>QLTV01002258.1:281233-320610 GCA_003457575.1 Thermophis baileyi
ATGGGGGGGGGGTGTGTGTTGGGGGGTTGTTGGGGGGGGGGGGGGGGGGGGGGGGGGGAAGAAACCTGCAGCACAGACTAGCTGCCTTCAAATATCTCAAGGGCTGTTGTGTAGAAGATGGGATAAAACTGAGCCACGAAAAAAAAAACACACAAGAAAGAATGGATTTAAAATAAGTGGAAAGTTGATTTGGGCAGCTTTCCCTGGAGATGTCTGAACAGAGGCCATCTGTTGGAGATACTACAATAGTAGACTCTTGCACTGAGCACATGGTTGGATTAGATGACCACAAAGATCCCTCCCAGAGGGAATCTTACTTTCTGTGATTCTTTGATCTCCCCCTTTCTATTTGGGGGAAAGGGTTAACTCGATTGAGACTGCAGCATTGTCCTCAGTAGTCAGTGCCCCGTTCTGAGTTTCTATCTCAAGCTCTTACAGAAAATTCATGTTTCTTACAGAAAATTCATGGGTGATCAGTGTGCTGAAGATTAACAAGTCACAATGACTAATTGGATGAAATTAACACTCATGGTGGAAGAACAGGAAATAGTTTTGATATAATGGCCCATGTGCTTCATGGCATAGAACCTTGTTTTCTGAGGGACTGCATATCTCCAACTGTTTCTGACAACCCAGTATGTTTGAACAGCTCCTCTCTATTAAATGCTGCCATCTTGTGGGACTGAGGAAGTGTGCCTTCTCTGTCTCTGCCTATGGAACAGCATTCCCCGAGAGATACAGATGGCACCCCCTCTCCTGGGGTTCTGGAAAGCCCTTAAAACCTGCATTTGTTCGTAGGCCTGGATTTAATGTGTGTATTGATGTATTTATGAGGTCCCATTGTATCTGTTGACATTCTGATGGTTTTAGTTTGGGCGGCTTATTTGGGTGTCTGTTTTTACTGTCTGCTGGATTTTGTAGGCCATCCAAAGTCTAATGCAGGGGTATCCAACCTTGGCAACTTTAAAGACTTGTAAACTTTAACTGCCATGCTGGCTGAGGAATTCTGGGAGTTGAATCCACAAGTCTTCAAAATTGCCAAGGTTGAACATCCCTGGTCTAATGGATTAGACTGCTATCACAAATTTAATAATAAATTAAATATTTTTGTCCTATTACTATAGAGAATGGCTGATAGAAGGGGCCATGTTTTTTTTCTCAAGCCAAAGTAAGATTGAAAAGCATCTCCAAAGCATCTTCCATGAAACAGAGATCAAAGTGGCAAAGCTGTGACTATACTCAGAGAAAAGGTGGTCCACTTCACCTTGTACTTCATGGTTTGACCTAACATGGTTACATACTTTTGCAACTTGGCATCCGAGTGAACCTACGGCTCCGGAACAACAGCTATAATGTGTTTCCCAGCCACCTGGCACTGCAAAAAAATGAGAGAGAGAGAGAGAACTGCTAAATGGGAAATCCTCACTGTGCACTTAACCACCAATCAAAGATTAAGCAAAAACTAGTCTGATTGACATAATCTTGATTTTAATACTAACACAATTCCTTTCTATCAAACTACTTGGGGAGGCTAATGTTTAAAATCATTACTTATAATGAAGATGCAGGCTAGGGAAATGATGCTAAAGGAAAAAAGGAATCGAACAGTAGTATGAACAATAACATAATGAACACAGAAAGCTAAAGTAGACTTCTGAAATATTTGTGAGCCTTATCATTTAAATAATCTCTAAAAGGATTACATACTAGTTCTTGGAGGAGTGGGGTTCGATGACAATTGGTCCAAGGTGATTCTGATGAATTGGATCCCATTTTGTCTCCACCACAAACATAATTGTGTTTATTGTCTTTCAATGGTGTCCCTATGCTTCTTACTTAAGACAACAATAACCTTGCATGTTATAAAGTGCTCTGAATGAATGTTTACTCATTTGGGATTCCCCCCTCCCTAAAAATTTGCAAATCTTTGCTATTGAATGTTATTTGAGCTTCATGGAAGCCCTCTTGATATATAATCAGAGTCTGAGGGAACAAATAATGCCAAAATGTGATGTCTGTGGAAATTCACTTCATCCAGGTCATAGTTGTCTCAAAGGTGCTTTTCAAAAAGTTTTTGAGGAAGAAGAAAAAGATCTTTTACTTCTCGTCCAAGAAACTTCATCCATTGTGACTGAACCCTATCCTTCTATCTCCCCCACCATCCAGTCACAACGGATGAAGCTTCTTGGATGAGAACTGAAACGTCGTCTTCTTTCCCAAAAAAACAGTCCAGCTGCCTTTTGAAAAAGTACCTTTGAGCCAAAATGTGATGCTTCTCTCGCTTTTTTCATTGGCCTCCAATATCCAACATGCAACCTGACTATGTGACATTACTACTAGAGAACGGGATAAACTCATGGCCATGAGCAGAGATCTAAAACCCAGTTGTCTGAGCTCTCAAAGCAGTTTGCAAAATGCCACCATAACATATATATATATATTAAAAAGTAAACTATTACCTCTTTGCTTGCGCAATTTCCCCCAGTGATGGATGCATTCTTCTTTACGGACACAATTTCCAGAAGGTGATACCATGTATTCTGTGCCACAACGACAACAAATCCTGCAAGAACCTTACAGAAGAAAAAGGAATGTGTTAAAAATACAGATTTCTGGCTCTCAGTCCATTCTCATATATCTACCTAAAACATAATTTTTTTTTAAAAAAAATCTTCTATTTTCTCCCAATGAGATAAACGGATCATACTGTTTGGGAGTTCATCAGAACAGGAGCCCCTCGAACTCATCCACAAGGGTGACTGTACTGATTGGATGAAGTGACATCTGAAGGGCCAATGGCTACTTTTCTCTCATCTATGAACTGTTTCTAACCAATATTCAAACATTGCATTGGTTGTTTTTTCCCCCAACCCTTCAAAAAACACAAGACTCCCATTAGACGAGCTGTTAAGAGATTCAGCCGCTTGCCACCTTGTGGTATGAGGAACAATTGCGTCAAGGACTGAGAAATAACGGAAGAAATCAAGTACAGGTAGTTGTTGACTTGCAACTACAATTGGGACTGAATTTCCATTGCTAAGCAAATCATTTGTTAAGTGAGCTGCGCCCCATTTTCTTACCTTTTTTTTTTACCATGTTAAGCAAATTACTGCAATTAAGTGAATCATGTGGCCATTAAACGATCCAGCTTCCCCCACTGACTTCACTTGTTGCAAGCCGGCTGGGAAAGTTACAAATGACAATCCCATGATCCCAGGATGCGGCAATCATCATAAATACATGTCTGTTGCCAAGTGCCTGAATTTAGTTCACGTGACTGTGGGGATGCTGAGAGTTGTAAGTATGATGACTGGTCTTAATAAGTCACTCGTTTCAGTGCTGTTGTAGCTTTGAATGGTCATTAAATGAATGGTTGTAAGTCGAGAACTACCTGTTGTTCAGACAGATAAAACACACTTTCAACATCAACATCCACATTTATTCTGGAGAAAAGTTTTGTTTCTCTTGGCAGAAGGAGTTTGCAGTAATTCAGCTTAGGAAGACCTAAGCAGGTGTTACCTCAATCAGGGTATCCCTAATATAAAAAGGTCTACCCAAAAGACTGAAATCTATGGAAGCAAGGCAGTTCTGTTTTGTCCGCGCAGGATGTACAAACTGAAGCCACAGAGCCACATATGGCCCCATAAGCCTTGCCTATCACCCTTAGGGTAATTTTCACTGCCTCAATAGCATGATTTTTAAGATGAAAGAAGGGGAAGAGTATTAAATACCCAGCTAGTAATCATATTGCTGTATTTCATCAATTCACCCATGACTTTCAAACCCCATCCTTGTTTGTTTTGACCATGGTTACTCTTAAGACTGTACCTTCCAGCTTATCACTCCAACACCAACATTATCCCCTTCCCTAAATTAGGCATCTGTGCTATAAAGCTATGCCTATCATACAGGCTCCCCAATGACTGGAACATTCTTTCTAACAGAGCTGAAACTATACACACACACACACACACACACACACACACACACACACCACACACACACTCACACACACACACACACACACACACCAATTACAGTTCAGCTTTTTACAAGCTTGGACAACTCAACACTACCCTTCTCTGATCTAATGGCATGAACAGTGGGAACTGCTATAGATTTAGGAACAGGATCTGTTCACCTGGTCTACTGACATCTGCTATTATGACCGACAGCGGCTTTTTGTTGTATTTGGGAGAAGCCTATTCTCTCTGTCGTCTACTTCAGATCTTTAATGAGGAGTAGCTGCAAACTAGCCTGGGTCCTTGGGCCTCCATGAGGTGGGCTTGCTCCCTCCCAAGATCCTAGCACCAGCCTTGAAGGCCTTCTGGGGTGATCAATCTACGGGACTTTGAGGTGGCATTTTATGATTGATAGACAGACAGAGAGACAGACCACTACCTCCGAAATGTATCCTTGGACAAAGGGCACCATAGATCACCCATCTCTTCTTCACTTACAGGGACTTACGGCTTAACAATTGCTCAAAGTTACAACGGACTCCCCCAAAGCTATTTACGACCTGTTCACTTAATGCCCACAGCATTCATTTAACAGCCACCGCAGAAACTATACAGGTAGGCCTCGACTTACAACCGTTCGTTTAGTGATCGTTCAAAGTTACTATAGCACCGGAAAAAGTGACTTACGACCGTTTTTCACACTTACGACTGTTGCAGCAGCCCCACGGTCATGTGATCAAAATCCGACCACTTGGCAACTAGCATGTACCTCTGATGGTTGCAGTGTTCCGGAGTTACGCGAGCATCTTTTGAGATCTTCTGATAAACAAGGTCAATGGGGAAGCCAGATTCCCTTAACAACCATGTTATTAACTTAACAACTGCAGTGATTCACTTAACTGTAGCAAGAAAGGTCGTAAAATGGGGCAAAACGCACTTAACAAAATGTCTCGCTTAGCAAAGGAAATTTTGGGCTCAATTATGTTCATAAGCCAAGGACTACCTGTATAAAAATATTGAGTCCAGTGGTCACATGATAACCTCGACTTTCGACTTGTAACTGTAATTCTAGGCTCAGTTATGGCTGTAAGTCGAGGACTTCTTATAGTTCCTTTGACTGCACCTCTGGAATTTCTTAGCAATTCAAGAGAAGAACTGCAGGACTAGTCTGAATATCTTGAAGCCTAGCCAGGGAAGCGACCTTACAAACAGGACAGCCATCAGTAATCTCCTGCTGCTTTTCCCTCCTATGTATTCCAACCACCATACTCCTCATTAGGTCCAGAGGATTTGCATGTTCACACAACACTCCAGACAAGCAACCAGGGGACCACAATGGACACCACAACATGTTCCTCCCTGGCATTACTCTGCATTTTTCAATCGTATTTGGTGCAAAGGGGAACAGACTGCTCAACCCAGTTTGGTGCTGCAGACAGCAGGTACAGAGTTCTGCATGAACCGACACGACTTCGCAACTAACAACAACAAAAATTTAAATATGACCTGCTGTTATAGAAGTCATAAATTATAGTTATAGAAGTTATAGAAGTATAAAAGCGAAAGTTAGAATATTTTGGACATGTGATGCGACACCCATAAAAAATACGGCATCCTTCACTTAATCCTTCAAGGAAAAGATTAAAGGCAAATGAGGTCCAGGCAGAAGAAGAGCATCATGGCTTCAAAATCCAAAGGACTGGTTTCGACAAAACTCAACAGCACTTTTTTGTGCGGCTATTGATAAAAACAGGATCGTCAACATGATCGCCAACATCGGATGACGGATATGGCACAAGAAGAAGAAGAAGTTATAGAAGTCACAAATGACAAAGGATTAAAATATTCTCAGGGTTTAGCACAGGAAGGAAAAGAGGGCCTACATGAAAAAAAAAAAATATCTACAGCAGATAGCTTCAGAATATGTTTAAAAGCTCATTAAAAGATCCCCATCCACAAGCAGTCAGGGTAGATGTCTGCCTTGAAGGGAATAAACTGGCTGAGGGGGTTCCTTTTCTGGCTTCCCTTTTTCTTCCCATTAAGCAGAACATCTGAATGGTTCTCAAGAGCCAGAAATTCTCCGGTCCAGCAGAACTCACCATCAGTCAATTTCTTCTCTTCCGCAGCAAAGACAACAGCCCGTCCAGGTCTCTCGGGACAGGGTAACGGGTAGCCATGCTCCTTCAACTCATCCTCTGTCAGCACATACTCTTTGAGCCTTCGGTACAAGGTAGCCCCTGAGAATGACAAAGGTTAGGAAATGTGTATCTAGCCATTTTCTCTAGCTATTCTCAGACCAATACCATACACACACACACACACACACACACACACACACACACACAAATATTCAGGACAGCTTACGCAGCAACAAAATGGTAATTGCAGTTGAAGCAGCATAAAACCAAAGCAAAGGCAGATCTAAGCATTGGGGGTGGGGGCAAAGGGGGAGAGAAGTAGGGGAAAATGCTGAGATGAAATGCCAGGCAGTTCTTTCTACAGAGACCATTATAAGAGCAATCCAGCTGAACTAGGCCAAAGCCTGTGCTAGTTCAGCATTTTGTTTCTTATGGTGGTCATTTCCTCTGGGGTGATGGAGACACTAGCCCTCTTGTAACTTTGTTCCTCCAATACATGGATTCCAAAATGGGCTCTCCCCAAGACAGAAATAACCCTAATCCTGATAGATCTGTCCTTCATGAATTTAAGTTTACAGGTAGTCCTCCCCTAACAACTGGTTGCTTAGCAACTGTTTGATGGACAGACTTCCCCGGTGCTATTTATGACCTGTTTTCGAAGTTCTCATGAAGTTCTGATGACTACCCCTTCCCCCACAGTGGCCAATCTTGGGTGCTTGGCAACCAGCTCACCTTTACGGCCGTTTGCCGTATCCCATGGTCACCTGACCATAATTTTCAGCAGTTTTAGCTGCTTTTTATTTATTTAGCATCTGACATAAAGCATATAGATAACAGTATATAGAAAGAGCATGTAATATAGCAATAGCAATAGCACTTAGACTTATATACCGCTTTACAGTGCTTTACAGCCCTCTCTAAGGGGTTTACAGAGTCAGCATATACTTGAGCAGGGGGTTGGACTAGAAGACCTTCAAGGTCCCCTCCAACTCTGTTATTCGGTTATTCTGTACACTTATGATAAAAATATGTAGTCAATGTTCACTTTTGGTTTCCAGCAAAAAATGCCCTTTGGGGAAAATAGGTTCACTTAATGACTTTTGCTTAACTGTGACATTTGCTTAATGACTGCTGCAAAAATCCTTGCAAAATCAGGCGTGAGCCACTTAATGACCACAACTTACGAGCATAATTCTGGGCTTAATTCTGATCATATGTTGGAGACTACCTGTGTACAAGTCTATGGCCATTACTGTGTCCTTTTTGTTTCAACTGCAAAGAATCCCAGATTAATTCTGTACTATAGGAAGCAGCACTTTCTTTGTCTCATCTAAATTTCCTTCCATTCAATTTCATTGCATGACCCCTTAAGAGAGGGAGCAAAAAGATCTTTATGCCCATTTTCTTCATGACATATCAGACTTTAAACACCTTAAACATCTTCTACTGCAATCACCTTCTCTATACAGGTAGTCCTCGATTTACAACAGTTCAGTTAGTGACAGTTCAAAGTTACAACGGCACTGAAAAAAGTGACTTATGACCATTTTTCACACTTACACCTGTTGCAGCATCCCTCATGGTCATATGATCAAAATTCAGATGCTTGGCAACTGGTTCATATTTATGACTGTTGCAGTGTCCTGGGGCCATGCAATCACCTTTTGCAACCTTCTGACAAGCAAAGTCAATGGAGATTCACTTAACAACCATGTTACCAACTTAACAAATACAACGATTCACTTAACAACTGTGGCCCAAAAAAAAAAGTAGTAAAATGGGGCAAACTCACTTAACAAATGTTTCACTTAGCAACATAAATGTTGGGCTCAATTGTGGTCGTAACTCGAGGACTACCTGTGTTCTAGCCTTTTCTTGTAAGGAAGCTGTATTCAAGGTTTCAGGTTGTTCGATCTGTTTCCTAATGATCCTTAACAGAGAATTTTCCTTTTTCGTAATTGCTGCACAGTTAACACCACTGAGTTATCTACTTTGACCTGAGCTTTTTTCCTCATTTAGTTACGAGACATCTTAGATCCCACCAACGTATCTGTGGATTTGAGGGTTCTGTACCAAACCTTCATTGTTTTATACAATGCATTCTGTAAGCCAGAGGTCTTCAAACTTGGCAACTTTAAGACTTGTGGACTTCAACTCCCAGAATTCTCCAGCCAGCAAGTCTTAAAGTTGCCAAGTTTGGGGACCCCTGCTGTAAGCATGAAGTGCTGACTGCTGATACCAATTCAGGCAAATGGTAATTTCTCATGAACATTAATAAGCAGCTGCCTGCTTGAAATAAGTCTTCTCCTCTTCTCTCTCAACGAGACAGAATGCATTTGCAAAGACATCACATTCACAACTTAGGACCATGCAACTTGAAGGATTATTTTTCCCCCCCCACACACACACACAGACCTGGAATATCTATCAAACGTTTATGTGACTGATAAAAAAGCAACTTGTTTTGCTTCAAACCTAATGCTTTATCCACATACAAAACTGACACAGGTTAGATCACTTACAATTTCCTGCAATGGATTGTGGAAGTTGTTAACTGGATAACAGGCTTACTTCGGGATAATTGCACTTTTATCATGAAATGCCCTGCCTACAGGGTAAAATCTGGTCAAACTGAAGGGGGACATTTAGAAGACTCGCATGCACCATGCATCAACGAGCCTCTAAAAAGTGACCTCAGCCCATTCTTCTCCACAGCTTTTCTGTGCTCTTTATAGTTTTAAATAGCTCTGAATTGGCTTTCAACACTGATCCTATCAGTTCTTTGATGCTGAAAAACAATCAGGCTACTTCTAAAATCAATCTGAAGGTCTTTAAAACAGACAGAAAGGAATAGAATTACATCCCCACCACGGTCACTGTGTGCCATGACAAAAAGGGGGAAACCTACCTGTCAGGTCTTCTAGCCGTAAGCTTGTAGAACGATTAAGTGTATAACTGGTCCTGGCTGCCAGTTTCCCTCCTAGCATAGCTTCATGAGAAACCACTTTCCTATTGCTGGCCTCTGGAAGAAAAAGGCAGATGTCAAACTAGAACGTCAGCAAACATCCTGGGTCAACCACAAATAAAATCTCTGAGTCAATGAAAGTGCTACACAGGTCTCCACTCGCTGACTGCTTTAAAAGTCAAGGCCCACATGCTACGAATTAAGCTCAGGAAGAAGTGATAACAGGTACCATAATTATTTTAGGGTTAACATCATATACCCTCTTTGCCAATGTGCTAAATAACATTGGTAATAGCAGCAGTTTGTGGGCAAGACTGGGACCGATGTATGGCATAATACTACAGTGCAACCAGAGACTTCCGGTTGACGTCGCAGCAGGATTGGACACGCGGGACGGGTCTCCACGCTCCCGTGCCGAGTTCCCTTTGTCGGTGGGCTCCGAAAGGAGCCAAAGCCGCCCCGTAGGGGCAGTGAAGCAAAGAGGGGCACCCTGTGAGGTCGCGGAGAGTCGCAGCTCTCCTGTCTGACCCGGGGTTCTTTTTCCCTCTCAGCCACGGCGAGGTAAAGAGGCAGCCTAAAGATGGCTGCCACAAAGCTGGGACAACCGTGAAACAACTAAGACTGGTGCTGGAGCGAAGTAGGTGAACAGTGACCGGAACTGGGGGAGAGGATTCCTTTTTGCTTAAAACCTAATCCCAAGGAATAATTTAGAACTATTTGCTCAGAATTAGTTGTTAAAGCGGCGTTTAAGCATTCTGAGAAAAATACCAGACGGGAAGGGAAGGATGCAGAGAGAGAAAAATAATATTTTTTTTAAATATACAGAAAATTGGACTCTTAAACTGGGAAGACGTGGTAATGGGAAGGCATTTTAAAATGCTGGAATCATTTACTTTAAAAACTTATCCTTCTTCTATAATTGATCTACAATTAAAATGATGATTGACTAGTGGCAATACTGAAATTTAAGTTGAGAGCGCCACCTGCTGACGAAAGGAAAATATACAAATCTGGGAATACTTATATAAAGGACTGTGAAAATATTTACTGGATTATTCCTAACTACCCCATGACTACTGAAGACTCAAGAAAGAAAACAAGGAAGCTATTTAATTAAAGGGACACCTGAATATTATGCTAGAAGATTGAATCTGTAAAGGGGACATAAAGAGGCTTTTGATAACCTCTTGGACTATTTAAACGGAACTGATTGTTTACCTATGGGATATAAAGAACTGTGATTAGTGCATTCCTTGAAGGGCAACTTTAGGACTGAATAAATGGTTCTTGGACTGTTGGACAAAAGTTGAATTTTTAAAAACAAAATAAGATGCTTTATAAGGAAGAAATGAGTGGAACTTTGAAGGAAATGGCATTGCTTTTTCAAAATACAAAGGACATCATGGAGAAAAGATTTAAGGAGACTATGGAAAAAATGGAAAATACTATACGAGGGATGATGAGTAAAGACCAAGACACTCAGGAAAGAGAGGAGCCAATAGAAGGAATGGAGGAAAAGATTGAACTGAAGAACCAGTGAACAAAAGAAGAAGACAAGAAGGAGATAATAATGAAAATAACAGTGATTGATGAATTAAACCAGGGGGAAAATATTTTAAGAGAGTTGAAAAGAGAATTGGAGATACAGGAAGATACTTTTGAAAGGGAGATAGGGGCTTGGGCAGACATTTTGGAAACTAGGCAGTGGAAGAGGGTAGAGATGGGAGAAATACCTAGATTGAATAGCCAAGAAGTAGATGCAGACAGAGATAAAGATCCAAGAGAGGAATATGGGAGGCAAGTCAAAAAAAAAAGCATAGCAATTAAAGTACTGAAGCGGGAAAGAGACGATGGATAGATGATTTCTCCTTTTTGTTGTTGTTCTGATTTGCCCTTTGTTTTCTCCCTCTTTCTTTTCTTTTTTAGGTAGATGACATGATTAGAAGCTAGGTAGGATAGAAAGAAAACGTCTTTTAATAAAAGGGTGACATGATTAAAAGTTAGAATAAGAGATAGAAATAAGAGAAAGGGGGAATAGTAGTGTATACACTTTTATATAATAAAATAAAAGCAATAACAAGAGAAAACATGGAATAATTGAATAATGACAGACTACAACTTAATATAAATGTGTATTATTATTAGAAATATATAAGTTGGTTGAATGTAATAACTATGATTAATTCTACTAGTTTTATTTGTAATTAGAATGTATGACACCCAGGTGCCACATTGTTCACACATTGATATATATATATAAAACAAAATAAAAAACTTGAAACAAAAAAAAATACTACAGTGCAACCAGCTAACTGTCTCTATTTGTACAGATGTTATGGGGCTGGCCAAGAGATGTACTATGAAAGTTTTGCCCACAGAATTATGTCCTGTTGGATTGGTAGGCAGTCTTTTACCCAGTCTATTGTGCAAACCTGAAGTGTGTTTTGTTAAGAAGCTCCAAATGTCTAGAAATGGAGGTTTGAGAGTATAAGGAAAGAATAAAACGAAACGTAAATTATCAGAGAAGCTTCAGTCTGTAAGTAAGAAGTAAAGTCTAAGTACATACTCTGAACTTCCTGAGAAGGGCTGGGCAACAGAGTCCTCAGCTTCTTCAAAGTGTTTACTGCCACATTCAGGTAGATGTTGCGGCTGGTGCTGCGCTCATACACCACCTTCTCCTCAGCAAGAGCCTGTGAACAGCATTCCCACCATCAGCATTTTTGAGTTTTAAAATACAAAATGAAGTTGCTAAGGCAGGAAGGAGCAGTTCCCAGGCTAGGGAGAACTATTATGTTCATATATATATTAGATGGCTTCCAATACCACCAGGAGAAAGGTCAAATATTCATAGACAAGGATAAGCAGGAAGAAAAAGGCCAGTGTTTCTACAAGTAGTCCTCAACTTACAACCATTTGTTTAGCAACCGTTCAAAGTTACAATGGCACTGAAAAGAGTGGCATATGACCATTCTTCACACTTAAGATCATTGCAGCATGCCCATGGTCATGTGATCAAAATTCAGCCGCTTGGCAATTGACTCACATTTATGACGGTTGCAGTGTCCCGGGGTTATGTAATCACCTTTTGACAAAATCAACGAGGAAGCCAGATTCACTTAACAACTGTGTTATTAACTTAACAACGGCAGTGATTCACTTAGCAACTGGGCAAGAAAGATCATACGATGGGGCAAAACTCACTTAACAACTGTCTTGCTTAGCAATGGAGATTTTGGGTTCACTTGTGGTCGTAACTTGAGGACTACCTGTGTTCCTAACACAGGGAACAGTACTTCTAAAAATAAGGTAAGAAATGTAGACCTGTGGTCCTCTTACTATTCAAACAGGAAGCTCAACATTGGGCTGGCTGTCCTAACTTTGAACTTGCAAATACGTTTGCTCAGTGAACTTCCTTTTTTTTTTTTAAGTGATTCAATCCCTCTATCATTTGAGCCTACAGTTAAAGAAGTGCAAACTATAAGAATTGAAAGATTCTCAAGCATCCCTCCTATCATTACCATTACAAAAACACAAACCTTGTCAAATGCTCCCTGCTGCGAGGGGCAGAACTTCAAGCACTCATCAATGAAGAGGTTGAGGTACCTCTGACGGATGTTGGTGGGAACTTTGGCACCGTATTCTGTGGGAATAACTGGCCTTTTCAAGGTGGTGCTCTAGAGAACAGGGAAAGGGGGGAAGAAAATAAGCTATTTTGATAGCACAGTCACTACAATGCCTTTCCTGTCTCTGATTGGTTCTTCTACTAAGCTATATATGAGCCATGAGCTACATGTTGTCTAATGGTCAACTTTCTGCAGTATACAACAGCCCACAAGATCATCATTGATTGACTCGTTCATTGGCGAGTCAATCAAATTTGTTCGATGTGATTTTTTTTTCCAAACAACACTCAAAACGATCGGAATAAAACTTCTCAAAATAGGGGTCCTTGGTGCTCTCTGAGCTTAGTTGTTTTCTGGCAGATGTTTCATTACATCTGCTAGCACTGCAGATGTTACCTAGTTTGGGTAATGAAACGTCTGCAAGAAAACAACCAAACTCAGAGAGCACCAAGGACCCCCTCATTTCAACCCTGAGCTATAAATGTTCTCTCCTTTATTGGGACTTCCCAAATAATCCAAAATTCTGCCTAGGAATGACTCAAATACCTTTTATATGCAAAGCTGGATGATAAATCCTAGAAGAAACAAAAGGAAGCACAATCTTGCACAAGTGTTTATCTTCAACAGTCTTTGACTTCCAAACGTTAAAGTTAAAGGCTAAAATAATTGAAGGCTAAAATAGCATGCAGGGGAATGTTTCATGTGTTCAAATTGAAAAATTAACTATGAAGCATATACTGGCAATTCATCACCTGCAGAGTGGGAGTATGTGCTATCCTTTTTGGGACACCTGTGATAGTTGTTTTAGATGCCATCCCAGTCAGCGTTCGAGCTTTCAATGTTGGAGCACCATTGGAAGATGCCACACGTGCAGGTGGAATGGTCTTCTTAAGATTTCCAGGAACTGAAAGGGTGTGGGCAAAAAAAGGAAAATATTCAGAAGCAGGGCAAAACTCTGAAACGCGCTACAAAGTCTTACAATTATATAAGTCATGGAAAGGATGAGGATTGACCTGCCCACTTCTGGTAGACTGTTTAGGGCAGAGGTGTCCAACCTTGGTGATTTTAAGGCTTGTGGCCTTCAACTCCCAGAATTCCCCAGCCAGCCATTCTGGCTGGAGAATTCTGGGAGTTGCAGTCTACAAGTCTTACAGTTGCCAAGGCTGGACACACCTGATTTAGGGAGAGTTGAGAAGAGTGGAACAAGTGTCCAAAACCCTCTCTTGAATCTCCCAGAATTCTCTCTCAGCCTTTGCTCATCTTTGCTACTAAATCAGGTAACTGAAGTTCTAAGTCATCTGGAAGGGGCCATGTTAATGTCGGCTGAACTAGTCATGCCTTATTCAGATACAGCTGCCACTCAATCAAGGGTACAATAATCATTACCATTTAGTGCAGATTTGTTCTGCTCTAGCTCTTCAGGTATCCCAGGTTGGTTATTACTTTACTTCCTGTTTTACATGTTCTTGTTATCATTTCACTCTGTTTAGTGAAATGTACGAAGTCCGAAAAAGGTCTCAGCATTGATAAGGTGTGAACATGTAAAAACGTAAATGAATAAAAAGTTCCTAGCTTGCACATTTGCTACTTATTGCTGGATTACAGAGAGTGGGGGAAAGAGAGACAAAACGAAAAAGGATATACCAGACTAAAGGCACGAATGGAATGATAAAAGGCATCATTATCTAGTCATGGGTTAATATTCTTGCCAAACTGATACAAAGAACCTGGTTTCCCTGCAAGGGCCTTGCTACCTGGGGAATTTATGACTACAGACTGTATACTGCACTCAAAACAGAATTAAAATATACAAATATAAAGAAACATCCACAGACAGCACAGGACTAGAAGTTAGCTTCGTTCCTTTTTCATGACTGAGCTGCAAAACTCTGATTATGTGAGCAACATGTCTTTGGGGAGTCTTTATGGAGAGAGGTGTGGCATGGCCTTCCTCCTCTTTCCCCTCAAACTGCTCAGTTGGCTCAAGATCCCCTTCAGCAAGTCAGAAGATGAGGATACTCTGCCTTGATTCTCCTCAAAGAATGAATAATTCTTCCACAAGAAAAATAAAAACCGGAAACATTCACTTGCCCAACTTGGAGACTGCCGAAAGAGCCGCACTGGGCACATGAGCAACTCGCTTCCTTTCTCCTTTGTGCATAACAATGGAGGTTCTTTGGGGTGCCACAGGAAACTTTGCGGTCGGCAGGGGCTGCTTTGGCTGCTGCTGGGCCAGCTGCGCTGCCTGCTTCTGCGCTAGTTGAATCCTCTGGTAACAGACCTCTTGGGCAGTTGGGGGCCGGTAAGGCCGGACCACTGGCTTGCTTGGGACTTCAACCTGAAAAGGAAATGTAGGGACATTGGTTTGCATGATAAAGGAGAAGCTTGCCACGTGTGGAATCTGGATCCACGTATTTTGAATTGGATGAGAATGATTGTGTCAACTCTGAAGTGTTGGCTGGGGCCATTTTGGAGGCTTCAGGGTTGCCACAGTGCGAAGAAGGGATAGGGAGGGGGAACAAAGGTAGATGGGGGTTTGTAGCCAAAACAAAATAGTTTCCTGTGGGAACCAAGGACATTCCAACAGGTGGCTGGAGAAAGGAAGAGCACAGTATCCAGGCAACCAGCCAGCACCTTGAATGGACAATGTGACTGATGGTTTGGGGAAAGGGGGAACTTTCACTTTTTAATCAGTGAAAACCACGGGAACTTTCAGAGTCGGTTTTCACCACCTTGTGCCAATATATCATCTCCAATAAAATTGTTCTTTGAGGAACTTGTATCCCTCGGAGTTCTGCTTTCAATGGAGTTATTACTTGGAACCCTGACAGATTGGCCTTACCAATCATGAGTATATCATTCACTCATACGAGACAGAACAGAAGCAAAGAGGATTTGAAGACAGTGCAAACAATGTTCCATCTACACATTTCGGGACATATTTGTCCACCCGTGATGTTTTCATACTGAAGACAGGTGCTGAACCTCTATACACCTTTGCAAAAGGGTTTGGGAACAGCAGATGTGCTAAGAACTTGCAAATATTTGAGTTTCAGAATTTCCAATCCATTTCACAAGAGTCCTTTTTTTTCTCTTGCTCTGCAACAGCGCTTAATGGACAAATGGAAGGAACATGTACAATTGGCCGGAATGTTGTCTGTGGCGACCAAAGGCCTGACTTGTGAAAACAAAGAGCCCATTGATGTTCCAGAAAAGAGGCTAATCAAGGTCTGCACACACACAACTAAAGATCCGGCAGCTAGAATCTCCTTACTTCACTTTTTTTTTTTAAAGGTTTGTTTTCAACCCGCAAATCAAAAAATGTAGAGAACACATTTTCAAGGGGAAGGAAGCTAGAAATAATTTCTGCAAAGAAAAGAATAGTTGAAGTACTTACAGCAAATGGAACATCTACAGGTCACATTAACAATCTCAGAAATGAGGTAAATACTCTGAAAAATACTGGTGGTTACCTAAACCACTGTTCTTCACTACTATTTCATCCCAACAGAAGAAAACAAATGACTGATTTGTTCTGAATTCACTTCATTGAAAAGGGGCACTTTTTTTTTGTTTTAGAACACATCTAAATCCTGCAATTTTACAAGGTAACTGAATTCAGCCAATAGAATGCCAAATCAGCGAGAATGTGCTTCAAATAAAGAAACACAAAAATTAAAATGTCACATACAATACAAATAACTCAAATAGACAAACAGCCACAATCAAAATGTTAACTGGGCAACAGCATAACAACATTTTTCTTAAAAAGCAGCTGCCTTAAAAAAAAAAGCCTAGGGAAAGATCTGTTGTTTTATATGTGGCTTTGTTGCCTTTCTATGTTGTGGTCCGCCAGCAGCCTGCGGAGCTGGCAGCAGAGTCGGACAGCTAGGAGGAACATGGGCCAGTCCTGGAGTCTGGAGAAGGCTCAGTGTCAGAGGCAGAGATCCAGCCCGGGCCATCTGGGAGGTCTGTGCTGACTCCAGAGCCTCCAGAGGCTGACATGAGCGAGGCAGAGGAACAGGGGGATGCTGTTCCCAATGCGCGCATGTGCAGAGCTGCCAGAAGGCAAGAACAGTTACGGAGGAAAAGGGCTATTCAGGAGTAAGGCTTGGAGATGATTGGCCTCTCCCATAGGATATAAAAGGGGAGCAAACGGATGTGCTCGTTGCAAGAAGCAACTTGGTTCAATTCTGGTTTGTGTAACTCAGCAGCTCAGTTCTGACTCCGTGTTCTGTTTGGCCTTGCAAAGCTCCTTGCCAATTAGGTCTTTGGCAGCGTGTCAAGAGAGATAAAGGTTGGTGCTTATCAGCCTTCTTCCGAAAGACTTTGGCAGACTTCTGTCGGACTAATTAACATTGTTTGGGACTTATTACGGCTGGGAATGAACATAATTCACAGCCGTTGAAATAAAAAGAGGTTTTTTGAGACTAAGAGGTTTGTGTTTTATGATTTATCAGGAAGCCTAGGTCAGAACATTCTAAATTCTTAGCTGCCACAGCAAAGAAGGCCCTGCTTCTTATTGCACTTCTCCTAAACGGCTGATGGTACAGAAACATACAGCAAGGCCTCCCAAGTTTAACTGCATGGGTGAAGCAGTTATTAAGGAAGAAGGGAATTCCCTGCTTCTAGATTAGCTGGGATCCTCAATATTTATATGCGAATGTTACATACAAAAACTTAGATTCTCTTTTACGTTCTTCATATCTTACAGCAACAGGAATACAAAGAAAATGAAAGGCTACACGTTTAGGATCACCCTGAAAATTGCAAAGCTATTTCTAGAATCTCATATACCAGAAACAGTGTAAGTTAGACAGCTCAAAGATTTCCTGAGTGCTATTGTACCACGTATCTAAAAACCTCAAACACAGAAGTGTACATCATCAAGGCCTGTGGGAATCCACAGGTACTAGGTTTCAACCTCACATTACTTGGCTGGACATGGGAACATGCCCCAAAAACTCAACAAGAGATTGGCAAGACTGCATCACAGACAAGTTTTGGATGCCATTTCAAGATCTACTTACATGTCCTTGCTTTGTTACATGAGAAATCCTCCTTTTTTGTCCAGGAAAGAGTGTGGTTAAATTGTCTTCTGTCAACTTTTCTTCACCCCCTTCCTCTTTTGATACCTAAAGAGAGGGAGAGAGAGAGAAAAAAGTAAATTTCCAAACTAGTAATAGATTTGATATTTGTGTATCTTTCAAAATAACAAAATCACAAAGCTCATTTTGAAAAGCAGAACAGGTCAGCGCAGCCTGTAACAGCTTACAGCTTAGTTCTGGGGAGGGGGAGATACCCTCATTCTCACAGGGCACAAAAAGAGAAAATGGTCTCTTACATTCTTTGATAACTACCTTCCAGATATATTGAGATTGAAACTGGCAGGGACTTCTGCAGTTGCTGTGAACACATCTGGAGGACTGGGAAAAATTTATTGCTGAATTTGCTACAGTAATTTTGCAGACAAGCAAATAACTTTATTTGGTATTGCCTTGCACCTTATGGACCTGTAACCTCTCAATCCAAGAAACTTTGCACATTTTTTTAAAGAATTGCTACTGTAGGATAGCAATTTTTTTTAAGAAGGATACTTTTTAAAAACAATTCATGTTTGGCCCACTGTACTTGAATACGTACTGCACATAATTGACACATCCATAATTTCACCAATACAGGGACTCCTCAACTTACGACCATAACTGAGCCCAAAATTTCCATTGCTAAGCGAGACATTTGTTAAGTTTTGCCCCATTTTACAACCTATCTTGCCACAGTCGTTAAGTGAATCGCTGCAGTTGTAAAGTGAATCTGGCTCCCCCACTGACTTTGCAAAGAGGTGATCACATGATTCTGGGATACTGCAACTGTCATAAATATGCCAAGTGTCTGAATTTTGATCATGTGACCATGGGGGTGCTGCAACAGTTGTAAGTGTGAAAAACGGTCATAAGTCACTTTTTTCAGTAACCCTTGTTAACTTCGAATGTTCACTAAATGAAAGGTTGTAAATTGAGGATTACCTGTATCACACATTGGAAGAGATTACAGAAGCCACATGAACTCAGGAAATGACTTCCCTAAGTGGTTTAACAGCCTGGCCCAGTTTTTATTCTGACTGGCAGTGATTTTCCAGAACCTCCAGCAGAGAAAGGCCCTTCCCCAACAACTGTTAATTAGACCTTTTTCAAAATGCTATGATCTGAATCTAAGTCTTTCCACAAGGAACATTAAGTTCTCTACCGTCTGAGCTACAGGCTTTTTCAGGAAAGAAAAGTGAAGCAGCTCTATTGCTTGAGGCAACGGGCTTCTCTCACCCAATGTCTTCCTCTATAATTACACAGTGAAAATATAATTCCTAAAGCATGAGGTATATTAGGCATCAAGCAACAAAACTGCTCCAAATCCCTAAGCAATTCCAAGAGTCTTTGAAAATTTATCTTTAATTCAGTCAATATCCTGCTTACTGCAAACTACTTTGCAAGCCAAGGGCCAACCATCCTTGAAATACAAAGGTGTTTTATGACCCAATTTCTACTGTTTTTGTATACTAAAATATATCTCTGTATATTACGCTTCCTTTAATGACACCTTTGGCTACCTTTTTTTCCCTGTGGGAACCTATAACACATTACTGCCGGAAAACCCAAACTCACAGAATGTATGGAATGGAAAAGGCCGTG
The DNA here is from genome assembly GCA_003457575.1 of Thermophis baileyi. Classification (NCBI taxonomy): domain Eukaryota; kingdom Metazoa; phylum Chordata; class Lepidosauria; order Squamata; family Dipsadidae; genus Thermophis; species Thermophis baileyi. Next base: position 300,608 of record QLTV01002258.1, read on the forward strand.
ATCATCATCTAGTCTAAAGATACTACCATCCTTTATAGTGTTCTACAGTTAGTCTTTGACTTACGAGCACAATTGAGCCCAAAATTTCTATTGCTCAGTGAGACATTTGTTAAGTGAGTTTTGCCTCATTTTACGACCTTTCTTGCCACAATTGTTAAGTGAATCAATGCAGCTGTTAAGTTAGTAACATGGTTATTAAGTGAATCTGGCTTCCCCATTGACTTTGCTTGTCAGGTGGTTTCAAAAATGATCACGTGACCCTGGGACACAGCAACCGTCATGAGTCAGTTGCCAAGTTATGAATTTTGATCACGTGACCATGGGGATGCTGCAATGGCCATCATTGTGAAAAATGGTCATAAGTCACTTTTTTCAGTGTCATTGTGACTTTGAATGATCACTAAATGAACTGTTGTAAGTCGAGGACTAGTTGTAGTTGTCCCTTTCATAACACACTCAATATGTCGAATCATTTATATTTTAAGTAAATCTTCTTAAAATTCAAGGGTAGGCACAGTGACATCACGTTCAGAAATTATTCAATCAAGAGGTACCTGTTTAATTAAACAGGTTGCAGAGCCTGTGAACTCATCAGCCTGTCCCAGCATTCTCAGATCTTTACCTGTTTTCCTAGTCTGCCTTTGTCTTCTGTTTTGACATCAGTGGATTCATTAAAAATCCGAAGGCACTCCTCCATTGGGTCAGACTCAAAATCCAAATCCTTCTCTAGGCCAGAATAATCAATCTCATCGTCAGAGGAGGAGGAGGAGGAGGAGGAAGCAGCAGGAGCCTGGGATAACTTGAGTTTCTTAACATTTCCCATCCCATTGTCATAGGGCAAAGAGAAGTCAGCATCATCTCTGTCCGAGTCTGAACTCACATCAGGGAACGGAAGAAGAGGCTGGCCCACCTGCTCCTCTCCACTCTCATCACCAAAGAGATCAACATGGCTCAGGGACCGCTGTTTAACCTTGCGTTTGGCCTCCGAATTCTCCTTGGCCTGGGAGTAGGTCAATGTTTCCTTAGACCTTTTCAAGGCTGGTTGCTTGTCTTTTCTCTTACTGTGTTCAGTTCCACTAGGGATTTGGGGCTTCCTTTTCAACTCTACAGGCTGGAACTTGCTCTCTTTCCTACTAGTCCCTGATTTTTCTTTGCCGACATCTTTGTTCTTGCCAGAGTTCTCCTCCTTAATTCCAGGTGTGATCACAGATTTTGGTTTATTGAGCTTCAGTGCATGCCTATCAACGTGGGACTTGCTTGGTTTCTCCTTACTCCTTTCCCCATTTTTGTGCTGTGCCTTCACATCCATCTTCTCCTTGTCTCCTATTTTATCTTGATTTTTCTTACCCTGCGTCTTGTGGTCTTCCTCCTTTTTCTTTTTCAACTTATCCTTTGACGCCACTTTGTTCTTTTCCTTTGCTTTCGCATCTCGGTTAGAAGGCACTTTGACCAACTTGGCATTTTTCTCCACTAAATCTTTGACAGCGGTTCTCTGAGGGCTCTCGATGTCTCCCATGTCATACTGCACGGCAGTCTCTTTCATTTGTCGGGAACTAGTATCTATTTGTGGGGCTCCCTTTTCTTTGGCTGCACCCAATTTGCTTTCTGAACCTCCTTTAGATTTAAGGGGGATGGTAGAAGCTTCGTGGCATTCATCCTCCGAGTCAGAGAACCGGGCGATGGGCTCATCGTTGCTAGTTTCGTCACAATATTTCTTGAATGAAGGAGAATATGCCTCCTCGTGATCAACTTCTCTCTTCCGCTTGGTCCCCTTCTGTTCTTTAGCTTTGCTCAACAGCCTGGCAGAATAATTTGAAAGAGGATCATATTCTAAATCTGTTGAAGGCTTGGAATTGTCAATTATGTATTTGCTATTTACAACAGGGCTGCTGTACTTCTTTGGCTGAGTGACCACAGTAGGAACGTATTCCAGTGAGCTGCCCTTGCACTTCGTAGTGTTGAAGGAGTCCAAAGTATATTTGCTAGACTGACTAGAAGCAGCCACTGCAAGAGGAGTAGGGTTGTAGTCATTACCACTGTTTGCATTGTAACTACCTGGGCTATACTCCAGAGAACTGAATGGGTTGGATGTTGCTAATCCAGCAGCCTTAGAAGCAAGTAAAGGAGGTTCAGATGAGCCATACTCTTTAGTTGTCTCCAGCAGCTCTTCGTACTTCTTTTGCTCGCGTTCAACTTCATTCTTGGCAGCTTCAATTGCCTTGTCAAACAGCTCAAGCTCCAGAATTCCAGAAGCTGACGAGACGATATTTTCCAAAGTGCCATTGCTGTCTTGTGCCACAGGTTTGGGAAGTTCTGGGTTGTAGGGGTCATAACCACACCCTGGAAAAAGGAAGAAAACCAAGAATATTAGCATCAACCATTCTCAGAATACCCATCAAATCCCAATTATAAAAATTCATTCGATTATAAAAGATGAGAAGGCAAAGAACCAACTGCCATATGGCCTCAGGACGGTCTGCATCAGCCATCATTCCTGTTATGTCATCCAACCTCACTGCATAAAAGTATGGCTGAAGAGATGTTTGGGTTTTCTCCCTCTTTTCTTTAGACTTCTTTAGACACAACTCCCTGCTGTAGCATGAATATGCTTGCATTTCTTATCTAAATTTGAAGTCGCTTCAACGCTGAAATGGGCGGCATATACATTTTATAAATAAACAACTTTCCAGATCTTTCCTCCTATCTAAAATTGATAATGTGCAACTTCAACACCCCATATATAGGAGACCTATCCATGACAAAGTATTACCTTTCTGGTCTCAAGCAAAGAACTTAGGATGGGTTAGCACTGTCTAGTATTTCACATTGGCTTGTAAACATAATGGAGATTTTCAATTGCTTGTGTCAAGGCCTGAAAGCCATCTTTTACCTTTTTGTATTCAGGCCTGCCACATTTTCTACTGTGGGAAAATGGGAGGGGGGATTGTATGGAGTAGGTGATATGTAGTGGTCTAAATAACATTCTTTCCAGAAAGTCAAGGTCGCTGTGCCCGGCAGCTGTGATGAAGTGACTGGGAGGCATCTTCAGTTTTGGACGGTGCCTGATTGGATCGTGTGGTGGACATGTGGGTGCTGGGCAGGGACTTGAACTTTCGTTTGGGTGGAGAAAACCCAGAAGCTCTCAGATTCGGGTTTTCCCAGATGTGCCAATATGACATCTCTAATAAAATGGGACTTTGAGGAACTTCAAACCTCAGACTCTTACTGTGTTGGGGGTGTTACTTGGAACCCTGACAGTTTGGTCTTGAAGAAAGTGAGGAATTTTAACTAGGTATTTCTGACTGGATTCAGGAGTAAATCTCAGCTAATCGGATTATCATGTTCCTATGGGAGTTATCCTAATACTAACATAACTAACAGTGATAGAAGATAAATCTATTACGGAGAAACTAGTCCTCCAAATAGTAACAGGAGAACTGCACTCAAAAACAGGACATGAATTAGCACACACCAATAATGAGACTGTGGTCCAAAATGAGAGAGAAAACCACAGGACTGTTGCAAGAAAGGTGAAGGAACCTTAGCCAACAAAAAAACAGTCAGCAGACAAGGACTGGAGGAGCATGTTTCATTTGGAGCACAAATGAAAAAGAGACACGCATAAGCCATTTTCACTTCCAGTTCATGGTGAACGAGCGTCATGAGCTTTTTTTTTTTTTTAAGGAGAAATGTGCTTTTAATTTCTAACTGAATCCCCGATGTGGAGGAAATATAGGAGAGTTCTACCATCTCTTTCATATTTCTACCTGATAATTCCAACATTTTACAACAGAAAGAAAAATGCAGATTCACACAATTCAGATGAGTTCTGAACTGAGGTTAGGGAGGCTGCTTTGACAGGAGTTAAAAGGGATTTCATAAACATTCAAGGAGAAAGTACACCTAACAGCCATTAGCCATGATAGTTCGGAAGTCTCGCTATCATCTCAGACCCTCTTCCTTAGCCACATATGTAAAGAGAAAAGATAAGACTTGGAAGAAAGTTGCACAACGCCTACTGATACATGCTACCACTATATGAGCAGCACTGTTGCTACAGTCGTTTAAAAATGTTCAGGACTCTAGGAGACAGGAACAAATCAACCTCACGTTGTGAGAAAGGAATAGCTTAGCAATAGGAATTGAGCCTCATCTCATCTAACTAATGTCTTTGGAAATATCAGGAAAGACTTCTCAGAACAAGCTGAAATAGGGCACCTATTATAAGAAAAGTTCTAGGAAAAAACTATTGCTTAAAAAAAACTGTTTCCAATTCCTTTTTTAAAAAAAATCAGCTTCTTGTTTGTCATTTTTTCTTTCCCTCTTGAAAACTAAAGATAAGACCACTGTAGACAAAGGGGTGATTTATCCAAACCATCCCATGTGGAAATGTACCTCCACACCCAAAAGCACAATTTTCTTCTACTTTCACTCCATACCATATTTATGAACAAATCTACGAATTATCCAAACTTCAGAACTTAAATATGCCTGAAATGTTGTTTTGAGCAGGTCTAAGCATTTATGAGAGCCAGTTTAAATGGTTAAGGCACCAGGTTAGGAGCCAGGAGACTGTGAGTTCTAGTCCTGTTTTAGGCATGAAGCCAGCTGGGTGACCTTGTGCAGATCACTATCTCTCAGCCCTGGGAAGAAGACAATGGCAAACACCTTCCCAGGAAAACTGCAGGGCTTTTTTTAGGCAGCCGCCAGGAGTCAAAAACAGACTGAAATGCACACAGAAATACATTTATGGCTACCGCATACTCTGTAGCACCTCAGGAAGATTTTACTGAAACTACAACTCAAAAATTATTTTAGAAACCCTTGCAAGTTTCATTCCTCCAAAATCTGCATTTAAACACATGGCAAGGGTATGAATCTTTCTTGAACATCTGCAGTTCAAAAATTAACATGTCTATAATTAGTAAGGAAAGACTTTTATATGCACAGAGTACTTGAATGTTGGTCAAATCAGCTCCCAAACCCTACAAAAGGATTATTTTAGTAGCCTATTTTTTTTTAAAATTAAGCATTTCTTAAGCAGTTAAAAGTTTCAGATTAACAAATATTGGAAAAGTCAATTATCTGTCTGAATTTCTGAAAAACTGCCATCACTGACAGTAGATCAAATCTATAAGAATAAGTCAGACTTCCTTATATAAGGAAGCTTTTCATGTTCCTAAAGTTAGCCACTGTCATTGGGAAAAGTTCAGGAAAATAATATTACCTGTACAAATGTCACTTTAAATTCTGGATACATTCATTGAATAAATACCTACCAAGGATTTTAAGCTTACGAGGAAATGTACAAGACCCAAAATGCATAAACATTTCATAACTCAGATCCTTTCCTTCTATACCATATTCTTGTCATATAACATTTTAACCACAATCTTAATGTAAAATTGCTCAGACAATAAACACTGTTCTGCTATTAAAAGCTGAAAGGGGACGACTTAAGAATGTAAGTAATATTTTCTCTTCAACCTAACACTATATACTAGATGATGCTATTTAATTGATTTCTAAACTTTTTCTAGTCAATATTTTAATATATAAGTCCAGAATGACTTAAAAGAAAATACGTTAACCAATGTTTTGGACACAGGTGGCAAGGAAGGGCTAAATAGCCCACTAATGTATAAAACTAAGCAGCTCTTTGGTAAGACAGTTTCAATGGTACCACCAGTATGTAAAAAGACTGCCACAATGTTATTTCTTTCTGACATATTAAAGGCAAAATAATCATTGTACAAAAGTTTTCTTTTCTCTTTTTACCTGGGCTCTCATGCACAGACAGACAATGGAGGTACTTGTTCATACTTTCATCCAAAAGTCTCTTTCCCTTTTTAAATGTCTTCTTTGCACTCTACAGCCACCCTGACACACCAAGCTATCAAAACACGTCCTACTGTACAACTGCCAACTCTTGGACAGCAAAGATTGTTCAAGGCTGCAGGATAGCAGACAGGAAACTTGTTAGTCCCACCTTCACATACACTGCTCTTAAAGAGGTACTTCCCTCTTAAATGGCCCGTGTTTTATTTTTTTAAAAAAGCTCACATTCAGAACAAGCACCTCACATACACCAAATCTTCAAACTTATGGTAGATAAACTTCCACATTATAAACTATATAGTTTAAAACTACTTGGAAGTTGCATCTGATTCATAACGCAGCAACCATGTTTCCTAGCACCTGCTATCAGAAACACATTACGCGTTTATGAAAGGCCCTACATTAGATCCTTATAGGCTTATAGAAGCAATTTAAAGTGCTGGGTGATTTTAAAAGACCTGTGTGGCATTGCATCTAGATACCTCCAGAACTGCATACTCCAACCAGGATTGCTCCAGCCAATGCTGCCGTTTCAGGACAAACAAATAGCCCCAATTTTCAAGGAAGGGAGGGGACTGAAGATAGAAAGTGCTATTTCTTGATGACATTCACCCATTCTTTGGAATATCACCCTCCTTGTTTTCATTTAGGAAAATGCTGAAAACTGAATTCTTTTTAAGTGTGTTTGTGCTTTAAGATGGCATCATGTGTGTTAAATGCATTGAGCTGATTGGTTGGGAATAATTAACTGAAGGCGTTTATGCATTGTTGCTGGCTTATTTGCATTGTTTTAATTGAGTTTACCATGGTCATTTTATATAATTTACCATGGATATTTCTTGTTTAACCACCGAGAGTTATATTTGAATTGCAGTGGCATATATATGGAATAGCGAGACTCACTGAGTATAACTTGGGTTAGCATGTATGGTATTTATGAATTACCCAATTACTAGAAGGTGACCACTGTACACATCTTTGGAAAGGGGAAAGCACCAGACATTGGCAGTCAGTCTGATACTGATACCTGGGACAACTGAAGAATAGATCATAAAGTGATCAATTGGAAATAGAAACCACTCAAATAGCTTAACAAAATGGCTACCAGCTAGATGAAAGCTGAGGAGAACCAAAGCAGCTGGCCTTTCAACAATACCAGCTCAACCCCTGAGATCTCCAATTGAGGCCTTGCTCGCTCGGTTGCTGATGCAAAAGGTCCAAAGGATTGTCCTCTAGCAAGGGCTGGCTTTGGAAATACGATAATATTTTCCACTTCTTTTCCTAAATTCTATAGCACGATGGAAAACTAGTGGAAAAATCTGTATACCCAATTTACAATACAGCCCCAAATTATATAAATATATATTTTATGGAAGAAGACAACAACTTCAGAGAAATCTCTACCAAAGCAGTTTTTGACCAGACTTTCTGCTATGGCAGCCAAGAAGAAACAGTTTTTAAGACCCATTGATATTGATTCAGAAGTAGTCTCTGGTTGCATTATGCTGATGTGCAAACACATTATTTTATGATACAGTACCTTTGTACTATATAAGGCATGAGAGGCTTCTAATCTGTATATAAACCTTAAGTTTGTATCAGCCATTAGCTAGCAAGATGATGCCTTGTAAAAGATAGGAATACCTTAAAAACCCCATTTTATAAATCTTTTATGTTTTTTTAAAAAATACAATTAAAAGATATAAACTAATACAAACTAAAAAAGAAAAGAGAAACGTGCAGAAAAAATAGAAAATAAAAATATATACTAAAAGAAAATAAATGTATAAAGAAATTACTTCTCCATCATAACAAGTATAAACAATGTTAGTAACATATTATCACCTTCTCTTAAAATACAACAAATAAACTCTTCCTCCCATATATCCTCTCTTATCTATAAACAAATCCTTACAACCTCATTGTTCAGTGCTGGTCAGAAAAATCCATTAAGGTTTACCAGAAATAAATAGACCTTTTGTTTTTTTCTGTTCAATTGGATTGATTCTTACCTGGACAAGCCCCTGCAGTTCTCTTGGCAAGGTTTTTCAGAAGCAGATGGCTATTACCTCCTTTCAAGGGCTGAGAGAAAATGAGTGGCCCAAGGTCACCCAGTTGGTATTTGGTCTAAGCTGGGCCTAGAACTCATGGTCTCCCAGTTTCTAGCCTGATGTCAGTTTGGTATGCACTATATCAAACTCTCTGGTTTTAATATTTAACCTTGATCAAATATAACTATTTTATATTCTTTCCTTTTACTTTTAACAAACTTGATCTATAATCCTTGCAAATACAGTACTGTCCTAGAACTTGATTTCATTTTTCTTTCTCCCTTCTCACAAAATTCTTCAAACTTTAACAAGTCCCTTTCTAAGTCCAATAGAGGGGAGTCATCCAGGTTGCTTTTTTGGTTTGTTATTTGTATATCCCTTTTAAGGCATCAGCCACTTTCACTGGTACATTCAATGTAACATTTTTCCATATCATTCTTGGAGTCTGTCATTTTTAAATACTCTTTCAGCTTAGTCTCAGTCTTGTCCAGTAAAGCTTCCTCCTCTTCTCTAACATTTTTCAAATAAATCTTTGAGGATATAAAGTACTTAATGGAAATGTACAATACCACCAAATATGTTATTTGTTTAGTGACCATTCAAATTTTACAATGGCGCTCAAAAAGGTGGTTTATGACCATTTTCACACAACTGGTGCAACATCCCCATGGTCACATGGCCAAAATTCAGGCACTTGGCAACTGGTACCGTATGTATTTATGATGTCCTAAAGTCATATGATCACCATTTGTAACCTTCCCAGCTGGTTTTCAACAAGCAAAATCAATAGGGGAATCCAGATTTACCTTATACTTAGACTTATATATCGCTTCATAGTGCTTTACAGCTCTCTCTAAGCGGTTTAAAGAGTCAGTATATTGCCCCTCAACAATCTGGGTCCTCATTTTATCGATCTTGGAATGATGGAAGGCTGAGTCAACCTTGAGCCGCTCAGAATCAAACTCCTAGAGTGAGCAGGGAGTTAGCCTGCAGTACTGCATTCTAATCACTGCGCCACTACAGCTCTTCATTTACTTAACCACACGATTCACTTAACAACTGAAGTAATTTGCTTACCTACTGTGCCAAAAAATGTTGTAAAATGGAGTGAGACTCACTTAACTATCTTGCTTAGCAATGGAGATTTTGGGCTCAATTGTGGTCATAAATCAAGGATTACCTATATAATCTCGCAGGAAGAATCTTATAGCCAGATTACATCTGTATAGTTTGGAGGAACAAACATGATATATACTCTACGCTGCCCATACATATTACCTACCAGGTTCTTTCCCCCACCGATTTAATTTTAAAAACTGTTTAAACTAAAACCAAAGGTATGGGAATATCTTATCAATTCACCTTCTTGGAAACTGATGTTTGGTAACTGGCCACGCATAGCACAGCAGCGACTTCATGGAAAAAACAAATCTCTGTGGCAGCTATCTAGCGAGCAAGCTGGCAACTTGTTTTAGAATAGAATAGGGACCTTGGAGGTCTTCTAGTCCAGCCCCCTGCTCAAGCAGAAACTATACCATTTCAGATAAGTGACTGTCTAGTCTCTTCTTAAAAACCTCCAGTGATGGAGCGCCCACAATTTCTGAAGGCAAGCCGTTCCACTGGTTAATTGTCCTCACTGTTAGGAAGTTTCTCCTTAATTCCAGGTTGCTTCTCTCTTGGATTAGTTTCTGTCCGTTGTTTCTTGTCTTGCTTTCTGGTGCTCTGGAGAATAGGTTGACTCCCTCTTCTTTGTGGCAGCCCCTCAAATACTGGAAGACTGCTATCGCGTCGCCCCTAATTCTTCTTTTCTCTAGACTAGCCAAATTTTCAAACTCTTGCACCTTCACTGGCTTCAGCTGAAGCAGGCCAGGGAAGGAGAGTGGCCTTTTTTTACTTTTGCCCATCTGCATCAGCCACACACAGCCAGGGACGAACCTTTCCCCAAATGCAGAGGCTCCTTTTAAATTTACCAGGCCATTTCCAAAGCTAACTGTACAAACGACCACGCCCACACTTCGTGACACCGATTCCCACAAATTACGCCTTGCGAGGAAACAGCCTGGTACAAACAAAGCAACCGTGGATCCAGAAGGCACCGATGGTATGCGGCAAGCGTCTACACACACACAAAACAACACAACACACACACACCAGGACAAGTTTTTTTTTAAACCCTCTTGAGTTGATTACAATAACTTACGAACGTACACATTATTTTTTTCTTCTTCCTCCCGCAGATGCGATATGGGAGTCAGGGAGGCGGCGGCGGCGTAATTCTCCTGGGGGAGGCTTCGTTCTGCCCACCCACCCCCAGTTCAGGAGAGCTGCTCCACGCGTGTCAATGGCTGCTCCCGACTACACCCCCCCCCAATGTGGTATGAGCGACTCTGCTCCCGGGGAAAAAAGGGAAGGCTCTCCGTGGCTTTCCTCCCACCCCAAACCCTCTCGGGAAATTCCCTCGCACCCTTAACAAGGTTTCTTCTCCTTCCCCAGATCAGGGAGAGGAAGAAGCCTCGCCNGATACCCACCCACCCACCCCGACCGCACCCCATCCCACGAGACAAGGGTGGGTTAATAAAGCCGGCGGCGTGGGGGGGGGGGAGCGGTCGCCGTAATAGAGAGAACGGGATTTCTTTAATGTAAAACAAAAAAGCCAGTCACATCCACGCCGCCTTTATCCCACGCGAGACAGGGACGCCGATGCTTTTCGTCCCCGCCCCGAGTTCAACAGCGCCACGGAGCACGGATAGTGGGGCCTTTTCCTCAAGACCGCGGTTGGAGGAGAGGTCACCATGCCGTCCGATTACCTCCGACTGTGGCGGGGCGTCTGCTGGGACCAGACAGGGCCAAAAGGCGTCGAGGCGGTATAGGGCCATCGGTGGTGTGTTGGGCCCCGGGCGGGTGTCTGAAGTGGCAGTAGGGCCTCCCGCAGGCCTGCCCATAGGGACATTCGATGCCGCGGAAGAAACCGCTCGAGCAGAGCATCCCGGCGTTGCATGAGGAGAAGAAAAGCAGGTCGTGGAATACCCCAACCGTCGCTTCCCCTCAGCTGATTTTTCGCAGCTTCAGGCTGCGGCCATCTTCCTTTCGGGCAAGAAAGTATCGTTCCAAAGTTATTGGCGCATGCGCAGAGTCAGAGCGACGAAAGAAGCCAGCTCTGCCGTCTCCACTAAGGGCAAGACGTAGGAAGAAAGGAACAAGGTAGCCATCTTATTTAAAGGAAAAGAAGCGGAGTCTCAAGGGCGCATGTTCCGCGAGGACGTCGGCTGTGACTTTAAAGCAGAGGTCAAAGGTGTGCGCCACGGGATAGACGCTGAAAGTTTCGCCGCCATCTTAGTTAAGGACAACAGAAGGAATGCGCGTTCACCATTGGATAAAATAGGGCAGGTCCCTTCCGGGTTCGCATGGCAACACAGCTGGCTTGCTTTAAGGTGGCTACGAAGGTGCCTGCTCAAAAATGACTGTAGTGTAGACTATGAAAAGAAATGTATTGATATACAGATTTTAGAATAAAGCAAGATATCAAAATTTAGCACTTTTCCCTACATTCAAGACAAAAGGCCCAAATAATAAAGTTGGCAAAGCTGAATTTGAGACTTCCATGTTGCATCCTTAGAGCAGTATGCACACATGCTGGCTGGGGAAATCTGAGAGTTCACCTCTTAAAACTGCCACGGTTGTGCATTGTTAAATGGGCTTTTTCCCCAGGAGAAACTCAGCCCAGGGGACAGTCCAACTCACAAGCAATTATGAAAGTAGACAGATGCTGCTAAGCATATGAGGAAGACATGGAAATTGGATACCGGCCTTTTCATTTGATCCTCACAACTGGCAGCAAAAGCTGAAAGCCCATTGAGAATATCAAGATTGGTTCTCCTGCTTTTATTATTGAAAAAGGGAGGAACATCTTGCAGTATTACATGTACACAGTCCGCTGAAATTGGATGGGCAATAAATTTAAATAAAATGGATTTAAATACACATTTTCATGCAATATGCTGAGCTGTGATGTAGTTTGCTTTGTATAGTGGATAGTGTGTTCTGTGAAGCCTAAATTAACATTTAGCTGCAAGTTGTGTAAAGCCATCAATCCTAGGAGTCATTAAAAAAAATATTGTAAAAAAAGAACTGTTATATTTTGTGTAAGATTCTCCAGTGAGCTAAAGATGACAAATCGATCGATTTGTCTCCTTTAGCTCCCTGGAGAATCTTACAAAATATAACTTGTATATAGGGTATGTTCAAAAAAGTCAAGATATATGCAGTAATATATGATGCATACTATATTAAAGACAAAGCTTTGACCACATAGTTGTGGCTGCCATCTTGACTTTTCTGACCACCTTGCAGACATCCCTACCTGCATGAGAATCCTCTTTCCCCCCCCCCCCAGGAATTTTGTCCAATGGAACCTGTGCCCAGGATAACAAGATTTAAAAAATACTGTAGATAACCACGAGGCTGAAGCTGTGATTTGCATTGCCTTTTCTAGATCTGGCATCTTCCAGATTGTTCAGATACAGCTTCTAAGATTGCTCAACATGGAAATTCCAACAGGATTGTTACTTTTGAATTCTAGGATATGATCCCAATGTATCTGGAAGACACCAGATTAGAGAAGGTTGAGACATGCCAATTCTGATAGATAACTTGGGCTCTTTAAAATGATGCTCATTGGTCCATTTTAGTAAATAATAATAAAATAACAATTAGAAGTGAATTTTTAGTAAAGTGCCCCTTGCCTTATAAACAAAAAAAAAACCCTACAAACCCTCTATGATTTGAAAATTTTCATTTTAATGTTTTGATGTAATGTATTATTTTATTAGCAATCCCCCTAGGATTGAGACGCCTAGCGCCACGTAACGGAGTGAGCTCCCGTTACTTGTCCCAGCTTCTGCCAACCTAGCAGTTTAAAAGCACGTTCGAAAGCACATAAAAATGCAAGTAGAAAAATAGGGACCACTTTGGTGGAAAGGTAACAGCGCTCCGTGTACCTTCGGCGTTGAGTCATGCCGGCCACATGACCATGGAGATGTCTTTGGACAGCGCTGGCTCTTCAGCTTAGAAACGGAGATGAGCACCGCCCCTAGAGCCAGGAAACGACTAGCACGCATGTGCGGGTGAACCTTTACCTTTAGGATTGAGGCAGTGAATAGATTCACATATAAAACTCCCTTTTTTACAACCCTTAATTCAGGTCAGAGTTGGGGTGACTGGATGGAACTGAGCATTTACTGGCCAGATGCCCTTCCTGATGCCTACATGGAGTTCACAGTAGCAATTTTCTCTTTCCGTCCTGAGAGAGAAACATCTGCCGCTACCTAGGATTGAACTCTCAGCTTCCAAGTGGGAGGAGAGCTTCTTCACCAATTAGGCCACCACGCCACTCAGCAAATAAGTCACATATATATATATATATATAGATTAAATCTCTTCAAACACACAAACATGTTAAATCTCTTCACACACACAGGTTAAAGAGAGGAGCCTGTTTTTGTTCGTTTTATTTAAAAATAGAACAGAGAAAATACACGCAAAAATGGTGCACCAAATTTCAGTGCTTATTATTAAAAATACAGATTTGGAGAAAATGAAAATAACTCCTTCTCAACTCAAACACAGCACACAACAGCATGCAACAGATACACTGATAAAAATACAGAGATGGGTTTTAAAGCAGAGGGTCCACTAGCGCATAAATGTGTACATAATCATGTAAAATAAATGCGTCTGAAAAACCGTTTTCATCACTTTTCCATTAGCAATCGCCATAGAGGTTCTGGGATTATAAACCTTTAAAAATCATGGCATTCTGGCGGAGGTGGGGGTTCTTGGTAAGAAGTTTATTTCCTACATATATTATTTTTCCCTCTTCCTGTAGCCAGTATCTCAGCAGAGGAGACTATCAATTATAAATGCATGGGGAAAGGATAAAGAGGGGTGTCTTTTGTTCTAATAAAAAAATACTGTAGCATCTCCACCAAAATCAGAATTCTCCTCTAAAACTCCTCTAAAACTTTGGAAGTGCAACATGACTTGATTTCTTCCTACAAAAATACCCATGTTCCAGCAGTAAGCGCAAGCTTTCATTATTATTTCAAAAGAAAGAAAAAATATACTGTACTTTCCTTTAATAAAATACCAGTTTGATTATATATTGTAAAAGAGGAAAGTTGGATCCTTTTTAAATATATCCATTTCTCTATCTATAAAAAAAAAATCTATTGTCTAGTGACATCTATGGGATAAGGTATTTACTCCACTTCACTCCTGGAGCACATCAGAAATCTATATAGGCACCCAAAACTTCTACAGCAGAAGTTATTCAAGCAAAAGAAGACATCTAACCTCATTTCTATTTTCCTACGGTACCAGGACACAAAACAATGGTCTTAAAGTTATGCAAAAGCATATTCTTCTTCAATAATAAGAAAGCCTTCCTTATGTCAAGAGCAATCTGGAACCAATGATCAAACACATTGGTGAACTCTATGCTGGATATCCAGATTGCTTTCATTTGGTTTCTTGCAATGGACAGTTGGATTAACTCATTGGCTACAGTGCCTCTTTCCAATACTATAAATTCTTCCATTGCTTTTGACCACCGGAAATCTATAAGGCCTAGGATCAATGGGGTCCTGAGTTCAAATAAATAAGGACAGGGGCAGTGCATCCTGGAATCAGTCATGGGGCTGCATTTGAAGACACAAGATTTAATGCTCCTCCAGGTGGATTCCTATTACAAGTTAAACCGGCTGGATGTTATTTCCTAGGCTACATTGTGTACCTTCTTCTCTCCCCAGTTACCATCCCACTTACCTCAATTGCTTTGTTACCCCAATCGGTCCCAATCCAACAATTCTCCTAGACTGGGAAGTTTAGAAGCTGGAGTCCAAGCCAAGTGAAAGATTGCTGTCAGAGGTAGCCTAAGTCAGGGGTCTCCAACCTTGGCAACTTTAAGACTTGTGGACTTCAACTCCCAGAATTCCTCAGCCAGCTGGTTGAGGAATTCTGGGAGTTGAAGTCCACAAGTCTTAAAGTTGCCAAGGTTGGAGACCCCTGGCCTACGTTACAAGTAGTCCTCAACTTACAACCATTTCTCTAGCAACTGTTTAAGTTTACAATGGTGTTGAAAAAAATGACTTATGATCGGTCCTCACAATTACAGCCACTGCCGCATTCCAGGCGGTCACATAATCACACTCTGGGTGCCTAGCAACTGGCTTGCATTTATGAGCATTGCAACATCCCTGGGTCATGTGATCCTCGCCACCTTCCTAGATGGCTTCTGACGAGCAAAGTCAATGGGGAAGCCAGCAGGCACACTCACACTCGCTGAACCACCACAATAATTCACTTAATAACCATGGCAAAAAAGGTGATAAAATGCCTGTTTAAGGGATGCCTCACTTAAATGACCACACCGCTCAACGAAGAATTTTCCAGTTCCAGTTGTGGCTGTAAGTTGAGGCCTACCTGTACAGTACAGTCCTTGACTTACAACCACAATTCAGCCCAAAATTTATGTTGCTAAATGAGATGGTTATTAAGCGAATTGTGGTCCATTTTACAACCTTTCTTGACACAGTTGTTAAGTGAATCACTGCAGTTGTTAAGTTAGTAAGACCCCATTGATTTTACTTGTCAGAAGTTCGCAAAAAGGTGATTCAGTTGCCAAGCATCTGAATTTGGATCACATGACCATGGGGATGCTGCAACAGTTGTAAGTGTGAAAAACGGTCATAAGTCACTTCTTTCAGGGTCGTTTTAACTTTGAATAGTCACTAAATGAACTGTTGTAAGTCGAGAACTACCTGTACTGCCAAGGGCAAGACTTGTTAATATGGCAACATCTGTTCCCTTCTGTTCCCAGTTCCTTCTATTGCTATCCCTTGAAACATCTAAGTGGTACCTCTCCCCAGATCACATTATTCTACTCCACCTTATTTGCAAGGCAGAGAATGGTTGACAGCATGGCTTGTTCTCAAAATGCAAGTGCGAAGACAGCCGTGTCTGCATAAATGGATTTACATTTTCAGAAACAGAGCACCGAAGGAAATCAAAGTTGCTTATTATATAAGAGCCAATTCTCACCAAGTCAAAAGCAAACAGCCTGATACTAGAACAGCAGCTTCACACCAGCCACGCCTTATGGGCACCAGAAGCCACCAGAAAATAAACCCTGATTTCACAATACATGTACTTTGCATTTAATACAGAGCAATCACTGAAATTCTTTCATAATGGCTGCATTCCTTTTTTCCACCATAAATCTGGAGCTTTGTGTCCTCAAATGCCTGCTCGGGCCTGCTTCCTGTCTAGCATTGTTGAGAGACACCTGACAGCTTGCAAAGAACCATCATCACCAAAAGCATCAAAGCATCCATTTTCAAACAAGGAACACACACACACACACACACATGCCTGGTGTACAGCTGTGCAAAGCAGTTGCCACAGCCCCATGAAAGTGAGAAAAAGTGCTTTTAGGTGTCCTGAGTCATACTAAAAATCCCATTCCTTTCAGCTTTAGTTCATCCATGTGCCAACCAGTCAGACAATAAAACTTTACCACTGGTCTCCTACATTCTATCTTAAAAGGAATAAATACATATTTTATAAAAACCATAAACACACACACACGCACGCACACACACACCCTGAAAGAGATACACCCGTAAAAACAGGTCCTCATCTTTTTTTTTACCTTAAGTAAAGTTGACTTGGGAAAAAATATATTTACATACAGTATCAGGTCAAAAAGTTAGTTACCAACACCCAATTTCCCTGTGGGGGGAAAAAAAATCATCTCCCACTGTTGCTGCAGTTCTAGTGTCAAAGGGCCTATGTCAACTTGAACATTTCCCCAAAAGATAGTTTGCAAACAATCAATTTAGGATGGGGAGACAAGATGGAAAGCCATGATTTCGTATGTTTTGTTGTTCGCCTCGATAGCTAAAGATGGGTCCTCCTTATCCAGAGGCAAGTTAATTCTGATTATCAAATGCAAGGAGGCCAAATGCATAGAGAGCCGTTTCCACCATGCTCTCTTTCTAAATGGGAAGAGTCAATAGGTTCTCCTTTATCAATAGGTTGGCCAGGAAGAGAGGCTTAAAGCTAAGTGAAACTTGAACAAAGTACTTTCTTTTCCTGAGGGCTACAGTGAATGTGAAAATCAGCCATGATAGGGAAAAATTGGGCTGAACAGTTTCAACAATATCAAACACAGACCTTGGAATAAAGCAGAGGTGTCCAATCTGGGCAATTTTAAGACCTGTGGACTTCAACTCCCAGAATTCCCCAGGCTGGGGAAACTGAAACATAGGTTTTAAAGTTGCCAAGGTTGCACACCCCTAGAATAAGGTATCTTTGCAGCTGGGAAACTGAGGCAAAATGATGGTGGGACTATCTCTTTGACCAAGGGCTAGGAAATCATCTCTTAGCCCCTGACCAGGGGCCACAAGGGGGCCTTTTTCCAAAGGAACATCAACAAAGTTTAATCAAGTCTGCTGGACTGTTTTCCACAAATCCTGCCACCCACAGCCTGGGTGGGATGGGAATGTGCATAGAGGCTACAGCTTGGAAGCAAGCAGGGAGAGGGATTGGTACAGTAATCAAAATGCCCACCAAGCACAAGAAGGAGCTCTTTTTTTCTGAAATAAGGCATATTAAATCATAACTGGAAGTGACAGAGAAACCAAGTTTCTGAATCAAAAAAATGCCTCTGAAATAGTACCTGGTCTCTCCCTAGAGGCCAGGTCTGGGAAGGGCAAAAATCAAGGTGGCATGCCCCCTTTAAGGGGCGGGGCTATCAGAGGCGGGGCTGCCAGGGGCGGGGCTTCCAGCCAAGCTGCTGCCAGCTGAGTCAGTAGGGGAGGCTCTGTAGCAGTCAGATCGTCGAACCATGCCAGGCTGGAAAGCCGGGTGGCGGCGGGCATGCTTGGTCAGGTGGTCGCTCCGCATAAACCGCTTCTCGCAGAGTGGGCAGGCAAAGCGCTTCTCGCCGGTGTGGGTGCGGAAGTGGCGGGCTAACTCATCGGAGCGTGCAAACCTCTTCTGGCAGCCAGCCCAATTGCACGGGAATGGACGCTCACCTGCAAGGAGAAAAGAAGGCAGGGAGAGAGAGAGAGAGATGGTTATTTTGGTCACTCTCAAGAGCTAGTGTTAATAGAGCCTCCATATGCAGAAGCAATCTATCTCCAAAGACCAGATTTTAAATAGGCAACAGTCCCGATGCCTCTGGCTAGCTGCGGCTGGACACTAGAAGAAATCCCCTAAGGTAATGCTTAACAGTTAAATGGAAGCAACTCCCGAAGGCAAATAAGTATAATATAATCCAAATAGGAATCCTGAACGACAATGAAAAGCTTCAGTGAGTTAACAAGTTCTCTGCCACATAAGCCCTTAATTATTGATTTCCTCTTCATCCTAGTAGAACCCAGAGGAATTTACAGGGAGGGAAGCAAATTAAACCATCCCAAGCAGGAATTACAAACTCGAAGGACAAAAATCACTTTAAAACAAATAAAATCAGTACAGAGAGTCCTCGACTTACGACTCGTCACTTAGTGACCATTTGAAGTTCCAATGGACCTACCTGGGTGGTATTTACAACCCAGATTCAAAATCCCAAGGGATGCAACTCCATTCCCCCTGCAGTCATGTGATCACACTTTGGGGGCTTGGCAACAGAGCCTCTTTGTTATTTATCTATCTGTTTGTTTGTATTCTGCCTTTATTGCTTTTACAAATAAAGCAGTGAATATATCCAACATACAATCCTCCTCCTTTTTTCCCCCTCAACAGCAACCCTGTGAGGTGGGTTGGGCTGAGGGAGTGTGACTGGCCTAATATGGCTGCTTGCAGCATCCTATAGTGGCGTGTTTTATGATGGTATTGCCAAAAACCAACAATTATGACCAGTTTTCAGCAAACCATGCCCTAGCAAACCATTGGTTTGCTTAGCAACCGTGGATTCGCTCAACAAGCACTGCAAAAAGGTCATAAAATCAGGTTGGTCACATGACAGACCTGTTTAATGACTGTCACATGTTACTGCTGAGATAGACAGGCTTCATTACAGTCGTTAACTTGAGTATTATCTGTATCAAGAAAGCTTAAAGGACTTCTGCCCTGAAGTAGTTGGCTGAACATGAGGGATTTTGAAGAAAGAAGATCAGGGATGGGGATGAAGGGACCATTCTGTAACTGAGATGCTGTCACTCAGAACAGCCTTTCTCGAGATTCGACCGGAAGCGTCGCGGTGAGACAGTCTGGAAATAGCGGGCTCCGATGAGCTCCGCGAAAATCCAGGCTGACAAACCATTGTCGGGGGGTCTTTGGACCGGAACCGTCCTGCAGGGACGGTGAAGAAGGAGAGGCGTCTTGGACAACCGAGAGGAACAGGCAAGCTCCTCGATCGGTCAGAGACAGCTCTTCGGACCGGCGGCAGGGGCCATCTTCAGATGACCGCTATAAAGCTGGGGCAACCGGACTAAGTTTATGTGCAGGAGCGGTGTTTGGACGGAGTGCTGAAACAGGGTGAGAGAGTGGTCAACTCTCTCAGGTAAAAGGCAATCTTGAATTTGGATTTTAAAAGAATTTCCTGAGCGGAAAATAGCGGCTAATTGGCATTTGGAAACTGCATAGAGGAAGGGGGGGAAAGTGGAGGCTAAACTATTAAAGCCCAAGAAGATTATTTTTGTTATAATTGCAACTGGAGAAATATAAAATAATAAAAGGAAAAAATCTGGGAGAAAGGTTTTTTTTTTTTTGTGGATTTAGTCTTTTTTTGACAGCTTTGACAATCAGCTGGTTTGAGGATATTGTGGATTGGAGAGAGCCATCTGCTGGAGAGAAGAAAATATTGCAACACTTTGTGGAAAATAAGAGAGAAAGTGCAGCTGTGGACTGACCTTGACTGTAAGAAGATAACTTGAAAGCTCTGAGAACTTTTAAGGAGTGTTTGTTTTGCCTATACTGTTTGGCTTTGTGGAAGACAATAAATTTTGGAATTGGACTGGATTGGACTAATATTTGAATTGGACACATTAGAAGTTGAAAATAAAAAGAGACTATATGGACCTTAAGTTTTAATTAAATGTGACATAATAG
>QLTV01002258.1:324844-337734 GCA_003457575.1 Thermophis baileyi
GTGTCCAGTTCTCACTGTTGCTTCTTGACCCGCATATAGGTTTCTCAAGAGACAAATAAGATGGTCTGGTACTCCCATCTCTTTAAGAACTTGCCACAATTTGTTGTGATCCACACAATCAAAGGCTTTAGCATAGTCAATGAAGCAGAAGTAGATGTTTTTCTGGAACTCCCTAGCTTTCTCCATGATCCAGCGTATGTTGGCAATTTGATCTCTAGTTCCTCTGCCTCTTCGAAAACCTGCCTGTACTTCTGGTAGTTCTCGATCCACATATTGCTGGAGCCTAGCTTGTAGGATTTTAAGCATAACTTTACTAGCATGTGAAATGAGTGCAATGGTGTGATAGTTTGAACATTCTTTGGCATTGCCTTTCTTTGGAATTGGAATGTAAACTGACCTTTTCCAATCCTGTGGCCACTGTTGAGTTTTCCAAATTTGCTGGCAAATTGAGTGTAGCACTTTTACTGCATCATCTTTTAAGATTTTGAATAGCGCAGCTGGGATACTGTCACCTCCACCAGCTTTGTTGTTGCTCAGATTTCCTAAGGCCCATTTGACTTCACATTCTAGAATGTCTGGCTCAAGGTCAGTGACCACCCCATCATGGTTCAGGGATGTTAAGCTCGTTCTTGTATAGTTCTTCTGTGTAATTTTGCCACCTCTTCTTAATCTCTTCTGCCTCTGTTAGGTCCCTGTCATTTTGGTCCTTTATCATGCCCATCTTTGCATGAAACGTTCCCTTCATATCTCCAATTTTCTTGAAGAGATCTCTGGTCCTCCCTATTCTATTGTTTTCTTCTATTTCTTTGCACTGTTCATTTAAGAAGGCATTCTTATCTCTTCTAGCTATTCTCTGGAATTCTGCATTCAATTGGGTGTATCTTTCTCTTTCTCCCTTGCCTTTCGCTTCCCTTCTTTACTCAGCTATTTGCAAAGCTTCCTCAGACGGCCATTTTGCTTTCTTGCATTTCTTTTTCTTTGGAATGAATAAGGAATATTTAAGTATGTTCGCTGGCTCGAGTTACTTAAAAAGTAATAAAGATGGAATAAAAATCTAGTAAACAAACAAACAAATACAAGTGCGATCCCTTTAGTTATGTTTGGTTTTGCAGAGAGGTCCCCAGATGTGAGCAGTCACAGAAAGAAGCAGGTGATGGATCTTTTCTGATAGGTCAGGACCATTTTTTGAGCACTAAACATTAAACAGCACTGAAGCAAAGGCTATATATGGGAATTGCAATACATTTCATCTCTCAATCCCAAAAATCTGGTTCTTAAGGAAAGAGATTGCTGGTTTTCTTTATAAGTGCCCACGACCAGGATACAATGGATGAATTGCAAAAGGAACTTGAGATGCTTAGAAGAAACTTGCTAAAAAGAGGCATCAAAAATAGAGAATATAATGCTGCTCTCACAAGGAGAAATGTACAGGAGTGGTCCCTAATCCCTAGGCTGCGGCCCACTACCGGGCCGCAGCCTGTTTGGAAATAGGCCACGCAGGCGGCAGGTGAGCATGTGCATGCGAAGCTCCCCTCATGCGAGTGGCAGCTGCTTGCACTCATGCGCGAAACTCCCCTCGTGCGAGCAGCTGCCATTTTGCGCTCCCCTCACAAGCAGTGGCCGCTTGCCCTTGCACACGAAGCTCCCCTCACACCAATGGAGCTGCGTGAACTTGCATGCGCCTGCCTACCACTCTCAATTTGATAATAATAATTGATAATAGTAAGAAAGAACTGGAGAAGATAATAAAATACAAAGATCTGCAAATAGAAGTAGAAAGACAGTGGCAAACGAAAGCAAAGGTGGTACCAACAGTCATAGGCGCCTTGGGTGCAATCCCAAAACAACTGGAGCACCACTTGAACACCATCAGCATTGACAAAATCGCCATCAGTCAACTTGCAAAAGGCAGCTTTACTCGGATAGGCTTGCATTCTGCCACAATATCTTTAACAGCATCAAACATCCACATCTGCCTATCCCACGGAAGGCCTCGTTAGGTGGACAAAAATGCCAAATCCAGTCTGAACATAAATCTTTTTAAAGCTGTAAGCAAAACTTGACACAGAGCCATGGATCCCTTAACTTCATATATACATACTTTTGTCATTTTAGGCTTTTAATAAAATCTCCAGGGGTTTGGGAGGGGGGGGGTCTTGAACTTCATAGATAAATGAAATCTGATTGCATCTGGCTTGTCTAGTGAAATGTTCTTTCAGAATGTCCACCTGGTTGTCTTCAGGGATTAGTACCATACTATCCACAACAGTGTCTTGGCTGATGCCATCTAGTCTTCCACTTCTGGTTCCCATCTTTAATGAGATACCCAAAATATTTGCACAGGTTTCCTTCTACTGTATATGGTTGGTTCAGTTTGGAAGACATTGATGGCAGCTTTGCTAGATCCACAACCTTTCTGATTTGGCAGCCACCAGGGGTGGGTTCTAACTTACCTCACTGCCGGTTCGCTTCCTCCCACGCCACGTGGCTGCGAGCGCTTTAGGCGGGCGCACGCACATGCACAGTGCTGAAAATTCGCAAAAAAAAAAAAGAGCCAAAAACAAGATGGTGGTGCATGCGCAGTGCTGGGGACTCGGCTTCTGCGCATGCGCAGAAGAAGAAAAAATAGTAAAAAATTCCCCCCCAAAAAAAAATTTCCCCAAAAAAAAATTTCCCCAAAAAAAGATGGCGGTGTCCATGGACCGGCACCAACAGAAACGGCTCCGTGACGTCACCAGCGGTTTGCTACTGGTTCTATAGAACCGGTGCAAACCAGGAGGAACCCACCTCTGGCAGCCACCTATCTGAAATGATATAGGGTTTCCTGCTTAAGCAGGGTGTTGGACCAGAAGACCTCCAAGATCCCTTCCAACTCTGATATTCTACGTTCAATGTTCATAGAGTGAAATTCACAATGGATTTTCAATGGATTTGAAATCTCTATTTATAGGGATCCATACTGGTAGAGAGAAGTTTGCACAAAAATTCATGGGCCACAGCCCCAAAGGCAAACAGATACCTGGAATACTGGATATGATTATGATGGTATGATGCTAAATTTTCTTCTTCCTCTAAACCAGGGGTGGAGAACTATGGCCCCTTTATGACCTGGCTCAGGAATTCTGGGAGTTGAAGTCCACAGGTCATAAGGGAGCCATAGTTCTCCACTCCAGCTCCAAAACAACTTTAGGCTCCATGCATGAAAAAATAGTAAAAAATTCCCCCCCAAAAAAAAATTTCCCCAAAAAAAAATTTCCCCAAAAAAAGATGGCGGTGTCCATGGACCGGCACCAACAGAAACGGCTCCGTGACGTCACCAGCGGTTTGCTACTGGTTCTATAGAACCGGTGCAAACCAGGAGGAACCCACCTCTGGCAGCCACCTATCTGAAATGATATAGGGTTTCCTGCTTAAGCAGGGTGTTGGACCAGAAGACCTCCAAGATCCCTTCCAACTCTGATATTCTACGTTCAATGTTCATAGAGTGAAATTCACAATGGATTTTCAATGGATTTGAAATCTCTATTTATAGGGATCCATACTGGTAGAGAGAAGTTTGCACAAAAATTCATGGGCCACAGCCCCAAAGGCAAACAGATACCTGGAATACTGGATATGATTATGATGGTATGATGCTAAATTTTCTTCTTCCTCTAAACCAGGGGTGGAGAACTATGGCCCCTTTATGACCTGGCTCAGGAATTCTGGGAGTTGAAGTCCACAGGTCATAAGGGAGCCATAGTTCTCCACTCCAGCTCCAAAACAACTTTAGGCTCCATGCATGAGAGACAAGATGCATACTTATAGGGAGTTTCCTTCCGGAGATAAATATTTGTTTTTGTTGCCATTGGATGCAAGAGAGAGCGACCAAAGATTTCTGATGCTAATCAACAGAATCAGAATGATTATTTATAATCAAAGGCCCAAGAAGCTAAAGTGCTCCCACACTGACACAGCTGCGTCATAACCCCAAAATCTATCAAATCAAGCTACAATTTCCATTAAGATGCTCTTCCATGTTGTCAGGCTGATAATGACCCCCAATTTCTTATATTATCATAAGAATTCAGTAGCATATACATACAGACATCATTATTCCCAATATTATTACATCTACCAAAGACAAGAAGGCAGTCTTGGAAGTCACAATATGGTTAAGAATGTAGATCATGTTTGCAATGAATTAACAACACACGTTACCCGTATCACTGGAAACTGCACTGAACTAAGTGAGAATGATTTCTATTATAATGGCAGAGATCTGAACTTTGAAAGAAGAAAACAGCTTTGAGTGTTTTTTTTAATGGAATGACAAAATGAAAGTAAATGTAGGTTTGAATAATTATTATCTATTATTAAAAATATGGAGCAAGTACAGGTGGTCCTCAAATTACGACCACAATTGAGCCCAAAATGTATGTTGTTAAGCGAGAAATTTGTTAAGTGAATTTTGTCCCATTTTAGGACTTAACACATTTGTTAAGTGAATCACTGCAGTTATTAAATTAGTAATACAGTTGTAAAGTGAATCTGGTTTCCCCATTGAATTTGCTTGTCAGAAGGTCGCGAAAGGGGATCACATGACCCAGGGACACCGCAACCGTCATAAATGTGAGTCAGTAGCCAAGCATCTGAATTTTGATCACGTGTCCAAGGGGATGCTGGAACGGTCCTAAGTGTAAAAAAATGGTCATAAGTCACTTTTTTCAGGACCGTTGTAACTTTGAACGGTCACTAAATGAACTGCTGTAAGTCAAGGACTACCTGTATAAGCTAGACTTTGTCCAAAGGTATCATTGCTGACATCCAAGAAGCTTTCCACAGAAGAGAAACAGCAGATAAAGAACTATGGTTAACATATGGGGATTTATTAATACAAGATAAGGAAGAAATTAAGATAAAAACAAGGGAACTGTTAGCAACAGATGGACACTCTTCAATGGTTTTCTTATAATCAGATGTAATAGTATGTGGCAGGCTTTGGGAGACAGGAACAGAAGCTGCTTGGAGAAAAGTGAGATAAGAGATGGAATAGCCCACGGCTGCATAATGGGTGGAAAAAGAACTAAGAAGAGACCTGCCCTAGTTTCTCAGGCTGTAAAGGAGATGGGAAAGATACGTATCTTCAGATTTAAAATATTTCATTAATGTAGCCTTACAATAAAGTAGAATTAGCTTATCTGGTCATGTTTCCTATCTAGTCTACCTAGTAAGGCTGACATCAAATGAAGGAGAGATTTATTAGTTACCTAATGGTAGGATGGGCAGCAAACAAATTTAATAAAATAAATAAAAATAAACATCCCTTAAACTCCGCTGAAGATGTTACCTAGCCTGGTAACAAAACATTCAAAAACCAACCCACAAACTCAGAGAACGAACCCTTCACCCTCATCCTACACCCGAGCTACAGATATTCACCACTATTGCAAAAATAAATATTATGGATAAAGGGAAAATCAGACTTGAGAACCAAAGAACTGAATCTGAAATAGAATTATGTACGAACGATGATTATATAACAGCCCATGTCAGGCGTGGGTTTCACTTACCTTCGCTTACTGGTTCGGAACTGTGAACGCGCGCGGCTTCTGCGCATGTGCAGAACCTTCTGCACATGCACTTCTGCACATGCGCAGAACCTTCTGCGCATGCGCAGATCATCTGTGATGATGTCCGGGCGGGCGCAGCCTCCCGCCGCTACCGGTTCGCCCGAACCGGGGCAAACCGGTAGCAACCCACCACTGGCCCATGTACAAACTGTTACTACGATTTGAACAGGTGAAAGGCTGTATGATGAAACGGGCTGCAAATTTTGGTTCAATATACTTTTACTTTACTTTTTTTACTTTTATTTGCATTTCTATGCTGCCCAACTCCCTAGGGACATGGATCTGTGGCAAAAAATGTGGGAAACTGGGATTACGTTTATGCTGTGCTATAATTTAAAAGAGAACTTTTATAAAATGATGTACCAATGCTATGTAATACAGTGGCCCCCAACCTGTTGGCCACCAGGGACCAGTACCATGGAGAAAGGTTTTTCCATGGACCGGAGGGGGCATGGTTTTGGGTGCTGCCTGCATCCCACGGATGGGGCTTCGCTTGCTTGCGTGGACCGGTTGCTGGCATGCCACGGACTGGTGATAGTCCATGGACCGGGGGTTGGGGACCCCTGATGTAATACCTGGGGATTTGGGGAGTTGAAGTCCATACATTTTAAAGTCACCGAGGTTGTATAAACCAGAGGTCTTCAAACTTGGCAACTTTAATACTTGTGGACTTCAACTCCCAGAATTCTCCAGCCAGCATAGCTGGCTGGAGAATTCTGGGAGTTGAAGTCCACAAGTATTAAAGTTGCAAGTTTGGGGACCCCTGGTATAAACCATTGAAAAATGGAGACTCCTGACTTCAAGATATCCAAGGAGAAGCCAAGGAGCCCTCCCTAGAAGATTTAGCAGATTGTGTAACTGGTTATTTATTCCTTTCAGATTCTTTAAGTAGTGGTAGTCAATAGTCAAACCTAAGAAAAATAGGGGGTAGCTTGAAACACTGTGCTTGTTAAAGGCTTTTAATGAAAGCTTTTAATGAAAGATTTGATGGGCACCAAAAGCAGTGGCATAAAGAGACACAGTTCCCTTTAATTATGTTTGTGGGAGTTTTTGCAGGGGGTCCCTATGGGAGAAGGTTTGCCTCAGGCAGCAGATGGTGGATCTTATGTGACTAGACAGGACTTTTTTTTTTTAATTTGAGCACCAAAAAGAAAAGAAAAAAAGAATAACAGAGCAATAGAGGAGGATGACCAGGATAAGAGGAAAAAGAAGCATCTGCTTAAAACGAAGTCTGCTAATGTGGAACTGCAATGCAAGTAAAATTTTCTCAGGGAAAAAGATGGGTTCTTAAACAAGGAGGTCTCTGCATAGAATTCCTTTGATTACATGCCTTAGTTTCATTTTCAAAAAGCAGTTCCTGGCTTCCATTTGCATATTTATTGATTTTTATTTATTTATTTAATAAATTTATATGCCACCCACTATCCTGTCAGAGCTGAAGAAGCTTCTTGGATGAGAAGCGAAATGTCTTCAAAAGAAAAAACAAGAAAGTCCAGTTGCCTCCTGAAAAAAGGCACCTTTGGAATTGCTATCTTCTGGTTTCCATCTTGGTGCCTTAGCCATTACACCAAAGTGGGTTTATACCAATGGTATCTCCTGGCTTATCATACCTCCTGAACAGGGGTGGGCTTCAAAAATTTCAGCAACGGGTTCTCTGCCAGGTTGCTGGGTGGGCGTGGCCATGGTGGGCATGGCCTAGTCGGCCTGCACCACGGTGGGGGGCGTTTTCGCCTTCCCCAGGCTCCGGAGGCTTTCCTCAAGCCTCTGGGAGGGCGAAAACTGCCTCCCCCGGGCTCTGGAGGTCCTCCGGAGGCTGGATACGGGCCCATTTTCGGACTTCCGGAAGGCCCATTTTCCGCCCTCCCCGAGCCTCCGCGCAGGCCCTGCACTAACCTTGCATTCAAAACGGGCCACGTGGAGACTCCTGGGAGGGGCGGGGTCAGCCAGGGGTGGGATCTGGCGGTTCGCCGAACTGGCCATAACGTTAGCTATGGGTCCTCCCGAACCCAGGCAAACCCGTAGCAGCCCACCCCTGCTCCTGAACATTGCTGCAACATCAGAAGTTGCCTACAATACAATCCTAGTTGAGTTTGACTTGCCAAAGGGTATAGATATTCAACACCAGTTGGCACCATTAATCTAGTCAGCCAGTTTGCCTTGTTTTGATATTAATAAGTGGCAATTGGAGAAAGCGTGCATTGCATAAAACTACAAGCTCTCAGATATGGAGTGGGTTTATTGACCCATCCAGTAAGCACCTGACACTTTTTAGGCATAGCAGGTAGCAGGTAAGCCCTCAACTTACAACCATTTGAAATTACAATGGCACTGAAAAAAGTGACTTGTCCTCACATTTACAACTGTTGCAGCATCCCCATGATCATTTGATCAAAATTCAGGTGCTTGGTAACCAGCACGTATTCACAATGGTTGCAGATTCCCAGTGTCAAGTTATCATTATTTGCAACCATCCCCAGCCGGCTTCCAACAAAGTCAATGGCTGAAGCTGGATTTGCTTAACAACTACATGATTCACTTAACAATTGAAGCGATTCACTTAACAATTGAAGCGATTCACTTAACTGTGGCAAATAAGATCATAAAATAGGTGTTACTCACTTAACAACCGCCTTGCTTAGCAATGGAAATTCTGGTCCCAATTTTGGTCATAAGTTAAGGACTACCCATATCTAAATAGATTTATGGAGAAATCTTTAAAGATGTTAGTATGATGTTGAAGGGTATAACAAAACTCTGGAATTCAACTGTGAGAAATCAGGGTTTACCACACATGGGTGGAGGCTAAAATAATAATATTGAGAAGTTGGGGAATTTCCAGTATTATTCCAGATGTTAAAAGATTGGCTTTTGGAAATATGTAATTTATCCATTCTGGAGAAGGCAGCATTTTCCACTAATCAAAAGGTTAAGCAAATTCTTCTGTGGTAAAGATTTTGGGATAATTTTAAAGTAACATTTTGTATCTGATTACTATAATATTATGTGGTACTTTAGTAAACCAGTAACTGTAAGCTTAATATATAAGGCACACCTTTTTTGTTTGTTTCTCTCTCGCTTTTCTTTTTCTGGTTTTTTATTTGTAAAGGGTTGTTTAACGAAACTTCGTTATTCTGGTGTATCTTGATATTTTGCCTATATTTTGTCCTCTTATAAAATAATGAATAAAAAAAGAGGGGGGGGACCTCCCAGATTATCATCAATCAGATAAGAGATTTCCTGGCACAAGGAAGTTGGGAAAACAAAAACATGTTTTATAACGTAACATAATATGTGGAAAAAGTTGAAAAGTAGCAAGTTTTAGGACGATTAAGAAAAAGACCAGCACCATGAAGAAAAGTTAACCTTCATTTATTGTACAACCCACTGAAAGAAAATTGCTTTTTGAAGTTTTCTTTTGAAGAAGAAAGAGGATTTTGGTGGATAGAGCATGAAAATTCTGCTTTTTAACTTTACAGATGCAAACAAACACTGTGGAAATCAGTAGCAGAGGATGAAGGAGGAACAAAGCAAAGCAAAGCAAATCCCACATTTGGCCCCAATAGTTTTTTATTATTATTGTTTGTTTGTTTGTTTCTATCCCGCCCTTATTATTTTGTACAAACAAAGCCCTGAACATATCCAACACACCTTCCTCATGCTATTTTCCCCACAACAACAATCCTATGAGGTGGGTTGGGCTGAAAGAGAGAGAGTGACAGCAACTGGCCCAAAGTCACCCAGCCAGCTTTCATGGCTAAGGCAGAACTTGAACTCACAGTCTCCTGCTTTTATTGCTGTTATTAAATCACAGGGAGTACATTTTGTTCCTGCTCCTTGCCTTCTGCCCAAATTACATCTGCAAAGACCTCGTTTTAATCTCCAACTGAGGACAATTTCACTAGGGGACAAGATCAGTTTTAAATTCGAAGAACAGGATATAGTTACAAAGACCAAAGCACCAAATGACTTCGTAGCCTTCAATTATGTCACATGAGAACCAGCTTGATGTAAGGAGTGCGAGTTCTAGTCCTGTTTTAGGCATGAAAGCCGGCTGGGTGACTTTAGGCCCAGGAGACTGTGATTTGATTTGATTTTTTTATTTGTATCCTACCTTTATTATTTTTACAAGTAACTGAAGGCAGCAAGCATATCCAACACACCTTCCTCCTCCTATTTTCCCCACAATAACAACCCTGTGAGGAGGGCTGAGAGAGAATGACAGGCCGAAAGTCACCCAGCTGGCTTTTATGCCTAAGATGGCTCTCAGTGTCTCACTTTCTAGCCTGGTGCCTTAACCATTATACCAAACTGGCTTTCTAGTTCTAGGCTCGCCTTAGCCACGAAAGCTGGCTGGGTGACTTTGGGCCAATCACCCAGGAGTCTGTGAGTTCTAGTCCTGCCTTAGGCATGACAGCTGGATGGGTACTTTAGGTCAGTCAATCTCTCTCAGCCCAATCCATTTCACAGGCTTGTTGAAGGGAAAATAAGAGGAAGGAGTATTAGGTATGTTCGCTGCCTTGAGTTACTTCTAAAGTAATAAAGGCGGGATAATAATCAAATAAATGTAGGCGTGACAGGCGCACACATCTATGGCTCTACTGCAGTGGTTCTCAACCTTTCTAATGCCGCGACCCCCCGTGACACACACACCCCGCCGCCGCGACCCCCCCGCCACCGTGACCCCCTCCCCGCGCGGGATGAGGTGACAAAGGGGGCGTGGTACCAGGGGTGAAATGCTCCCAGTTCGGGCTTGCCTGCGGGTCGCCGAACAGCTGATAGCAACGGAAGCAGGAGACTTCGCCCGGACGCCGCCATTTGGGTTCTTTTACCCTCTGCGCATGCGCAAAGAACCCAAATGGCGGCGTCCGGGCGAGTCTCCCGCTTCTGTAGCTACCGGCTGTCCGGCGACCCGCAGGCACAGCCGAACTGGGAGCATTTCACCCCTGCAAGTGACGGTGGCACCAAGATGGCGGGCTAACGCGCGCCGCGACCCCTGTGAAATGGTCGTTCGACCCCCAAAGGGGTCGCGACCCACAGGTTGAGAACCGCTGCTCTACTGCATGCCTGCAACCTTGAAACAATTGGAATAATACATTTTTTTTCTGGATTTTCTGCCCACTGCAAGCCTCAGAGCATTTGACTTTGCCCACTTATCATTTATATCCAGTACCCTACTGCCCAGGGTCTTCATGTCCCTGCAATACTGTCTTTTGGCTTTCTTCTAAAAGTTAGGAAAAAATTCATGAGAAACAGGTCTGCACAAGTGGAAGGCTGCTGAAAGACCCTGTGTGCTTAACAGCTTGTAAATGCATTCATGTGCCAGGTTCAGCAAGTTCGGAGAAACCACCAACTTTAAACACGATAGCATCTGGGCAAAGAAAGCCTCTCCCACACTGGTTTAAAAAAAAAAAAACAACCCAAGCTTTTATGCCCTTTGCCTACACAATCCTGCCAGCTGCTTAACCCAGCTATCCGCCCACCAGAGGATTAAGGGCACCAAACATAGCTGACACAAAACAAGCAGCCGAGGTTTCTCCTGGCACATTGAAAGGATCCCTGCTATCAAAATTCATCTTTTTCCCCCCAGCCCCATCTCCTTTTACACGCGCGCACACATGGATAAACACTGCCCACATTAGAAATATAGGAAGATCGCAGCGAGGCATCTTGGGAGTTGTAGTTGCAGAGTGGCAAACAGGGCCAGGCTGGGAAGAACTGCCCTAGAGAAGTCCTCCTTTAAACCCATCCCATTAGTGAAAGGTCTCAGCAGCCAGCTTGCCTTCTGCACAAACCCCGGAGTGTGGTGGGGAGAAAAACAAAGCAGTAAATAAATAGCCTCTCATGAAGTCACCCAAGTCACACTACATTTAATACTTCTGCACTGACTCTGTACCCACTTTTGGAAGGTGTGGTCCCTGAGAAGCGAACCCCACCGAGTTAGCATCCTCCACAAGATGGCATCATTCATTTGCTGGCCCTCCCACAGCCCCCTGCAAAAGTAGGGCAACTTTTGAGCAAGGACTTCTGAAGGTCATCAGTGGATTTCCACTTTGAGGGGTAGTTTGAACCAACTCCTCCTCTTCCCAGCCCCCAATCCACACTTCAGGTTACAATGGTCTTTTCCAAGGAATCTCATTCAGGGCCGGGCTAGCCAAGATGAATATTTTTCTGGGGAGTGAGTTGCCAAGAACACGGCAAAGAGGTGGCTCCAAATAATAATCTAGCTGATAGACCCCCTGGCTCTTCTTGGCACAATTCAACTCTTTTTTTGTGCTTTTTATCTGCTATTTTTTTTATCTGCTTTGCGCTCGCATCGGCAAGGCAGAGAGGCGATCCTTTGGCAAACACACCCACGCGGCTTCTGTGCTCGCGCGTTGCTCCACCCACCCCGGGTGCAGCGACAATTGTACCACCCTTTGTGTCCCTCTTAAATTGGGAGGTGGGGGAGCCGTGCACGGAGAAGAGGCTCTGGATCCATGGGGAACAATCCAGGGCTAGATCTCCCTCCCCGCCCTGGGATTAAGTTCCAACGGGGAGGCCCCCATCCCATCAGGCCACCCCGGATGGCCACACCTCTCTCTCTCTCTCTCTCCGACCGTCCGGCGTAGGCAGCAGAGGCAGAGTTGGCTCTGCCAACAAGAGTGGGCGAGATTTGAAGCGCGCAGCCATCTCCAAGGGAACCTTTCGGAAGGGGCGGGGGTTCTAAGCGAGCCAGAAAGACCCCCCCTTTCCTTGCGGGAGGGGGATCCCGCGCGCCAGAAAGGCAGAGTCTGCAATTGGAAGCGCCCTAGTGAGGGGAACACCGCCCTGGCGCGCCTGTAGTTCCTTCTACGGTAGCCTGCTTTGGAAGGCAGAGGCTCTACTGCGCCATCGGCAGGGCCGTCACTTGCGAGTACCCTAAGGCTAAAGACCCGCACCGATCAGGAGGGGTCGCCAAAGTCTCCCCTGCCTCCCTCCTCCAATCCACTTTCGCTTTCGAGCTGCCCGGCCAAGCACGTGGGGCCAGGATCCCACGGGGCGGGGAGCGGCATCTTTCTTTCCTGGGGGGGGGGAATCAAGAGAGGGTGGGAGGAGAAAGCCTGCCGGTCCCGTCCCCCCCACCCTCCCGAGCCTGAGAAACAAGGGTGGTTAGGAAAGAGACCAGCCCTACGAAACGCCTCCCTCCCGGATCGAGAGGAAATCCGTGCGCCAAAGCCGAGAGAGGCGCGGTCTCCACGTGGGTGGAGACCGAGGGGGGGAGGGAGCGGGAACGGGGGGGGGGGGCCGTGGGGCAGAAGG
>QLTV01002258.1:348116-363351 GCA_003457575.1 Thermophis baileyi
AAAGGAAAGGAAAGGAAAGGAAAGGAAAGGAAAGGAAAGGAAAGGAGGAAAGAAAGACAACTTATGACCACAATTGAGCCCAAAATTTTGGTTGCTAAGCAAGAGCGTTGTTAAGTGAGTTTCACCACATTTTACAAGTTGGCCACGCCCACCTGGTCACCTGACCACCAAGCATGCCCACCCGGTCACATGACCACCAAGCCACGCCCACCTGAAGCCACGCCCACCTGACCTCCAAGCCACACCCACAAAATAAGCCACGCCCACAGAACCGGTAGGGAAAATTTTTAGATTTCACCACTGCTTAAAGGTGATAATCTTAAATTACACTTGGAGGCTAAAACTGGGAGCCAGTGGAGCTCAAAAGAGTGTGGCATCACATTGCATAACAAGAAATGCCCATCATTATCCATGTCTCTGCATTTGGGTTCAATTGTGGCTTCATAGTAGTCCTCAAGGATAGCCCCATGTAGAGCATATTACAGTAATCTGATTGGGAAGTGACTAAGGTGATGTGGTGGAATTTAGTCTGGATTCCCAGTGGGGAGGGGCTGCTTTCCAGAGAGCAAAGAGGCAGCGGAGCTTGGAAAGTTTGATTGGCAGAAAGAGAGTTAAACAGCTCCTCACTAGCTTTTCCCAGAGTAGAACATAGAATAATAGAGTTGGAAGGGACCTTGGAGGTCTTCTAGTCCAACCCCCTGCTCAAGCAGGAGACCCTATACCAGGGGTATCAAACCTGCATCGTCACAACGTCGTCACGTGACATATCGGGACTTTTCCCCCTTCGCTAAACCGGGCGGGGGTGGGGCCAGCACGTGACGCATCCGGACGGCGGGCCACGAGTTTGACACCCCTGCCCTATACCATTTCAGACAAATGGTTATCCAGTCTCCTCTTAAAAGCCTCCAGTGATGGAGTACCCACAACTTCTGAAGGCAAACTGTTCCATTGGTTGATTGCTGTCACCGTTAGAACATTTCTTCTTAGTTCTAGGTTGGTTCTCTCCTTGATTAGTTTCCAACCATTGTTTCTTGTCTTGCCTTCTGGTGCTTTGGAAAATATAGTTGTAGTTATGCAAACACTTGCTTTAGTCTCTCAAGATTCTGTCTATAGATGAAGAACAGTAAAGGAAACTTCTCTTAAGTAGCATCCGCATGTTGATTCTTGGGACTTGACAAATGGTGGGTGGGACTTGTTTCCAGGTCCCAAGCATCCCATTGGCCTCCCATCAGCTGTTGACCCCCAGAGAACCCTATTTATCTGGTCTGCAGGTAAGAGAAAGATCAGTATGTCCCCATTGCTACCTGATTGGTGAGTAGAATATTTTAAAGTCTTTAGGTGCTCACCTTCTCTGATTTGGGTTCTTTGACAGAAAATAAAATCTGTCCCCTCCAGGTATGGGGGGTGTGTCTTGAAACCTTGTACCTAGAGGGTCATGTGCCTCTTCAGAAAGACCCTCTTATTGAGGAGACTATACATAATCCCTGTTGTTGTCCATTTTGGATATGCTAGGCTCCAAAATCATATTTGCAAATTGGATAAAAGAACATAGAGTCATACGTGGGGTCTAGCACTATTGATTTCCTTGGTGCTTGTGCTGTTGGAGCTGACAGTGGGCAGTGATCCTATCAGAGATAAAGACACTTGCACAAGATCCACCTAGACTCATGGATGCTTTACCATAGGGGTGTCCAACCTTGGCAACATTAAGACCTGTGGACTTCAACTCCCAGAATTCCTCAGCCAGTCATGCTTGCTGGAGAATTCTAGGAGTTGAAGTCCACAAGTCTTAAAGTTGGACAAGGTTGGACACCCCTGCTTTACCCTAAGCCCATTCTGTCCTGTTCTGTTCTCTGAAAAGCAGAGGAATCTACACTATAGGCCAGTGGCACGCGGAGCCATATCTGCCGGCATGCGAGCCGTTGCCCTAGCTCAGCTCCAGCACACATCTGCGTGCGTGCCGGCCAGCTGATTTTCGGCTCATGCAGAGGCCCTGGGAGGGCGTTTACGGCCTCCGGAGGGCCTCCGGTGCGTGGGGGTGGGGCAACATGGGGTCACACGCGCATGCACAGGGGGGGGGGGGTATTGAATTATGGGTGTGGGCACTCGCGTGCGTGTGATAGCGCACGCACGTGCGCTTTCGGCACCCGAGGACAAAAAAGTTCGCCATCACTGCTATAGGCCATTAAATCAGTTGACAAAACCGGATTCCTAGAAAATCAAAAAAATCCAAGCAGAAAACGGAAAAAAAAAAAAAAAAAACCCACCCTCACACAAATTGATTTGTTAATTACTCCTTGCTAGCAAAACCCAGGCAGAAGACAGCTGGTTACAGTGCTTTCTTAGTTGGAAATTGCTGATTGCCAGCAGAAAACAAGCTGGCCTGGTTTTTTGCTAGCAGGCAAGAAACAAAGATGCTTTCACAGTGACCGAGAATGTTCAGTGATGTCACTGTGCTAGCCCCACCTGCAGTGGCTTTACAAGGTTGGCAAATAAGGGAGGGGCTTGCAAAGTGATATCAGTTGTGGGACAGGACTAGCTACATCCTGCCCACTTTGTCAAAGACACTCCCAGTGGTAAGAGTGGGTTTGTACCGCCTGCCTATGGCTATAAAAGCGAGTTAACTATTTCCATGTTCACATAACATGTGATGTTTAAACCCCATTGGATGATGGCCTGTGTCACACAACATACTGAGATAACAGTTGGGCTTATGTGGGGGGTCCTTGGCGCTCTTTGAGCTTGGTTGTTTTCTTGCAGGTGTTTTATTACACAACTAGGTAACATCGTCAATGCTAGAAGGAAGTGGGCTTTGCTTTAACCCTACTTCTAGCATTGATGATGTTACCTAGTCGGGTTAATGAAATGCCGGCCAAAAAACCCAGCCCAGCTCAGAGAGCACCAAGGACCCCATAGTTCAACCCTGAACTAAAAATATCCTCTTCTCTTAGCTGGGTTTCTTTAAAACAATGAATTGCAACTTAACTATTACAGGTGAATCTAGCATATTGAGTGAATCGGATTCATTGGTGTTCGGCTGTCAGACTGAAAAAGAAAACATGAAATGGAGTTGGGAAGATATTCATTATTGTAAGCGGTGAAAGCTTTGGGTATGGTCACAAAATACTTCCAAATTGTCATTTTTAATGTGGTAGAAGAAAATACATGGTAAAGAAGCCTATTACTTGTAGCTGTTTTTATTTTAATTAAATAAAATGAAATAAAACTGAATTTCGTTTTTGTCTTAGAATTGTCCACTATTTCTGGAGTATAATCTCTATCACGGCATTCAAAGACTAAACATGATTTCCAGCCTAGGAAAAGTAGATATAGGTAGTCCTTGAATTACAACCACCATCAGAATTTCTAGTGCTAAGCATAGCGATTGTTAAGTGAGTCATGCCCAATTTTGTGGCCTTTTTTTGTCACGGTTAAGTAAACCACTGCCGTTGTTAAGTAAATCACGAAGTTATTAAGTGAATCTGACTTTGGCTTGTCTTTGCTTGTCCAAAACTGGCTAAGAAGGTCACACATGGCGATTATATAATCCGGGATGTTACAACCATCATAAATACCTGCTGGCTGTAACCATGGGGATGCTGCAATGGTTGTAGGTGTGAGAACCAGTCGTAAGTCACTTTTTCCAGTGCTGTTGTAACTTGGAATGATGACTAAACAAATGATTGTAAGTCACAGACTATCTGTACTTCTGCTTGAAGAGGCTGATTTCTCCTTAACTAACCAAATTGTTTTTAATATTGTTTTTAATTATGTCTCCTTTATGAGTTTTCTTTGTAAACTGTCCAGAGCAGGGGTGGGTTCCACTTACCTTCCCTACCGGTTCGCATCGTGATGGAAGTGCGCGTTTTGCCCCCGTCACGTCGCGCAAAAGACCCGGAAATGACCCTCTGCGCATGCGCAGAAGCCTTTGCACATGCGCAGAGGTTTTTTTTGCAAGCCGCGGCGACCAGAGGACCGGTTCGGGAGTGTGGACCGCCGGTCATCGCTGCCGGTTCTGCAAACGGCGGTAAATTTCCGCTACCGGTTCTAATGAACCGGTCCGAACCGGCAGCAACCCACCACTGGTCCAGAGTCACTTCAGGGGAGAGACGGTGTAAAAAAATAGATAAATATGTCTGGAATATAAATGGCTAAAAAGAGACAGAATCTCACTGAAGTCTGAACCTGAGAAATAAAATAACGGGTGGCACAGACTTCTCTTTTCCCTGCTGTTTTTCTCTCTAGTATGAAACATGGGGGGGGGGTGTTTGTGTGGAGACAGACAGGAAATTGCTCTACGCTTCTTTACAGAGAAATCAAAGAGCTGAACAGTTTTTCCACTAGGTGGTGGTGGAAACCTTATGCAAACCAAACAAAATGGCCCCTCATTTTGCTCATCTCCTGTGAAAAGAAAAAGCTGGAACTCTCCTGTATACACCAATTAAATAGTTTCCCACCGTTTTAGACAACATAAAATGTTCCACACTCGAGTGGAAAAGGGGATCCAGGCTGGAGAAGAAGGAAATACACTTTCGCCAAAGGTTAACAGACGTAGGAAGACATAAAAATGACCCCATGAAAAAGATGCCAGGCTTTGACTACCACGCTGGCAATGGTGAATCCTGAATAGGATTTACACGTCAGCACAGCATCTGCCAGGACTTACTGTACAAATGGGGGATTGTATCCTTTCCTCAGGGTGATTGTGGAGTCCCACATCAAATTGTTGATCACATTGTGACCAGCTGTAAGTTGAGGGCACATACTGGTCCAGTATCTGATTATTTTTTTTTTCATATAAACACATTCACATATAATATTCAATGGTTAAATGGCCTAGTCCAGTGTTGGCTAACCTTTTTGCCGTTGCGTGCCAAAAGCGGGGGGAGCGTGTGAGGGGGTCACACACGCATGTGCCCACACCCATAATTCAATGCGCCCCGCCCCCTGTGCATGTGTGCGCACCCCCGCGCTCCCCCCGCTTTTGGCACGCGATGGCACAGTGGGCCTGTTTTTCACCCTCCCCAGGCTCCAGAGGCTTTCTAGGAGCCTGGGGAGGGCGAAAACGGCCTTCCCCACCCCCCCCCGGAGGCCCTCCGGAGGCTGGAAATGGCCCGTTTCCTGACTTCCGGTGGGGGCCGTTTTTCGCCCTCCCCAGGCCAGAGCCTCCGCGCGAGCCCTTTACTTACCTCAAAATGGGCCGCTGGAGACTCCTGGGAGGGGAGGGGGGCATGGACAGCCGAAAACCAGCTGGCGCGCTGGAGCTCCCGTGCCGGCAGATATGGCTCCGCGTGCCACCTGTGGCACGCGTGCCATAGGTTCGCCATCACAGGCCTAGTCGTTGGTATCTGAATACAGGTAGTCCTTGACTTACAACAGTTCATTTAATGACCGTTCAAAGTTACAACAGCACTGAATAAGTGACTTATGACCATTTTGCACGGTTGCAACTTTTGCAGCATCCCCATGGCCATGTGATCAAAATTCAGGCGCTTGGCAACTGGCTCGTATTTATGACGGTTGCAGTGTCCAAGGCTCACGTGATTACTTTTTGTGTCCTTCTGACAAGCAAAGTCAATGGAGAAGCCAGATTTACTTAACAAGCGTGTTACTAATTAACAACTGCAGTGATTCACTTAACAACTCTGGCAAGAAAGGTCGTAAAATGGGGCAAAACTCACTGAACAAATGTCTCACTTTGCAACAGAAATTTGGGGTTCAATTATTTCCCAACCTTGGCAGCTTTAAGAATTATGGACTTCAACTCCCAGAATTCCCCAACCAATATGGGGAGTTGAAGTCCACATATCTTAAAGTTGTCAAGGTTGAGAAAGCGAAGTTGCAATGGCCCTGAAAAAAGTGACTTATGTGACTTATCTAACTTTGGTCACTAAACAAAAGGTTGTAAGTCGAGGACTACATATAAAACACAGAAATAATTATAATGCAGATATATATAGAGTCTCAAAAACAAACAAACAAAAAGAGCAAGAACCTGGAGGCATTTTGAGAACATAAAACATGGAGGGTATCTATATCCAGTGCTTGTCTATATTTTACTATGCATTTTTGTGATTAGCCACACTTCACAGGACAACTGTTTTGTGAGAGTGCCAATAATACGTATTCAGAATTCCAATATGTCCAGTAGCCCAAAGGACTGGAGAGCCTTTTTTAGAGGTATGTTGGCTGGTTTCACACTACTGTTCGTTTGTTTATTAAATTTACATGCTGTCCATCTCACTATCCAAAGCAACTCTGAGCGGCTAAGTCGTAGTATAATTAAACAGGCTTTATTTAATATGCCATAACTGGGAAGTTTAAACAAAACAAGTTTAAACCAGAAACCCTGGTTTACAAACTACAGTGGCAGATCCACACAACATACTAAACCAGGGGTTCTCAAACTGTGGTCCGCGAACCCCGGGGGGTGTGTGTTCCGTGATGTCATCACAGGGGGTCCGCAAAGACTTGAAGAAATATTATTTAAATCTTGAGTTAAATCTTGGAGCTCCGTGGCCATGATCCGTGGCCACACAATGTATTTAAAGAGGGTCCAGGTGAAGAAAGGGTTGCAAACCACTGTATTAAACCATAAATAAAGAAACTTCATTATGGCCTAGAAGTTGTACAAACTCAGTCAGAGACGTGACCTTTCCACATTATCTGGATCTATCCGAGATGATTGTGAATGTTCACACAACTTTCTAAAGGTGGTTTTGGATTCAACATTTACCTATGTAAATAAGCAGTAGATCGTTCAGTTAAATCAATATCACAGATCCACTCCGACACTGACTCATAAGTTAGCCACAAAGGCTGAGTTTGCATAACATGCTTTGGCGGTTTGTTTGGTTTTTTTTTTTTATTACATTTCAATTTTGTCTTTTTCTCAGAGAGCTCTAGTGAGGTTGGCTTATTTTATTTGTTTATTTATTTATCTAGCCTTCTTATGACTTACCCAGGGGTGGGTTCCTCCCGGTTCGGACTGGATCGCCCGAACCGTTAGCGACCCGCTGGTGATGTCACGGATCCGGTTCGGTTGGTGCCGATCCGTGGGCGCCGCCATCTTTTTTTGGGAATTTTTAGTGAATTTGTTTACTGTTTGGAAGGTTTTTCCT
This sequence comes from Thermophis baileyi, assembly GCA_003457575.1. Taxonomy (NCBI): domain Eukaryota; kingdom Metazoa; phylum Chordata; class Lepidosauria; order Squamata; family Dipsadidae; genus Thermophis; species Thermophis baileyi. The sequence goes on from QLTV01002258.1 coordinate 355,238, forward strand.
GTTCTGCCGCTTGAAAAAGGGCCCTCCCGCCCGCCCCCGGGTTTATACTGACCTTTATTCCTTCGCCCGAAGCACAGCTGATCAGCTCCTCAGCTGTGTTTTGGGCTGATTGCAGCTACTGAGCATGTGCGGAAGCCAAATTGCCCGAGGGAACGTGCGTGCGCAAAATGTCGTGATGCGAACCGGTGGGGAAGGTAAGTGGAACCCACCCCTGGACTCACCCCAATCCAAGAGGAACTGGACCATGTACAAATTCAATCAAAAGAAAACCAAAATAGAAAGTGAATCAGATGAATATCAAAGACACACACGCACACACATGAACAATTTTTACAACCCAGTCACATTAAGTAGTACCATGAAGTACTAGTTACTGGCTGCTGAAGGCTCAGGTGTTAATTGGCATGGCATTGATATGTGTAACTTTTTAAAGAAGTAGCACTAGAAATAGCACTTAGACTTATATACCGCTTCACAGTGCTTTATACAGCCTTCTCTAAGCGGTTCACAGAGTCAGCCTATTGCCCCCAACAATCTGGGTCCTCATTTTACCAACCTCGGAAGGATGGAAGGCTGAGTCAACCCTGTAAGTAAGAAGCTGGTGCAATCTGAGAAGTTTCAATTGTTTCTGGATGCCCTCAACACCGTGCAAGACAAGATGGCGACTTTTCATAGCACAGCACAGCATGTTGATCAGATGCAGGGCTGGCTCCATCATTGTTCTCCTTCAGCTGGAACTATAGCGCTGTGGGCTTCCCTTCACCGTCCCAGCCTCCCTGAATTTCCCAGGCATAGGATGACAAAGGGAAAGCTACAGAGCCAAGCAGGGTAGTGGGTGGGTATCCTTCAGGGTCATAATTCAAGGGAACCGGATCTCACTGGAAGATCTGTGTCGAGAAGAGAAGAGAAGAGAAACGGGGAATGAGTGCTCACAGAAAAGAGACTGGGAAAAGCAATGGGGTAATTAAAGACGTAGACGATAAGGAAAGAGAGTTTTCAGGATCCTGTGTAGGGGGGGGGGAAGGAGAAAAATCAGAACATTTAATCCATACAATTATAGGTAGTCCTCGACTTATGACCACAATTGAGCCCAAAATTTCTGTTGCTAAGCGAGACATTTGTTAAGTGAGTTTTGCCCCATTTTATGAACTTTTTTTGCCACAGTCGCTAAGCAAATCACTGCAATTGACAAGTTAGTAACACGGTTGTGAAGTGAATCTGGCTACTCCATTGACTATGCTTGTCCGAAGGTCAAAAAAGGTGATCACATGACCCAGGGACAATGCAACCATCATAAATATGAACCAATTACCAAGCATCTCAATTTTGATCGTGATCATGGGGATGTGGCCACAGTCGTAAGTGTGATGTGGATGGGGATCATGGGGATGTGGCCACAGTCGTAAGTTGCTTTTTTTAGTACCATTGTAACTTTGAACGGTCCCTAAATAAATTATTGTAAGACCAGGAGTACTTGTATAACACTCTAACGTAACACCTGCAGTGATTCACTTAACAACTATGGCAAAAAAGGTCGTATAATGGGCCAAAGCTCACTTAACAACTGTCTCACTTAGCAACAGAAATTTTGGGCTCAATTGTAGTTGTAAGTCGAGGACTACCTGTATGTCTGTTTTGTGAGTTAGTTATATGATGCCTTGCTCTTCTTTTCCATTAGATTCCCCCCCCCCCCGGTGTTTGGTTATGATAGCTCTTTTTATATTGGTTTTCTTGCAGTTAGTTAGCCAGTATTATGTATTTAAGATGGACAGCCAAACAACTTTTCTAAATAAACAAGACATACAGAGAAGAACTTGGCATGGCTGAGCACAGTCTGCAGGAGTTCGACATCCTCATTTTGTTGCAAGTGGCGAAGGACACTTACAGTGTAACACTGTGACTTTTTCAAACAAGGTTTGCTAAATAAACACAAACTCTAATGTAGGAACTTCGATGCACTGCAAATGGCAGCTTTCTCCCGTGTAAGAGCATTAGAATAGAACTGGGCCAGAGAAGATCGAATATCTTCTTACAGGTAATCCTTGATTTACGACCACAATTGGGACCTGAACCTCCATCACTGAGTTATGTCCAATTTTATGACCTTAATCTTACACGATTTTATGACCTTGATCTTAGCTTACATTCATGACCCTTACACATGATTGTGATCTGCGACGTTCCGACTTCCGAAAAGCAAAGTCAATTGGGGAAGCCAGATTCATTTAATGACCACAGAATTCGCTTAATATGTGCGGTAATTTGCTTAATGATGATAGCAAAAATGATAAATAAAATCTAGTCCAGCCATAGGATGACTTGTTTATCAACCACACTATTAGCGACCAAAATTCCGGTCCCAATTGTGGTCATAAGTCGAGTATGAGCTATATTAGTCCCAACAACAAATATATTACAGTATTGTTAGATTAATTTCTTTATGCCCTTTCTAAGAATTCCCTGAGTGGAATTTGCCTTTTTCACAAGTGCTACAGGCTGAGACTACCTTTTCATGCAATTATTCTCCACTTTCCCATGATCTCTTTCCCTGTTAGATCCACCTATGTCCATAAGCCAGGATGGAAAAACAGCTAAGAATGGAAGGTCTCTCTTCCTCCACTAAGTGCATCCAATGATTCTGGATCAATTACTATCCATCAACCCAACTTAATTCATTGGCTCATTATGGGGAGGGCAATACAATTAGGGGAGACAATCTCAACCTCCCAGATAAGGCCGCCCAGAGTCAGCATACAGAGGCCATATAAATCTGTTTCATAAAGTAAATAATCAATAAAACAATTAGTAAGCCATAGTAGCGTGCAACATTAAGGATTTTCGCCCCCAGCTGTAGCATTTTACTCCGTTTGCATTTTCTTCCACACACTGAACTACATTTACCTCATGAACGTTCATCGCAGGCCTTCCAGACCCATTTTTAAAAGAGTCTTTTAAAGTTTTGCGGTGCCCCCTTTAATCTCCCCAAATGCTTTGTGGCATCTCTTTTCTTCTTCTGCAGATCAAAGGTCCTGTTGCTTCTCTCCCAGGAGCCGTGCTCGGCTTTCATCCTGAGCTACGATAATGTCTGTGAGAATTCGGTGACCTTACAAAGGAAGGAAAGATAAAGGGATTTTAGCCAGGGCTAGGTGCTGCTAATGCCGTTTTACAAACATGTGACCTGAGATGCTAGAGATCCTAAGCTTTCCTTTTTATTCCCCTGTTCATCAAGCTGCTAGTCCAAGTTTGGCTGAAAGCATTTGCTTCAAGGTGAGCAACAGTGCCTGAGTCCTTGAAAGCCCAAAGGGCCGTCGGAATAAAATGTTAGTGAGTTCCATATCTGCGGTAAACCTCTTTCGTGCCTGCCAAACTCAGAAAAAGATGTTAAATATATTCATATATTGTTGCAGAATACATTATGCTGAAGAAGGTACCTCTTGTGTCATTTCTATCCACTACAGAATTTTTGATAAGGAACCACAAGTAGTCCTCAATTACAACAGTTCCTTTAGTGACCGTTCAAAGTTACAATGGCACTGAAAAAAGTGACTTATGACCAGTTTTCACACTTATGACCATTGCACCATCCCCATGGTCATGTGATTTACATTCAGATGCTTGGCAACTGACTCACATTTGTGATGGTTGCAGTGTCCCAGAGTCATGTGATCCCCTTTTGCGACCTTCTGACGAGCAAAGTCAATGGGGAAACCGGATTCACTTAACAACCATGTTACTAATTTAAGAACTGCAGTGATCCACTTAACAAATGTGGTGAGAAAAGTCGTAAAATGGGGCAAAACCCACTTAACAAATTTCTCATTTAGCAACATGAATTTTGGGCTCAGTTGTGGTTGTAAGTTGAGGACCAGCTCAGGGGTGGGTTCTAACTTACCTCGCTGCCGGTTCGCTTCCTCCCGCGCCGCGTGGGCGTGCCGCGTGGGCGTGCCGCATGGGCGCGCCACGTGGGTGTGCCACGTGGGCACACGCGCACTTTGCATGCGCATGCACAGTGCAAAAAATTTGTTTTTTTTTAAAAAAGCCAAAAACAAGATGCCGACGCATGCGTAGTGCCAGAAACTCAGCTTCTGCGCATGCGCAGAAGAAAAAATGTCAAAAAAAATTTCAAAAACTTATGACCAGTTTTCACACTTATGACCATTGCACCATCCCCATGGTCATGTGATTTACATTCAGATGCTTGGCAACTGACTCACATTTGTGATGGTTGCAGTGTCCCAGAGTCATGTGATCCCCTTTTGCGACCTTCTGACGAGCAAAGTCAATGGGGAAACCGGATTCACTTAACAACCATGTTACTAATTTAAGAACTGCAGTGATCCACTTAACAAATGTGGTGAGAAAAGTCGTAAAATGGGGCAAAACCCACTTAACAAATTTCTCATTTAGCAACATGAATTTTGGGCTCAGTTGTGGTTGTAAGTTGAGGACCAGCTCAGGGGTGGGTTCTAACTTACCTCGCTGCCGGTTCGCTTCCTTGCTGTAGATTGTCTGGGTGCTCAGAACTTTAATTTTTCTAGAATGTAGAATTTTAGCCTCTTTTCCCCAGCCCCTTTTTTTACTAAAGCAGGGGTCTCCAACCTTGGCAACTTTAAGACTTGTGGACTTCAACTCCCAGAGTTCCTTGCCTGGCTGGCTAAGGAACTCTGGGCGTTGAAGTCCACAAGTCTTAAACTTGCCAAGGTTGGAGACCCCTGTACTAAAGCAATATATGTATTTGTAGATGTTCTGTGGATATATTTTCATAACATGCTTCCCTGTGGATTGATTAACCATGATTGATGACACTAACCCATGTTTCTGGATTTACGTAACACATTAACTGATCATAAGATCTGCACTTGGCTAATTGGTGGCTCAGTTTGTAAAGAGACCATAAACAGTGTTTGTCTATGAAAGAGCCTCTCTCTTTTTCTATCTAGTCTGCCCTGAGATGTTAATAGACAATATAATTAATATAATTGAGACTGGACATAAACAGAAAAAAAGGGCTGGAAAAACGTAGCCAGATACAGATTGATTTCAAGAGATGGAAGGAATGTTCCTTGATAGGTCCTAAGAAGAGATTGGACAACCATTTGTCTGAAATAGTATAGGGCTTCCTACCTGAGCAGGGGGTTGGATTAGAAGACCTCCAAGGTCCCTTCCATCTCTGTTCTTCCTCCCTCCCTCCCTCCCTCCCTCCCTCCTTGCCTCCAGTAGTGGTGAATGCTCCAACACTGGACGTTTTTAAGAAGAGATTGGACAACCATTTGTCTGAAATGGTATAGGGTTTCCTGCCTGAGCAGGGGGTTGGACTAGAAGACCTCCAAGGTCCCTTCCAACTCTGTTATTCTGAATAGTCTCCCCATTCTAGACCTCTTGTTTCCTGTCTCCTCTTTGCCATTCATACAAGTGGAAGGAAACTTTGGGACTGGATTAGAATCATGCAAAAGTCTCTCTACTTCTCACAGCACTTGGCCTGATTTTCAGGAAGATGGAAACCAAAAAGGGTGTGTGAACATGTGACTAGAAACTAGACATTCTCAGGGGACTTTGCAATACAAAGGTCTTCTCTAGTGTCTTAATCATCACAGACGGTGGCAGCATTTAGCCGAAGGTTAAACCTTGAAAAAGATAAGCAGGGTTGGACATAAAATCTGGATGCTAGATTGCAGTATTGTATAAGGAAATGCCAGGAACTAAGCTGGACTGGGAAATCAAAAGAACATTTTGGGAAAAGTGTCAGCCCCATTAGGTAGACCAGACCAGGAAATCAACTCCACAAGAAGGCTACAATTACTTTGATTGAGATTGGCTATAAGAAACCGAATCTTGCAAGTCTGATCGTACTATATTTTCTCTTCCTTGTTAAAGTGAATTAGAGAGGTATTTGCCTGAGCTGCTTCTTAATGTTACCTGGCTGTTAGGGACATGTTTTGCCCTTCATTGCTTTGGTAATGGAGCTTGCATAGTTCCATCCAGTTTGTCTTCCTTATTCTCTCCAAAAAGGCAATGGCAGCCAAGGGAACAAGATGGATGTGTCCATCTAGTAAGGAGGCAAAGCAGTGCTGAGCTGATTAATGTCCAGCAGTAGGGAGACCCAAGTTAGTCCCTCCTCAATTATTGACCTTCCCTGGAGGACTTAGGTCAGTCCCTCTCTCTCAGCCCAAGACCCAGGGTGGTGAAGGATCAGGTCTAAGAATAAGAAAGATCCTTGCTCTTCTTCAACCCTGGGAGACTTTGGGCCTGCTATTCACAGTTTAGCCTACCTAGCAGTTTAGCCTACTTAGCCTTTCTAGTCTGATGAAAAGAAGGACTAGGGGAGACATGATAGCACTGTTTCAATATTTGAGGGGCTCCTACAAAGACCAGGGGGCCAAACTATTTTTCAAAGCACCAAAAGGCAAAACAAGAAACAGTGGTTGGAAACCAGGGGTGAAATTCAAAATTTTTCCCTACCGGTTCTGTGGGCGTGACTTGGTGGGCGTGGCAGGGGAAGGATACTGCAAAATCTCCATTCCCACCTCACTCTGGGGCCAGCCAGAGGTAGGTGGTATTTGCCGGTTCTCCGAATTACTCAAAATTTCCACTACCGGTTCTCCAGAACCTGTCAGAACCTGCTGAATTTCACCCCTGTTGGAAACTAATCAAGGAGAGAAACAAGCTAGAACTAAGGAGAAATTTCCTAACCGTGAGAGCAATTATCCAATGGAATAGCTTGTCTTCAGAAGTTGTGGGTGCCCCATCACTGAAGGCTTTCAAAAAGAGACTGGACCACTATTTGTCTGAAATGATATAGGGTCTCCTGCTCGAGCAAGGGGGTTGGACTAGAAGACCTCCGAGGTCCCTTCCAACTCTATTATTCTATGTTCTAGCAGGGTCACTATTAAGAGAGATAAAAATAGAAGATAATTTCCATGTAAGCCACACTGGAGGAAAGGCAGGCTGTTAATCTAACAAATAAATTAGTAAGTAATCCTCCAGGAGCACAAATAAAGAAGGCGCTACAATTTCTTGTTACACACCACAGAAAATGTTGGGCTTTGCAGTGGCTCCATTCTGCTTCCTCATTCTAAAACTAAGGGTGGGGTGGGGGGGTCCCTGATCAGGAACAGCTTACCACTTTTACCAAGCCTCTGAATTCAAGGAAATTTCCTCCTGGCAACATCTGGGCACTTCTTGTCCGCCTTGGATGCTTGGAGCTCCCTTCACCTCTTCCTCTGTGCTCTTCTTCCTTCGGGACGGTGGAAGTCGGATTCGTGTCTGATCCTTTTATACCATTGCCCTTCATATGATGAGCACGTGAAAATCCCAAGTGATGGAAGGAGTAGCAGTTGGGGAGAACTTTTTTTTTTTAATTCCACTTAAGAGGATTTAGTTCAGGGTGGGTTTGGTGCTGAGGTTTTTTGTTTTTTTTTTACATATCCCATGATCAGCCTACAAGGGGTCCCATGACTCAAATATGCAGCTGTAATACTCAAAGAGTCTTTTCTTTGTGGTAGAGCGCTCCCCTCTCTCCTTATCCTTCCCACAGGAGCCCTGCCCCCCCCCCACTACTCCAATTAATAAAATAATAAAAAATAGAACTCCCTAGGCTCACATCCTGTCCAGAAAAAAAAAAAGAATAATAACCATCAGAATAATAAGTCTTCATATAGGTTAGAACTATGGCCTACAGAGCTAGCGTGACCAATACGAGTTTGTGATCCAGCAGATTTGGGGTTACAAGTAATCCTCAACTTACAACCATTCGTTTAGTGACCGTTTGAAATTACAACAGCACTAAAAAAAAAGTAATGTATGACCAATCCTCACCCTTATTTATTTATTTATTTATTTATTAAATTTGTATGCCGCCCAACTCCCAAGGGACTCTGGGCGGCTCACAACAATATAAAAAACCATTAAAAAAACCATAATAAAAACAATTAAAAACAGTTAAAAACTCATGCATACCGTTTCATGGCCGGACCTCGCCAATTACAGAGGCGAGATCAACGGCCCCAAGCCTGCCGGAAGAGCCAGGTCTTCACTGCTTTCCGGAAGGCCAGCAGTGTGGGGGTGGTCCGGATCTCAGGGGGTAGCTGGTTCCAGAGGGCCGGAGCAGCCACAGA
>QLTV01002258.1:363471-374140 GCA_003457575.1 Thermophis baileyi
GCCCGGAGACCAATAGGCAGCCAGTGCAGCTAGCGGAGTATAGGTGTAATATGGGTGTACCTAGGTGCACCCACGACAGCTCGTGCAGCCGCATTCTGGACCACTTGTAGTCGCCGAACACTCTTTAAGGGTAGCCCCATGTAGAGCGCGTTGCAATAATCTAACCGTGAGGTGACAAGGGCATGGGTGACTGTGAGGAGAGCCTCTTGATCCAAGTAGGCTCGCAATCGGTGCACCAGGCGAACCTGTGCAAAGGTCCCCCTAGCTACAGCTACCAAATGTTGTTCTAATTTTAGCTGTGGGTCTAGGAGGACACCCAAATTGCGAGCCCGTTCTGAGGGGGACAGTTTTTCCCCCCCCAGAACCAAGGATGGACAGTCGACATAGTCTTTGGGAGGCAATACCCATAGCCACTCGGTCTTGTCTGGGTTAAGTCTGAGCCTTGTGACCGTTGAAGCATCCCCACGCTCACATGATCACGGGTGCGTGTCAACCAGAGTGTCAGGGTTCCAAATTGCGTCTAAAACTAAATCAGAGTCCGAGGCAAAGCATTCCTCTAATTTCCAATTTATTAATAGATGCTATTTACAATGATTGCTGCTTCCTGGATCATGTAATTGTCCTTTACAACTTTCCCAGGCAGCTTTCAACAAGGAAGGCCTCCTGATTTACTTAATACATGATTCACTTAACAACTGCAGTGATTTGCTTAACGATGGCATAGAACAGGGGTCGCCAAACTTGGCAACTTTAAGACTTGTGGACTTCAACTCCCAGAATTCGCCAGCCAGCCATGCTGGCTGACGAATTCTGGGAGTTGAAGTCCACAAGTCTTAAAGTGGCCAAGGTTGGCAACTTTGCTGGCTGAGGAATTCTGGGAGCTGAAGTCCACAAGTCTTAAAGTGGCCAAGGTGAGAAACATTGCTGGATCCCTCTGGCATAGAAGCTCTTTCCATTGGGTGTGACTCAACGCCTGCATTGCTTAGCAACAAAAATTCTAGTCCCAATTGTGGTTGTAAGTCGAGGACAAAAATGAAAATTTACAAAAAATGAAATTCAATGCAGAGAAAAGTAAAGTCCTACACTTAGGTAAGAAAAACCAAAAATATACATATAAACTGGGTGAAACCACACTCAATAGCAGTGACTGCGAGAGGGATCTTGGAGTCTTAGTAGATAACCAGCTAAACATGAGCCAGCAGTGTGCAGCGGTGGCCAAAAAAGCCAATACAATCCTAAGCTGCATTAATAGAGGGACTAGGGAGGTACTAATACCACTCTATAAAGCCTTACTTAGACCACACCTAGAGTACTACATCCAGTTTTGGTCACCACACTACAAAAAAGATGTTGAGACTCTAGAGAAAGTACAGAGGAGAGCAACCAGCATGATTAGGGGACTGGAAACTTTAACATACGAAGAGCGGTTGCAAGAACTGGGCATGGCCAGTCTAGCGAAGAGAAGGACCAGGGGAGACATGATAGCAGTGTTCCAATACTTGAGGGGCTGCCACAGAGAGGAGGGCGTCAAGCTATTTTCCAAAGTACCAGAAAGCCAGACAAGGAATAATGGATGGAAACTGACCAAGGAGAGATTCAACCTGGAAATAAGGAGAAACTTTCTGACAGTGAGAGCGATCAACCAGTGGAACAACTTGCCTATGGAGATTGTGAGAACTCCAACACTTGAGACTTTCAAGAGGAGATTGGACTGCCATCTGTCTGAAATGGTATAGGGACTCCTGCTTGAGCAGGGGGTTGGACTAGATGACCTACAAGGTCCCTTCCAATACTACCTGCATTAGAGGAAGAGGATTCTGCTTGGCAACTGGATGACTATTACGGGTTAACAGAACGGGGGGGGGGGTTGGTCTACCTAAGGCATGCCCCTTCCCCAGCCATGCAAGCCAAGGAGGATGGGACCTATTGTTCCACACATCTAGGGAACCTCAGTCACGAAATTATGCCTTATCACATCCATTTGTAAGTGTGAACATGTTGTGGTGGATGCTCCAACACCGGAAGTTTTTAAGAAGAGATTAGACAACTATTTGTCTGAATTGGTATACGGTTTCCTGCCTGAACAGGGGGTTGGACTAGAAGACCTCCAAGGTCCCTTCCAACTCTGTCATTCTGTTCTGTTCTGTTGTGAATGTTTGTAAAATCTTCCAAAGCAGTTCAGTGATGGGTTGCGTTTTTAGGGTCCTTTTGAAAACAAGGAAATTATTGTCCCCCCAGCCCAGTTTCCTGTGGCCAACAAGCTCACGCCAGCCGTTCTCCCTTCCTCCTGCTTCTTTCCAACAGGAAGCTGGGTTCTCTTAGGAGGATAAAAATACATGTGTCTTTGGCACAACCCTTGTTTTCTCTCACGGGATTAAGTTGCTCCAGGCTGTTCCATCAGCTTTGCGAATCAAGAGGCTCTCGGGGACAAATGGGAAGCTTATCCAAGGAAAAGCAAAAGGGAGGGAAAAATTCTTTTCATCCTCATTCATTCCCAAAGGGAAGCGGGCTTGAAAGTGGCTGGTAAAAAGGGGGAAGCGACATTTCTGCCCTTCTTTTTCTTTGTTCTTCATTCTTCCTTCAAAAAGGTTCTGACCAGCAAGTTTGATTGGTGTAAAAAAAAACTTGTGTTAGAAGCACAGCCCTGCAAGGGAGATCAGCTGAATGTCACCCCGTGATCTTTACAGATCAAACCGAGAAGTGAGCTTGTTCTAGCTATAGACTAGATTTGCAAGACACACAAAACTTTGTTTTGTTTTGTGATGGTTTACTGAGCAAACTACAGGAGACTGGGTTTATGCAACAGGCTTAGCTATACATTTCCTGACAGTGAGAACAATTAACCAGCGGAACAACTTGCCTCCAGAAGTTGTGGGTGCTCCAGTACTGGAAATTTTAAAGAAAAGATTGGATCACAATTTGTCTGAAATAGTATAGGGTTTCCTGCCTGAGCAGGGAGTTGGACTAGAAGACCTCCAAGGTCCCTTCCAACTCTGTTACCAGTTATTCTGTTATAAATAATGGTTTATGAAACACAAAAGCGGAAGTGGCGCCCCATACTGAACCAAATAAACCACTTGAAACTATAGTGTGATATCTTGAAACTATAGTGTGATATCTAAACCCAGTTAGTCTTCTTATGTCTGATCCAGCTAACATTCTGCACTTCAACCCTGAAGTGAGCCTGGCTGAGGCCATCTTGGAGGCTTCAGGGTTGCCACAAGGAAGAAGAAGGGACAGGGAGGGGGAAATAGATAGCTGAGGTTTTGTAGTAAAAACAAAAAGTTTTTCCTGTGGGAACCAAGGATATTCCAACAGGTGGCTGGGAGAGGAGGAGTGAAGTAACCAAGCAACCGGCCAGCACCTCGATTGGACAATGTGACTGATGACTTGGGGAAGGGGAAAACTTTTAAGGAGCCGAGGTGGCGCAGTGGTTAGAGTGCAACACTGCAGGCTACTTCAGCTGACTGCTAGCTGCAGTTCGGCGGTTCAAATCTCACCGGCTCAAGGTTGACTCAGCCTTCCATCCTTCTGAGGTGGGTAAAATGAGGACCCAGATTGTTGGGGGCAATATGCTAACTCTGTAAACCGCTTAGAGAGGGCTGTAAAGCACTATGAAGCGGTATATAAGTCTAAGTGCTATTGCTATTGCTATTCACTTTTTAATTAGGTGAAACCCACAGGAACTTTCAGAGTCGGTTTTCACCAGTTGTGCCAATATGAAGTATCCAATAAATCGTTCCTTGAGGAATCTACCTGCCTCGGAGTTCTGCCTTTTTTGGGTGCATTATTTGGAATGCTGACATCTTGTTAGTTCAGGCCAACAGCATCCATAGAGCAGTTAAAAAAAAAAAGGTGGCTCTACCCCACCCCTTTTTACTGTATATTCATATATTCACTTTTTTTGATACCCCATGGATGTCCCTGCTTTGTGGATACCACAAACACATTTCCACTCCCACCTGAAGCACATTCACTTTGTTCCCAAAGCATTAAAATTCCCTTGCACCATTTTGGGGGAGTTGCTCCAAGTTGAGCATATTTTCCTCTTGAATTTAATGCATTCCATCTGATGTTGGTGGTACATATTTTTTTATTGTGTTATGTTTCCTGTCTTAAAAAGAAGTATTACTCTTTGTTCCGTAATTGAACCTCTCTTGGCAGAATATAATTACCCTGTTTCCCCCAAAATAAGACATCCCCTGATAATAAGCTCAATCGGGCTTTTGAGTACATGGCAATAAGGCCAAGCACTTATTTCAGGGTTCAAAAAAATATAAGACAGGGTCTTATTTTTGGGGAAACATGGTACTTGAACTGTGTAGTTATTAAAAACATCTATCTATATTCTATTAAAGCTCTCATTGTGCTTTGTCTGTTTCAGAGGTGGGTTCCTCCCGGTTCAGACCAGTTCACCCGAACCGGTAGTGACCCGCTGGTGACATCACGATGTCTCGGATCCGGTTTGCTCGGTGCTGGTCCATGGACGGCGCCATCTTTTTAAAAAAAAAATTTAATTTTTTTTTGAATTTTTTAATATTATTTTTTCTTCTGCGCATGCGCAGAAGCCGAGTTTCCGGCACTGCGCATGCGTCGCCATCTTGTTTTTGGCATTTTTAATTTAATTTTTTTTTATTTTTTTGCACTGCACATGCATGCACACGGCCACGCAGCATGGGAGGAAGCAAACCGGCAGCGAGGTAAGTTAGAACCCACCCCTTGGTCTGTTTGTATCCTCACGTTAGCTCAAATGGTGAACAATTATATGGAACAATTTTTGAATCAAGGTACCTAAAATCTGTGAACTGAAAGAATGAGTAAAAAATCCAGGAGCCATGACTCCTGTGGAATTGAAGCTTCCATGATATTCAGACCAGTTTTATTGACAAAGTTGTGGCTGTTGCAGTGTCTCTACTGTCAATTGATCATGTTACCTGATGCTCCCTAGCATCTTTCCCACAAGCAAAGTCAATGGGGAAGCCAGCAGGAAATCAGAAGTCAGTCCTGCGCCCACTGATTTTTTTTTTGTTCACCCTTTTTCATTCTGTTTCTTTGGTTAGGTAAGTAAATATTGACTTATTATTATTGAAGTTAATTTGCCAATACAATTATTTCCTGTTTATGATTATATACTGTTCTTAGATGATCACCAGCATAGTGGTAAAAAAAAATAATGGTCAGCCTAAAATTTAGCGTTCATTTTGATCATATCAGACCACACTTTCTTTCAAAGAGTGACCCAATCGGTCACAGGTTTATCTAGAAATCTTTAAACACGCACACACCCTGCACACACAAGTAAGTCCAATAAGCTAGGAGTCCCCAACCCCCGGTCTGTGGACCAGCACTGGGCCGCGGCATGCCATAAACCGGGCCACGCAAACAAGCGAAGCCCCATCCATGGGATGCAGGCAGCATGCGAAACCATACCCCTTCTGGTCCACAGAAAAAACTCTCTCCACGGAACCGGTCCCTGGTGCCCAAAAGGTTTGGGGGCCATTGCATTAAGCCATTAAGGGGCTTTCTATTTGAAATTAGGCTATAGAGGGAGGAGGTAAATAGAGAATAGGATTTAACAGGGAAGCTTGTACACAGTTAGTAATTCACACTTGCGCTAAGGCTGACCCAAAATAAGGGCAGCATGGCTGGCTGGGGATTGAAGTCCACACATGTTAAAGTCACCAAAGTTGAGAAACACTGTCCTAAAAAAAATATGAAGTACCATTACAGGAATTCTTGGACTATCTATTTCCTGACCTACACACTTCCACAAACTTCCAACTCATTCATCCTAACTATCCAATTCTCCCAGAAACATTTAGTGGGAAACGCATGTGGATCTTTCATTTTTTTTTGTTTATTCCTCTTTCAAAATGAATGGATGGAGAATTCTTCCCGTACTTCCCACCCCAACCTCTCCCCATTGCCTGAATACCCGGAATAAGTGTAATCCATTCCCTGGGTACATCTGGAGGGGACAGGATATGGAATATTAAAACAATAGTATCTAGGAGTTGTGATGAAGCTGGCAAATGACTCCCCCCCAATAAATGCTGAGATGCGTAGAACAGCCTTGCTGCATTCCACAAAGTTCTTTTGCAGGCTTCCGGGTGAAAAATTCCAGGTGGTTGTTTTCCATCCCCACCCCTGGGGAAATCTGAATGAAATTCAATTGTCCTTCAAGGGCTGCAGTGGGCTGGACAGCCAAACTGAAGCAAGCCGTTTTTGGCCAGCATGCAAGGTGCTTTGCCTCCCGCCCCACCCTGCCTATGGCTTATTGCTATTCAATGGGTCACCACGCAGAGCGTTAAGAAAACGGGATCTGAAACAGGAAGTGAGAAGATGGACGGAGGCCACAAGAGGATAGCCCTGATGGAGATGTTCATGGTTTAGAACAGTCTGCAACGCTCGAGTCCTTTGGAGCCCCGCGAGGAGGTGCAATTAGAGACTCCGTCTCAGGCCCCTCTTCAGCCACGACAGCAGCTGGAAATGAGAACAGCTGGAAAGGGCCCTTGGCGATGGGGAAGAACCACCGGGAGAGACTCAAGAGCCCTGCGCAGACTAAGCCTGCAGTAGAGGAAGGATGAATAGAACTGCTCCCATTTTGCAGATGGGAACCTGGAGCTTGCAGCATCAGTGGCCTTCTCCTTCGAAAGCCACAAATGCTTCCTCTGCTTCCCCAGGCCCAGTCAAGGTGGGCGGTCCTTGCCAGAAGGGTCAGACAGGTGGAGTTGCATTAACCAGACAGATCTTGTGAGATGAACTTGCGTAAGCGCTCCAGGTACTGGCTGTAGAGTTCAATGTCGTTGTGGCCAGCTCCTTCCACCCAGAGGGGCTCCACTGCCTTCGGGCAGCGCTCGTAAAGGGCCAAGCCGTGAGAGAAGTCGATCACCTCGTCTTCGGTGCCATGAATGAACAGCACGGGGGAAGTGATGCGCGACACCTTGTCTATACTGTGGAAGAGAAAGGGATACAGAAAGCGATGGTAGATTAGTGCAGTGTTTCTCATTTTTGGCAACATGTATGAGCTGGGGAATTCTGGGAGTTGAAGTCTACACGTCTCAAAGTGGGCAAGGTTGAGAAACACTCAAATAGAGCCTGGAGACTGGACTGCCATCTGTCAGAAATGGTGTAGGGACTCCTGCTTGGGCAGGGGTTGGACTAGATCAGGGGTGTCAAACTCAAGATCTGGAGGCCGGATCCGGCCTGCGGGGTGCTTAGATCTGGCCTGCGGGGCTGCCCTAGTAACAGCAAAGATCTGGCCCGCGGTGCCTCTGCCAGCGAAAACGGAGATCGGGAGGGCCACGTGCGGCCCTCCCGAGCTCCGTTTTCGCTGGCAGAGGGTTGCAGGAGGCCTTCACAGCTGAAAACTGAGCTCGTGAGGGCCATGGGCGGCCCTCCCAACCTCCATTTTCTCTGGCAGCGGGTTGCAGGAAGCTGTCGTAGCCGAAAACAGAACTTGGGAGCCCGTTTTCGCTGGCAGAGCGCTCGGGCCACCATAGGCACCCCCGACACGAGTGATGTTGAGCTGGCCACACCCACCCCGGCCACGCCCACCCCAGCCCCCGAGGTCAAACACAACCCTTATGCGGCCCTCAATGAAATTGAGTTTGACACCCCTGGACTAGATGACCTACAAGTCCCTTCCAACTCTGTTATTCTGTTCTGTTAAGAGCCCCTCTTCTCCAGCGGGAAGGGGGTCTGCCTTGCAGCATTACCCTGAAAGGGAAGCTGGATAGTTCTGCATGCTTTACTCACTGAGCAACAGGTAGATCGGCAGCTTAAATTCTGTAAATTCCAACAGCATCAAGGCCTACCATCCTTCATTGGAATTTACAGACAACCCATACAAAAATATCAAAACAAAAATTAAATGGCTGAAATCAGAGATTGTTAATATCATGGATTTGCAATTGTTTTACGCAGGACCTGAGTAGATTTCAACCAAAAAGACACGCAATGTTAGTCCTTTTAAATTAAAATGAACTTATTTGGGGTTGATTTAAGGTTTGGGGGATTTTCAGAGGCAAAATGAGCAGCTTATGTCTTGCCAAAGCTCAAAGCATCTATTTCTTTGCTTTAAAAAAAAAAAAAGCAAATTCCAAAATGATGCAGCCCCTCATTATGACACACAAAGTCTGCTGTGTCACTCAAAGGGGGTAACTCGTGTCATTACAATCTAAGACCCAAGATACTTTTGTACTGAAAAATGTGCAAATGGTGTGTCCTTTTGACACAGAATCAGCGCTCCATCGGTGAGTTACAGCCTCTTGCTTAAACATGAAATAGGCCTCTTTTGCCAGGAGAAAAATCAGGTTATGTAATATTCCTGATTGCCAGGGAAGAGATTATCTGTCCAAATGACCACAAGTCCCTCTAATATAAGTCCCTCTTTCTGAATTACAGTGAGCAATATGCTTTGAAAGTGAACGTATTCTAAATCAGGGGTCTCCAAACTTGGCAACTTTAAGACCTGTGGACTTCAACTCCCAGAATTCCTCAGCCAACTTTGCTGGATGGGGAATTCTGGGAGTTGAAGTCCTCCAGGTTTAAAGTTGCCAAGTTTGGGGACCCCTGATTTAGTGACTATTCAAAGTTACAACAGCACTGAAAAAGGTGACTTATGATTGGTCTTCTGCCTTATGACCATCGCAGCAGTCACCCCAAAGTCACATGATCAAAATTCAGGCGCTTGGCAACTGGTATGTATTTAGATGGTTGCAGTATCCCGGGGTTATGTGATCACCTTTTGACAACTTCCCAGATGGCTTCTGACATGCAAAGTCAATGGGGAAAGTTAAATTTGCTTAATGACTTTGATTCCCTTAGCAACCACAGTAATTTGCTTAACAACGATGGCCAAAAAGGTCATAAAATTGGGCATGGCTCACTTAACAACCATTTTGCCCAACAACAGAAATTCTGGTTCCAGTTGTGACTGTAAGTTGGATTACCTGTACTGCATAGTAAATCAAATTGGAAATAACCAAGCAAATGCTGAGCTACTACTTCTATTTGTAACTAAGCGTAAGATGTCCAGCATCTATACCAGGCTTCTCCAAACTTGGCCACTTTATGACTTGTGGATTTCAACTCCCAGGATTCCATGCTGGCTGAGGAATTCTGGGGGTTGAAGTCCACAAGTCTTAAAGTGGCCAATTTTGGGGACTCCTGATGTATACGTAGGAAACTCACACTGAAAAGCTTTTTGGAGTTGCATTGAGTAATTATCTGCTGTGAACTCCGCATTGGTGACAGGAAGGGCATCCGACCAGTAAACAAACACTCAGCTCCATTCAGTTGCCCCGACTCCACCCCAATGTAAGGAATTACAATGTCATTAAAAAAAAAAAAAGACAAAAAAAAAAATGGGCAGGATAGACTTTTCAATAACCATGCTTCCGAAAAAGAAATTAAAAGATTTGGAGGGAGGGCGGGGAAAAAAAAAAGCCTAAATCCAGCAGACTCCAATAGTAAATTTTAATTGTACATCTGCCCCTCCTTGGCTGACCTCCACACCCACGTTCCTGCTTTCTCAAGGACTTACTTTGGGAAAGCATCAAAGCAGTAGGTCTTTTTGGTTTCTGGGAAGGCAACGCGCATGCCCGAAGTTAAAGGTGAATGTAAGATAACAGCTGCGCACTCATAGCGGGAGGCCAGGTCCACAGTGGGCACCGTCCCAATGCTTTGCCCATAGAGGATGATGTTCTCGGGGCTGATCCCATATCTGTACAGAGAGAGGAAAACACAGAGGTGCCATGGCAAGGTAAATTACATCTTTTATGTTCCTTAGGTACTGGTTGAAGAAGTACAGTTTGTACAAGGGATGGAATTTGCTCTCTACAGGTGTAGGAACTTGGTCTCCAAATGAAACATGACAGGCTGGTGCTATTTGGGGCTATTTGTCATGACTAAGGGAAGGAACATCCTTACCTGAAGGCAATCCAGCCCCAAATAGATGCTGGAACGAACAGGGCACCCCCAGCTTGTCTGTGTTTCCTACTGATGAGCCACCAGAAGGCACCTAGCAGTCTCACTCAGTCCCAAAATAGTGGAAGGGTAGGCAGGCTGAACCATGCGAAACATTTATTTTCCTCTTCCCCACCACTCCTGTACCCCCCCCCAACTCTCCCTGGCCCCCAACAAAACATTTTGCTTCCTCCTGCTTAACTCTGTCCTTCTCTGGGTAGGTGGGCACATTTTCAAACTCAGCATGAGGCAGCAGCTGCCAATTGTTTTGTAAGAAAACACAGAATTAATAGAAGAGAATATTTGTAGCTCAGGGCTGAACTGAGGGGATCCTTGGTGCTCTCTGAAGTTGGTTGTTTTCTTGCAGACATTTCATTACCAAACCAGGTAGCATCATCATTGCTAATAGAGCTAGTAGCTACTAGCACTGATGATGTTACCTAGTTTGGTAATTAAACATCTGCAAGAAAACAACCAAGCTCAGAGAGCACCAAGGGTCCCACCATAGAGAGAATTGTCAGCCTTACCAGGTAGATCAGACCAGCGGTGAAATCCATTTTTTTTACTACCGGTTCTGTGGGCGTGGCTTGGTGGGCGTGGTGTGGCTTGGTGGGCGTGGCTTGGTGGGCGTGGCAGGGGAAGGATACTGCAAAATCCCCATTCCCTCCCCACTCCTGGGGGAAGGATATTGCAAAATCTC
>QLTV01002258.1:374200-393214 GCA_003457575.1 Thermophis baileyi
CAAAATCTCCATTCCCACCCCACTCTGGGGCCAGCCAGAGGTGGTATTTGCCGGTTCTCCGAACTACTCAAAATTTCTACTACCGGTTCTCCAGAACCTGTTAGAACCTGCTGGATTTCACCCCTGGATCAGACAGGAAACACAGCCAGAGGAGCTAATTCTACTTTATTGTAAAGCTATACTAGCAGACCCTTGCAGGTGTAAAAATACAATTCTCCCACCATCTCCTTTACACCCCGAGAGTCCCTTTTCAGCCTCTTGTCTAGCCCTCTATCCAGCTGTAGGCTAAGCTATCCCTTATCTGATTATTCCCTAGGTAGCATCTCTAAACCCAGCCTCTCAAGCTCATTCCCACATACCACTACATGATTCTGAAGATATTTCAGGGCTCTAAGAAGCCAGAGGGACACGGTGGCTCAGTGGCTAAGACGCTGAGCTTGTCAATTGAAAGGTCGGCAGTTCAGCGGTTCGAATCCCTAGCGCCGCGTAACGGGGTGAGCTCCCGTTACTTGTCCCAGCTTCTGCCAACCTAGTAGTTCGAAAGCACGTAAAAAATGCAAGTAGAAAAATAGGGACCACCTTTGGTGGGAAGGTAACAGCGTTCTATGCGCCTTTGGCGTTTAGTCATGCCGGCCACATGACCAAGGAGATGTCTTCAGACAGCGCTGGCTCTTCGGCTTTGAAACAGAGATGAGCACCGCCCTCTAGAGTAGGGAACAACTAGCACATATGTGCAAGGGGAACCTTTACCTTTACCTAAGAAGCCAGTATAGTACCAGAGGCTGCTGCTCACTTAGGAACACTGTTAACGTCTCGTTTTTGCTTTTTCTTTAATGTAAAAAAAAAAAATCCAGACGAGACAGAAAACCTGGTGGGAACCAAAACAGGTGTCCACAATCACACTGGCAGCTCCAGGGACTATTTTGAGCGCTAAGATAGGCAGTGAACAAGTACAGCTTTTCTTTCATTTGTCTATTTATGGCTTAATGGACAATATATCTATCCATCTTTCTAAGCCTCGAAAACTAAGAATGGAGCCTCTATTTAGGAAGTATCCGATTTCTGAGAAAACATTAAGGAAGAGGCCTCTGAATGCCCTTGCTGGAAGCTGATGGATTGATCAATCCGGACACTGTTATGAAAAAATCCTGGAGCTTTTAAAACAACAACAACAACAACAAAACGAAGTCTGGTGTTGCTTTTCCTGGAGACTCACCGTGTGCGTAAGGCCTGCCAGGCTGCATCGACATCAGCATAAAGGTTCTTCTCGGAAGGTTTCCCTGTGCTGGCACCGTAGCCCGAATAGTCATAAGAAAAAATGTTGCAGCTAATCCGGGTGCCCAGGCTGATGTAGAAGCTACACATCTGGCCCAGATCCACAGCGTTGCCGTGTGAGAAGAGAACGGTGAACCTGGAAGAGAAGGAAGGGCTCAGAAAGAGGCAGTGGGATCACACCCGATCCTCAGGTGCACCAAAGCCAGGTGGTAAAGACCTACTTTTTTGCAGGACAGAGTGTACCACTTCAGAATATAAATAGTCCTTGACTTACAACAGTTCATTTAGTGACCATTCAAAGTTACAAAGGCACTGAAAAAAGTGACTTATGACCATTTTTCACAGTTACGACCTTTGTAGCATCCCCATGGTCGCATGATCAAAATTAAAATGCTTGGCAGCTGGCTCATGGTTATGACCGTTGCTGTGTCCCAAGGTCACGTGATCCCCTTTTGCGACCTTCTGATAAGCAAAGTCAACGGGGAAGCCAAATTCACTTAATCGGGTTACTAACTTATCAACTTATCAACAAATGATTCACTTAACAACTGTGGCAGAGGTGGGTTCCTCCCGGTTCACGCGAACCGGTAGCGACCCGCTCAGGGGTGGGTTCCGAAAATTTCTACTACCACTCTGTGGGCGTGGCTTAGGGTTACATGCGCACGCGCCCCCCCGGTGCAATTCTGTGTCCGCGCATGCTCAGTCACTATAATCTGCCCGAAAGACAGCTGAAGAGCTGATCAGCTGTGCTTCGGGTGAAGAATAAAGGACAGCATTAACCCGGGGGCGGGTGGGAGGGCCCTTTCAGAAGCAGCAGCAGAGCACAAACGGCCCAAAATGTAAAAAAGCCGCCAAAAATTCAGGGGAAAAAATGGCGGCGCCCACGGACCGGCACCGACCAAGGCGGGTCCACGACGCCATCATGACGTCACCAGCGCCTTGCTACCGGTTCGGGCGACCCAGAATTTTTAAAATTTATTTTTTTGAAAAAAAAATTTTTTTTTTCTTCTGCGCATGTGCAGAAGCCGAGTTTCCGGCACTGCGCATGCATCACCATCTTGTTTTTGGCGTTTTTTTAAAAAAAAATTATTTTATTCTTTTGCACTGTGCATGCGCGCGTGCCCATGAGGCGCGCATGCGCCCACGAGGCAAAGCCTCACGGCGCGGGAGGAAGAGAACCGGCAGCGAGGTAAGTTAGAAACCACCCCTGAACTGTGGCAAGAAAGATTGTAAAATCGTTGCAAAACCCATTTAACAAATGTCTCACTTAACAACAGAACATTTGGGCTCAATTGGTAGTTGTAAATTGAGGACTACTTGTACAAATATTTAGGGTATGTCTATGTTCTAATTTCAGTCTGTATTAAAAATCTCACCCCTCCCTGCAAGTAGAAAATAGCCCAATTGGGTTGGGGGGCAGTGGTGGGTTCCTACCAGTTCGGCCCGGTTCGGGAGAACCGGTAGCAGCAATGGTGGCGGGAGGCTCCGTCCACCCGGCAGAACATCATCACGGAGCTTCTGTGCATGCCCAGAAGCATAGCGTGCGCTCGAAGTGTAGCGCGTGCTCCCACGCGCTCCTGTTCCCGAACTGGTAGCAAAGGTAAGTGAAACCCACCCCTGGTGGGGGGTGGGGGAGGTAGAAAAAGTTGGTGAAGAATCCTTCTCATTAAATAAGAGCTGGAAACTCCTATTTAATGCCATGTTTTGTTTTTTAACATGAGAATGCCGTTTTAAACTGCTCCGCTATTTTCATAAGTGGTTCGGCCTCCTTCCTTCTTAAGTCCCTACCATCTCATTTTGCCCTGGATCAAGTCTCTTTTCACAAGGCCTCTTTCATACAAAGTTTAGGCTGTGTGTGAAATATGCTTAAATATGACTGTCTATGTTTGTAAAAAAAGGTGTCAACCTCACAACATAATGAGGTGGCAACTTCTGAGACAAGAGCAAGACTGGTCATTTCGAACCACACAGAGGAAGAATGGATTATGCAGTATCGCACTTTTTTTCCTGTAGCCCACCTCTGTACAAACACGGCACACAGGTAGTCCTTGACTTACAACTATTCATTTAGTAACCATTTGAACCATTTATAACGGCACTGAAAAAAGTGACTTATGGACCGGTCCTTGCACTTATGCCTGTTGCAGAATCTCCAGTGTCATGTGATCAAAATCTGATCACTTGGAAATTGGCATGGTTTTAGATGCTTACAGCATCTTGGGATCATGTGATCGCCATTTTTACTCTTCCCAGCCGGCTTCCGACAAGCAAAGTCGATGGCGGAAACTGGATTTGTTTAAGGACCATGTGATTCACATAAGAACTGCAGTGCTTTGCATAACAACTATGGCAAGAAAAGATAATGAAAATGAGCGCAAGTCAATTAACAACCCCCTTGCTTAGCAAGGGAAATTCTGATCCCAATTGTGGTCGTAAGTCAAGGACAATCTGTATTGGAATCAGATGAGACAACAGCATAGTTCGTGTCACCTTTAGGAGCTCAGAGGTGCTATTTTCAAACACTTACCCAGAATTTAAAACACAGGCACAATTTTCCCTTTCTGCAGAAATCTAAAGAATCACAGAGAAGTTTAGCACCACTAATTTATTACAAACCAATGGCCGAAGTCTTAAGTATGACACTTTCAACTTTAATGGCAGTTTTACATAAATCAGTCCTCGGGGGCCATTTTGAGATTTATTGCTGTTTCTACTCCTTACATAAAAGATGGAGACTAAAGTACCGGAATTTCTACAGATCCTACCAATGTCTATAAAATAAATACTGTCATCACCCTTTCCCCACCCTTTCTGCTACAGGAAGAAATACAAGCAAGAATTTTCTTCTCTCAAATTTACTATCACTACAGTGATCATCTACCCTTTACTATAAAGAACAGTTGTTTTTATTTCGGAAAGCTGACTTTTGGATGTATTTCTTTTTCAAGCACTCACTTTTGTCCTTTATTTGGGTCATTTAACATTTACCATACAAATGGGTCCATTTAATGCATAGTCTCTCACAGTCATATGAAAAGTATGGGAATTGAATGGTCCTTTTAATATAAATTTGCATATACTGATTTTAGATAATTTTATTAGAATGTGTGTTTTGTAAAGTTTTTCTCGGTTTTGCTCTTGAATTTTCCGTTGTAAAAGCAAAGTTATAAACAAAAACATGTTTATAAATATTATTTTGTGATTTTTTTCCCCCAGATTTGTACTCTTTTCGAGTTTATCCTTCATTTTTCCCAGGAAAATAGGGTCACCCTAGCCCTATTCTATATAACGGGGAGGAACGGACAAAATTAAATAAGGCTATCTAAAATAGAAAAACATTTCTCTCAGCATTTGTACAATCATTTGGCACACAATGAGAGATTTGATCTTATACAGGGGAATTATTTCAATCTGCAAAATCCCAAAGATACCCAAATCTGCCCTATTCCTATGAATAATAGGGCAAAATAGGTTTAAAAAAGAGAGACAGTCAGCTGTTTTGGACATGAAAAGTATTTTTTTTTTCATTGTTGAGAATTTACAGCTTGACTCCAGTCCTGCATCAACAATGGAGAACCAGAGACAGATTCCCATACAAAGAAGACCGGAAACTGTGACCAGGGAACACCCTTA
Source organism: Thermophis baileyi (assembly GCA_003457575.1). Classification (NCBI taxonomy): domain Eukaryota; kingdom Metazoa; phylum Chordata; class Lepidosauria; order Squamata; family Dipsadidae; genus Thermophis; species Thermophis baileyi. The sequence goes on from QLTV01002258.1 coordinate 379,109, forward strand.
TACACAAGCACCAGCCATCTATCAAACTAAGGAAAGAGGTTGCTCCCACCCCATGTCCAGGCCTCAACCAAGTCCTCCAGCATAACCAGCTGGCCTTAGTGGCTGAAGAGATGTCTTGATTTTCTGGCAACTGATCTTTTTATGGTTGTTCAACAATTGTGTCCTAAGACTCAAGGCATCAGCCCTTAAAGGGTTCCTCTTGAACACCTTTCAAGGGTTATGTTTATCAAATTTTGGCAAGTTTAAGATGTGTGGACTTCAAGTCCCAGAATTCCCCACCCAGCATGACTGGCTGAGGAATTCTGGGAGTTGAAGTCCACATATCTTAAACTTGCCAAATTTGAAAAACACTGGAAAGGAAAGGCCACCCAGGACAGAACCTCCTACATTTATTAAATCTCATTTCAACTTAACCACATGCAGACAACTTCAACATAAATATCCTATTTGGAAAGAGAAGCTGCTGCTTTTGAGGATATTTTCCGTTTGCTCTGATTTTAAGTTACAGTTGCTAAAAAAAAAACCAACACCTCTCAATTTTGAGCTCTGGAATGCCTGGTTAAAGGCCATGTTACTCTTTCTATTTCTAAAACCATTTGTAGTGCTTTTAGAAACTTTATATTACATGTTCAGGTGTTAGATTTATGGTGAGTTTTTTTTCACCCTCATCATATATTTATTATTATGGTTTGTCTCACAGTTAGCCAGAATGGATTTGGTATTTTTATCTACCTACTGAGTCCTTCCCAAGGATCTGGGAATCATTATTTACTACCATGTTTCCCCGAAAATAAGACCCTGTCTTATATTTTTTTGAACCCTGAAATAAGCGCTTGGCCTTATTGCCATGCACTCAAAAGCCCGATTGGGCTTATTATCAGGGAATGTCTTATTTTGGGGGAAACAGGGTAATAGTAACTTTTTTTATACATTTATTTTCCAGTTACTGTGACCAAGCTATTCAGACTCTCTTTTCCAGTTCAGTTCTGGTTTTGCTCACTTGGAAACACCCTCTCGTCAAGTCAGTAAAATTTACTTCTAGCTAAATCTGTAAAGAAGCCTACACAGGTATGATCACAATTGAACTCAACATTTATCTTGCTCAGCAAGACAGTTATTAAGTGAGCCATGCCCCATTTTATGACCTTTTTGCCACAGCTGTTAAGTGAAACACTGCAGTTGTTAAGTGACTCATGTGGTTGCTAAGCAAGTCTGGTTTCCCTCATTGATTTTCTTTTCAGAAGCTGTCCCAAAGGTGCTTTCTTTTAAGAAGCCACTGGACTTTCTTGTTTTTTCTTTGAAAGACGTTTCGCTTCTCATCCAAGAAGCTTCTTCAGCTCTGACTGGATGGTGGGGAATGGAAGGATTTATATTCCTTGAGGACAGCTGCTCATTTGCATTCTTTTAGAGAGTCGTTGAGGCCACTTGGAGATTTACCTGTGTCCTCAGGGTCACCTCAATAGTGCAAATGGGCGTGGAGCCTTCTTGGAACTGCTGAGACGATTGTGTTGTAAACTGGAGATAGATGATAGATGAGATAAGGACCACTGGCTTGAAATAGGGGTCAAAGAGGCCATCTGTGTCAAAATTGAACAGCCTTCTCTCAACAGAGGGGGAGGGATACGACATTATCTATCTCCAGTCAGTAACAAGTCCTTTCAGCAGTTCCAAGAAGGCTCCACACCCATTTGCACTACTCAGGTGACCCTGAGGATGCAGATAAATCTTCAAGTGGCCTCAACGACTCTCTAAAAGAATGCAAATGACCAGCTGCCCGCAAGGAATATAAATCCTTCCATTCCCCACCATCCAGTCAGAGCTGAAGAAGCTTCTTGGATGAGAAACGAAACCTCTTTCAAAGAAAGAACAAGAAAGTCCAGTTGCCTCTTGAAAAAAAAAGCACCTTTGGGACAACCATGATCTGGATGACTGAGAATCTCCATAGACCTTCTCAGAAGCCGTCACCACAAATGGTGATCACATGACCCTGGGACACTGCAGCAATTGTAAATCCATGCCAGTTGCCAAGCACCTGAATTTTGACCATGGAATGCTGCAACGGTTATGTGAGAACTGGTAATAAGTCACTTTTTCAGTGCCATTGCAACTTTGAACTGTCACTGAACAAACGGTTGTAAGTCAAGGACGACTTGTATAAAGTAATTCCATTTATTGGTAATAAACGGGAGGGAAAACACAGCTGCAAAAGTTTGAGGCAGAAGGTAAAACTTCCCACTTGCAGCTCACATGTTCCAAGTACGTCACCCGTGCTCAATTCCCTTGAGAACTGGGCCCTGGTAACCCCCACCAGCCAGGCCCCAATCTGATTTAATTAAACTTTGATAATTTTCACCGCACGGAATAAACACTGGGACTCTTTTGCCAAAATTAAGCCTGACATATTAAGCTCTCAAGGGGCTTAATTCCTGCACCTATGAATTTTTTTTTTTTACACTGTCATGGAAACAGACTACAAAGATTGGGGCCCAATCCCCCTGAGCTTTCCAGTTGTCTGAGCAACCCCTAATTTTTTTTTTTTAAATGAGGTGGGGTGGGTGGGAAGAGGTCACAAGCTCCTTTCAATTCCAGGCTTATGATTATCCGGAGGCACCTGCAACATAGCAAGAATTTATATACGAAATGACAGACCCAGATTAACTCAATTAAGCAGCTTTGAACAAGGCTGATGTTCTTAACTTTGTTGTTTAACTGTACTTCCCCCCCCCCCGCCAAGTGTCACCAACAATGATCACTGGCTCAAACTGTCGTCTTAGGAGAGGACTTGCCAGCGTGTTTCTTCAATAACAAAAGGTCTGCTGCCCTCAGCCAAGCAAAAGAATGCTGGGCCTCCCACAATTCCATGCGGCAGCTTCGGAAACTGAGATGGAATCCCTGCAAATTCACATTTATCATCCTGACCGCTAACAAGGACTTGTTGAGACTCTAGAAAGAGTACAGAGAAGGGCAACAAAGATGATTAGGGGACTGGAGGCTAAAAGATATGAAGAACGGTTGCAGGAACTGGGTATGTCCAGTTTAATGAAAAGAAGGACCAGGGGAGACATGATAGCAGTGTTCCAATATCTCAGGGGCTGCCACAAAGAAGAGGGAGTCAAACTATTCTCCAAAGAACCTGAGGGTAGGACAAGAAGTAATGGGTGGAAACTAATCAAGGAGAGAAGCAACCTAGAATTAAGGAGAAATTTCCTGACAGTTAGAACAATTAATCAGTGGAACAACTTGCCTCCAGAAGTTGTGAATGCTCCAACACTGGAAGTTTTTAAGAAGAGATTAGATAACCATTTGTCTGAAGTGGTGTAGGGATTCCTGCCTAGGCAGGGGGTTGGACTAGAAGACCTCCAAGGTCCCTTCCAACTCTGTTATTCCGTTATTCTGCCTTGCACAGTTATACAGGTAGTCCTCGACTTACAACCACAACTGAGCCCTAAATTTCCATTGCTAAGCAACACAGTTGTGAAATGAGTTTTGCCGCATTGTACAACCTTTCTTGTCACCGTTGTTAAGTGAGTCGCTGCTGTTTTTAAAATAATAACAATAATAAGCGAATCTGACTTCCCCGTTGACTTTGTCAGAAGGTGGCAAAAGGTGATCACGTGACCCCGGGACACTGCAACGTCATGAATACATGCCAGTTGCCAAGTGTCAAATTTTGATCGTGTGACCACAGGAATGCTGCAACAGTTTGAAAACTAGGTCATAAGCCACTTTTTAAAGTGCCTTTGTTGAATTGTACTGAACTGAATTCTACTGTATAGTGCAATATTAATGCAATATCAATATCAATTCAATTGTATAGAATGTGAAGGATGTGTGTTTTGGTTTTATGTTTATTTTTATAGTTTTCTTATGTATAATGTACACTGAAAATGGCATTTAATTTCGTTGTACGAGGTGCAATGACAATAAAGTAAAGTTAATGGTCACTAAAGAAATGGTTTTAAGTCATAGACTATCTGTAAACCCAATATCCCAGACTAGAGATGTAAAATTTCCGGAAATTTTGAAGCTCAGAAAAAAATCCGTTTTTTTTTCTGGTTTTTTGGGGGGGGGAACGGAAATTTTTGGAAAAATTGAAAAAAATGCTACATTAGCACTTTTTTGTCTTTTTAAGATTGAAAGTCATTCTGTTACTTTAGGAACATAAAATATGACTATGGACAATTTGACTTGGCATAAAATTATCACAACTAGCATATTAAAAATATAGTGTAGCCAAACAATTATCACAAACAGAATTTACTTTTTTATAATATTTATTTGTAACAAAGGGAGCAACAATCTCCTGAACAGCTTACTAGTTTATGTGGAACAGCAAAAAAGCCTCCAAAAAACAATTTTCAAAACCAAAAGTAACAATTTTTCATATTTCCTCTCCACAGTATTAAATAAAAATAAAAAAACCCATTCTCATAAAAAGAATTGAAGATGGGGGAAGGGTTAAGAAGAGAGTGGGACTAAGTTTCAATGGACATTTAATCAGAATCATTGCTTGTCCTCAGTGCACAGAAATTAGAATAATCTGATATCATACATTTTTTTTAGAAATGATTTGGAAAATATTTGAACACCCTGTCTTAAAATATTTTATTTATCATGTCAAAATACAATATTCCACAATGTTTTTTTTTTCTTTTTTCAATTTTTCCAATTTTTTGGAAAAAAACAAAAAAGCCTTCAGGAAAAAAAACGGAAAACCCCCGATTTTTTTCCGGATTTTTCCGGTTTTTTTCCGGGCCTTCACATCTCTATCCCAGACACCGCACTGCTACTGCCACTCATCTTTTCAAATGTGCTCACCTGGCGCCAGGTACGCAGCGGACGTACATGCAACTCACTCGGTTCCCTCGGCTGCTTTTGGTAAGGAACACCTCAACGGTGTCCAGTTCTCGTTGGGTGTACTGGAAATCAGCCCGGTCCGTCAAATGAAGCTTCCAGCGAGCCATGGTGCCACTCCGGGAGGAGGCGCTGCTGGTGCTGCCCGCCGGCTCTGGTTCTGGGACGATTGTATAGGTGGGGTCTGGAGGCAGGAAGGCCAGCTTGGCAGCTATTCGACTAGGGCACGGTGGGCAGCAGAAGAGACAGCAGAGTTCACTAACCGTCAGCCCATTCATGGCCGCGGGTGGAATCAAGGGGAGGGACTATGGGGTACAGGGTAATATTCAGGGAAGGCGGGAAAAAGCAGGAGTCCCACAAGCAGGCAATCCAACCAGTTAAGGAAATATTTCAGCCTCCAGTGAAATACAGCAAGTCTTTAGCACATGTCCGCTCAGAACAGCCATAACTGAAGGGTTCTGCATTCCAGCATAGAGAATCTCGAAGTCTCTCTCTGCACATGGGTTTCGCTGCACAGGATCCTAAAAACAAAACAAGAGAGGAAATTATTTTCCCCCCCCCAATCAAGCAGATCCAATAGACAATGGGAATGGTCGTCGTTTATTGATTTCAGTGGATCTTCTTAATGTAGGTATATGCTGCTCATTCAATGCAAGGGCAACTCTAGGCTGTTTGCATAGTTAAATTAGCTTACATAGTTAAATCTAATCCAATACAGGTAGTCCTCATCTTGCAACCATTCGTTTACTGACCGTTCGAAGTTACAACTTCTTGTGGTCATGTGATCAAATTCAGACCCTTGGCAACTGGCATGTATTTCTGATGATTGCAGTGTCCCTGGGGTCATGTGATCACTTTTTGTGACCTTCTGACAAACAAAGTCAAAGGGGAAGCCGGATTCACTTAACATCCGTGTTATTAACTTAACAACTGCACTGATTCACTTAACAACTGTGGCAAGAAAGGATGTAAAATGGGACAAAACTCATTGTCTTGCTTACCAATGGACATTTTGGGCTCAATTGTAGTCGTAAGTTGGGGACCAGCTGAATTTCCCAACCGTAGCCATTTTTAAGATGTGGGGACATTTTAAAGATGCGTTGCTGGCTGAGGTATTCTGGAAGTTGAAGTCCATACATCTTAAAATGGTTAAAAGCTGGGAAACAGTTATCTATAATCTAGTGTCATCCAATACTCTGTGGAAGCCCAGCTAGTTGTGACAGCAGCCCCAGGATTGGTCCAGCAAAATTCAGGTGCAAAATGCCATGTTTCATTGATAAGATTTGGGAATTTTGGAGTCTTTATGAAAGACATGACAGCTGTTTGCCTTCAACTTCCATTCCAAGCTTTACTTATCCCCCACCCCCACCCCCAAAAAACCAATAAAATGTTCTAAAGCAAGGGGTCTCCAACCTTGGCAACTTTAAGACTTGTGGACTTCAACTTCCAGAATTCCTCAGCCAGCAAAGCTGGCTGAGGAATTCTGGGAGTTGAAGTCCACAAGTCTTAAAGTTGCCAAGGTTGGAGACCCCTCTTCTAAAGGAAACCAACTGTGACTGTTCTTTGGAAGGAGAGATTCTGAAGCTGAAACCCAAATACTCTGGCCACCAAATGAGAAGAGAGGACTCATGGGCAAAGACCCTGATGTTGGGAAAGACTGAAGGTAAAAGGAGAAGGGGACGGCAGAGGATGACATGGTTAGACAGTGTCATCAACACAATGAACATGAATTTGGGCAAACTCTGGGAGACAGTGGAAGACAAGGGAGCCTGGCATGCTGTGGTCCATGGCGTTGTGAAGTGTCACATAACTTAGTGACTGAACAACAACAAATAAAATTTCAACCATACTACATCTATTGATATCACCTGTGGCCTCCTAGTTCCTTCTAAGTCAAGTTCAGAGGTGTTCCATATCAGTGGTCCCCAATCTTTCTGGCTTGGCGGACACTTGCACACGAGTGTGAGCACCTACCGCTTACACAAATGGAGCTTTGCACCTGGTAGTGGCCCGTGGCCCGTGGGTTGGAACCCCTGTTCTATATGATCTTGAGATTCCTTCTGATTCTTGTTCAGTGATAAGAAAGCAGCTTAGAGCAGTAGGAGTAACATAGGACTTGGGATGCTAGACTGTTCACTGGCCCTTTAAAACATGCCTACCCATAATATTTCACACAGAAACCAGCCTCATTAATAATCTTCTCAAAAATTTGATCATCCTACACAACAAGAGAGCAAGGAGGGGGTTAACATGTACAAGGGTTTAGTGTTCACTCATTCCTGATTTGCAGCCAATAATTTATCACACACATATGAATGATTAACCAAAACAATGATATAAACCATATCCATACAATTTCCGCTAATAGAAATATCATAAAGGAAAAGGGACTTTTTCTACAAAAGCTGAACACAACATAAGGTGGAAGATTGGATCACAACATTAACTGAACTTGCAGAAATGGCCAGAGGATTAGTTTGGTCAAAGGAAAACAATAATAAAATACTTTTTTAAAAAAACTGGAACCCTTGTATGGACTTTTTGCTGAAAGAAAAAAAAACGAATTGATGATTATGGAATCTGAGGATTAAAATGAGAGGAAGAAGTTAGGGAAATGTTTAATGTGACAATGACTGGATAGAAGGGCAGAAGGCATTATTGTATGTTCTTCTCTTTTTTTCTTTTCAATTTTCTTTTCTATTCTTTTCTATCTTTGTTCTTGCTTGTGTTGTGTTAACATTGTATTAACCAATGGAACAGCTTGCCTTCAGAAGTTGTGGGAGCTTCATCATTGGAGGCTTTCAAGAAGAGATTGGACTGCCATTTGTCAGAAATTGGTGTAGGGTCTCCTGCTTGGGGTGGGGGTTGGACTAGATGACCTACAAGGTCCCTTCCAACTCTGTTAAATCTGTTGTATACTTTACAGGATTACATTGAAAATGTGTGTGTGTACAAAGCTGAACAGAACAAATTTGAACATATTGTATTTTCATCTTAGGGTTTAAATTTGAAGGAATTTATGGGGTGTGGAATCCCCAATCTAGGTTAAATCTAGGTTAAACTAAGTTTAAGAGACCTACAATGCCCTTTGTTCTGGCAGCATTCACACCTCATGTAAAGAGACCCTATGCCTTTTTTACTTTTCGTGTAATGTCTTAAGTTTAAAGTTTGTATGATCCCAGCCAACTGTAGTTTTTAAATTTATTTACAGTATATCCCACCTTTATTATTTTAATAAATAACTCAAGGCAGCGAACATATCCAACACAACTTCCTCCTTCTATTTTCCCCACAACAACCCGTGAGGTGGGTTGGGCTAAGAGAGAGTAACTGGCCCAAAGTTACCCAGCCGGCTTTTAGAAAGTAAAGCAAGTTTCATAGAAAATGTGAACCCAACCAGCCAGAGACCAATCACATGAACAGCATATAACCAACCCAGGATATCAGGGGGTGGGATCTGGATCCTTTTGCTGCCGGTTTGTTCAGGGTCGCGCCGTGCGCGCGCGCAGCAATCAAAAAATAGCTTCTGCGCATGCGCAGAAGCAAAATCCAAGATGGCGGTGCCCACGGAGACACCGACGGAACCGGCTCCGTGACGTCATCGCCGAGCTACTAACGGTTCTAAAGAACCGGTTAGAACCGGAGGAACCCACCTCTGCAGGGTATGTTACTGTTCCTTGTCTTAGAATTAGCAAGAGGCCACCCAAGCCATCCAGCTGTCCCAAAGGTGCTTTATCTAACTGAAGAAAGCTTCTTGGATGAGAAGAGAAATGTTTTCAAAGGGAAAAAAATAACAACAAGAAAGTCCAGTTGCCTTTGGGGGGGGGGAAGCACTTTTGGGACAACCATGACCTGGATGATTATAAATCTCCATAGACATCAAGGCATCCAGCTGAACTTCCTGCTCAAGGTCAGACTGATAATAAACCCAAATAATTAACATTTGTTTTCACCCCATTCAATACAGAGAAGTTTTCCACCCCTCTAATTCTACACTTGATCTGTTCCTACTGTGAGAAATTTTTTTGACTTCTTACTGGGCCGAAAAGTAAGAGATAAATGTAGAACCATCACAATAATGCATCAATGCCCAATACAAACAATGATATCAAAATCATGACTCAGGGGCAGAGGTGGTATTCAGCCGGTTCGGACTGGTTCAGACGAACTGGTAGTAGCGACCTGCACCTGCCCACCCGCCCCGGCTCTATGCCATCCTATTTAGGTACGTTTTGAAGCCGCGCGCATGCGTGCAAGCCGTGCGTACGAGCAAAGCTAGCGCTCGCGCTCACATTTTCGGTGCTGGGCGAACCGATAGGTAAATTATGTGAATGCCATCTCTGCTCAGGGGTCATTATCAGAACTCTCTAATCAGGACTGGAAATAAATATTTCAAGGAACAAGCTCTTACGAGTTGGGATTAATAAGATTTATTCCAAAAAAAGGATGATATCACAAGAATTGCAACAAGTACTTTGGCCTTCCAATCTGAACTTTATATGCAAGTATATGAAAACCACTAGTGTTTTCCTTGGCTTCCTTGACATTTTGGTAAAGAAGAGAGAAAATTTGTCTTATGCTACGGCTACTAGGTTTATTATCAGCATGACGCCACTCTCACAGGCAAGACATCTTGCAAATGAAGAGATTATGTAATTTACATCATGTCCATGATAAGCGTATAATCATTTGCATGATGACATCATGTGACAGATCATTACCAGTACTTCTATGCAACCTTGATGATAGTACAACCAACTCACAGAATATCCCTCCCCCAGCTCCTATGAACAATCAACTACACCTGTTCTTCACCCAGGCAGTCTTCCAGGGTCCAATGCATCGCTTCCTGATCACCTTGATAACATTAATACTGGTAACATTCTCAATCTTGGTAACATTAAGATGGGTGGACTTCAACTCCCAGAATTCCCCAGCCAGCATGGGTGACTGGGGAATTCTGGGAGTTGAAGTCCACCTAATCTTAACCTAGCCGACTGAGAAATACTAACCTGGCTAAAACTATCCACAAGATCTTCTTTCTTTCTCCCCCCCCCCCCAAAAAAGGAGTAGGAGGACACTACCTATCTGCTTGCTTTGAAAAAACTGAGAAATACTAACCTGGCTAAAAATATCCACAAGATCTTCTTTTTTTTCCCCCCCCCCCCCCCAAATAAGGAGTAGGAGGACACTACCTATCTGCTTGCTTTGAAAAAAATAAAAATAACAACAGCAGCAGCAACTGAATTTGTGCAGGTGTTTGCAACTGTGAAGCTTCTACCTACAACCATAGTAGCTTAAGATAAGGCTGCATCCACCCATATCTCTCGCATCAGCTTCAGAGCCTACAAAGCCAATCCAAACCCCACATTGCTTGTGCCAGACGTATACACAGCGGCCACACAAATAACATCATTAACAGAATACTACAGCTCCCCCTCAGCACTCCATGAGTCATTGGAAAGCAAAATGGACTCACAACACATTTTAACCTTCCCCCTCTACACAAAGCCCCCAACCACCATCCCCCTTCAGTTGCATACTCCAAAAGCCACTCTACACATACTGCATTATCCTACCCATTATCCCCAGCCAGCATTACTTCTGCATTACACCCCAGCAGAACATCAACCAGGCCTCCGCGCTTGGGCACTTTCCAAGAGTGCCTAACTTTATCCCACTATCCCAAACTCTTCTTGCTGGGGATCATGGGCACTGTAGTTGAGATGCGTTGAAAGGGCTCGAGCGGGTCAACGCAGAAACCGCAAAATCCACCCCCTGTCAATCAGACCCTACCTTTAACAGCGATCAAGAGAGATTTTCTCCCGAGTAAGCACACCTGGAGTAAACCCCGCGCGTTCCCACGGTTAGCATGGTCAAGCGGACGCTCGCGAAACCGTTCGTGGGTGGAAACGGAGCCCAGTCCACGAAGGGTGGGGATCGCTATTCCGGCAGGCAGGAATTGTGGAAATCCGAGCGAAATTCTCTCCAACGGTCCCGATTAGCAGCGAGGGATTCTTTACGGAACGGACAAAACGAACGTGCGGAGAAGGGAGGTCGTAGAGGCATATGACATCATCGGAGCTGTCACTACACACACACAAACATCTACACGCGAGATAGCTGGGGCACTTTGGGGAGCCGGGCACCCCCAGATCTCCTCCCGAGCAGCCTTGCAAGCACGCTCCCCAGCCAGCCACGGCAAGACTCCCCCCCCCCTTTGGCGTAAATAAAGGCAAGAGGTCGGTCGTCAGCCCGGGAGAACCGAGAAACACACCTCCCCTTGCAAAAAGGGGGAGACCCAAAACACACACGCGAGCCCCAGGCGTCAGATACCACCGCACCGATCCGGAATACCGGAGAAATCCGCCCGCCGAGCGCTGAAGCCGCCGCCCGCCGCCCCGGGCTCGATCCTCTCCAGGGATGGAGAGGCGGCGCGCATCGCGCCCGGACGCCCCAAACTCTCCCTTTGCCAGCGTGGAAGGCAGCCAGCCAGCAAGGCAGGATGACCCCGCGAGGCTCCCGAGCCTGCCGCCCCGTCCGTCCGTTCCCCCCGCTCCCCGCCCGTAATCACCCGCGCCTGCCCCCTGCTCCGCGTTGCCAACGGGGTTCCCCCGTCGCCTTGGGCGCGCACCGGCTCCGCGAAGGGCAGCTGGCGAGTCTCTCCCTTCGGTCGGTAGGTGGGCTGTCCTCCGTTCCCCTCTGCTGTGGTCGCCCCGCTCATCCGCCAAGCCCTCGTCCGGCCCGGATCTGTTGTTTCCCGGCTCCCGCTTGGGAGCTCCAACCTGGCGCCCCTGCGCTCCGCATTACGCGTCGGGCCTGCAAGTTGGAACGAGCGGCCGCTGCTGCGCCGGGCTTCCCACCCTCTGGCGTCTCCTCCTCCTCCTCCCGGGGAGGCGGATGTGACAGCGCGACGCCAGCGCTGGAAATGACGACACCCGGCCCGGGTGGGGCTTTGAGGAGGCAGGAATGGTGGGGAGGGTCTCCAAGGGAGACAAGGGGAGCTCGCGTTGGGCATGGGCGCCAGCCGGACGTTTCCGAGCAGGAAAAGGCGTCGGAGACCCTGCTCGTGTGGCTTGCAAAGCCGTGGCTTAGAGGAGTGTTTCTCAAAATGGGGTCCCTCCAGGACTTTTGGGGGGGGGCTCCTCCAGGACCCACGACCCTCTCACGGGTCCGCGAAATCAAAACGATTTACCAGCTTACGTTGAAAAATAGCACCCCATCATATAATGGTGAGAAGCGAATGGGTCCATTTTAATTAATTAATCTGGTAAATCTCGAGCCCATTCAAATGAAAGCTTTTTTGGGGCACTCCATAATTTTTTTTTTAAAAATGGAAAGGGGCCCTGACTGGAGAAAAAAAAGAAGAAAGCGCTGAGGGAAAACAGAAACACTGGTTTAGAAAATAACCACAATTGTCTGACTTCAAATGCTCACAAGCAGTTGCGTTTTGGCTTAGCAGGATCTAAGCATTCCGGTTTGTAAATAGCAAGTTCAGACAGAGGTTGTCTCTGCCCCTGAGACTTGGTAATCATGGTTTAGTTAACGCACTATTTACATCCAGGCTGTTATATGTAAAAAGACGTGTCCTTCAAGGAGCCACTGCCAGATTACTAGGATCAAGCAGGACTGTGTGTTCAGGGGCCATAACGGAACCACATCTAAGCCCACCATTGAGACATCCTGCAGCCTCTGTAGTTCAGTGTGTGTGGTACAAATCCTGGAAATGGAGTAATTTAAGATATAGGATAGTCATGAATAAGTGCTGGTTGAACCCAGCCTGTGTTGCCTAGATGCTTGAATCAACGATCTTCAGCGTATTGAAATGAAAATTATCATCTCATTGCAGAATGTCTATGGAGATTCCAGTCATCCAGGTCATCGTTTTTCCTAAAGGTGCTTTTTCAAGAGGCAACTGGACTTCCTTGTTAACACCTTTGGGACATCTCATTGTAGGCAATCATTGAGCAATATTCTGCTTTTCTGTTGATCTGCTAACTTGCAAGGGTTGTTATCATGGTATTGATGTGGTAGGGCAAGGCAGGTACATGAAACTTGCCAGCCTTCTGGCAAATGTCATTGTTGCTCTGAAAAAAAAAAGTGCCTTCATTTCCTCTTTAACAACACAATTCAAGCTGAGAGAACTACCTTTTCTTGCTTGTTGCACCCCTGCATGAGTCCACCTTGGGAAAACTTCCTCCTTCCAATTGGACTTTTTCAAGGTCTGGGACAAAGTTCTGCTTCACAAATGAAGTGTTTGAGGAAAATAGTTTTACTATGAGACTGAAACTATAATATTAAATTCTTTCTGACAGACTTGTAGAAGTCATTGCAATGGATTCTTCTGTGTTCTTTGGGTCATAGAGAAATGTACAAGATAATCCTTAAAGGATATTTACTCTTCTTTTTTACAGTTCTCAGAAGTAAAATCTTCATGCTTCAATTTTCTGTTCAGAGAAAAAAAATGCACCAAAAACTTGGTAACAGCGCTCTTTATCCACTGCTTTCTGCAATGGATAAATGTGAAAGTTGTTGCCACAAGAAATATTGTCTACTGACTTAAATGAATTTGAAAGTGAAGGTAGAAAAATGCAGTCTTCAGATTTGGAGGATATACAGACAGGGCCTCAACTTAAGCACCATTTGTTTAGTGACCGTTCAAAGTTACAATAGCACTGTAAAAAGTGACTTGTGACTGTTTTTCACACAACAGTTACAGCATCTCTATGGCCTTATTCACTTAACTGATTTTCTTAACTATGGCAAAAGAGGTTGTAAATATCAGGTGCAACTCACGCCTTGCTTAGCAACATAAATTCTAGTCCCAATTGTGGTCGTAAGTTGAGGGCTACCTGTATATGCTGCTTCTAACAAATCTTAAAAGTTGAATTAGCTGATTCAAGTCATGAAGAACCTCTCAAGTCCAGTTTGTTCTGAATCAAGCGCCTGACGCGGCTGCTTGGATGCTCCTCTGTCAACCCTATGGGATTGAATTTGGATGTGGCGCCTTGAACTGTCGCCTGTAAAGCTGCGGCTCTTGCCATTGTAAGTTTGGCTTCCTTTTCGCTCTGCAGGTAGTCGAGTTTGGGTTGAGCCTTTGCCATTTCTTCCTCTTGCTTTGCCTTGTGTCTGGCCATCTCTACTGCTTGTTTGGCCTTTTCTTCTTCTTGTTTGGCCTTTTGTCTGGCCATCTCTACTTCTTGTTTGGCCTTTACTTCTTCTTCTTTGGCCTCTTCCTCTTCTTGTTTGCCC
>QLTV01002258.1:394733-445426 GCA_003457575.1 Thermophis baileyi
AGGTCTTCTGAATCTACAGTCATAATCTGGAACCATCACGAATATTGTAAAATAAGGATTAACGCTTCCCATCTCCTTCTTCAGGCATGCTTTCCCGGTATATTCTTGAAAGTGACTTCCTTTGGGATAGTGTACTTCAATTACTCCTGCCCCCCAGGCATACTTCAATGACCAATAAGAGTACACAGTTATGATCACATGCCATGGACTACATGGCATGGACTACATTCCCCAGAATGCTATGTCTTAAAGAGACAGTTCTTAATTCTAGGCTAAACCCTTGATAAGCCAGCACACAGTTCATCCCCCGGTGACTTCATGGACATGTCTAGAATTACCTTGAGTAAGATGGACAGCCTATAAATTTTATAAATAAATAAATATGTGGAGGTTTTCTATAACAGACTGAAAGTAATTTTCTATTGTCTTCTTCTAAATTGTCTTTTCAGCTGCTCAGGTTGATCTTCCAGCTAAGTACTAGGCAACTCCTGTGCTGCTTTTGAGATCAGCAAACTTTGGCTACAGTGCTAACTGGACCTTGTTCAAGGGACAGGATCTATTGCATGACTCTCCCCCCCCCATTTTTGAGAATGCAAAATCTAGGAATGATGTGTCTGTGGAACAATTCCTACCTGCTTTTTAATACTAAAATTATTTAATTACCTCTACCTCATAACAAGGGACGCGGTGGCTCAGTGGCTAAGATGCTGAGCTTTTTGGAAAGGTCGGCAGTTCAGCGGTTCGAATCCCTAGTGCCGCGTAACGGAGTGAGCTCCTGTTACTTGTCCCAGCTTCTGCCAACCTAGTAGTTCGAAAGCACGTAAAAAATGCAAGTAGAAAAATAGGGACCACCTTTGGTGGGAAGGTAACAGCGTTCCGTGCACCTTTGGCATTTAGTCATGCCGGCCACATTGACCACGGAGACGTCTTCGGACAGCGCTGGCTCTTTGGCTTTAAAACGGAGATGAGCACCGCCCCCTAAAGTTGGGAACGATTAGCACATATGTGCGAGGGGAACCTTTACCTTTACATTACCTCATAACAGCTTTGTTCCTTATGCCTTGTAAATTCGCAGCATTCTTTTTTTCACCAAGTATATGTATACATTTGAACTATACTGTAATGTTTCTATGATGTGTCATGTGTGTGTATGTGGGTATATGCATAATGGTTATTCTTGGAGAGCTGAATGCAACGAAATTTCATTTTAATGTATGCTGATTAGTGTACATTTAAAGTGACAATGAAGTTTCTGTTTCTGTTTCTGTTTCTGTTTCTGTTTCTATTTCTATATCTATTTCTGTTCTATTCTATTCTATTCTATTCTATTCTATTCTATTCTATTCTATTCTATTCTATTCTATTCTATTCTATTCTATTCTATTCTATTCTATTCTATTCTATTCTATTCTATTCTATTCCCAATCCCAATCCCAATCCCAATCCCAATCTGGTTGCATTTTCCCAGCCTACCTTCCCAGAGTGGGAAACCAGGGTATATTGCAGGTCCAATTTATTAAGGAAGTACACCTAATGGAATCTAGAAGAAGGGCCTTCTCTGTAGTGGCTCCCTCCCTTCAGAACATCATTCATTCGAAGTAAGGTTGGCCCCTCCTTGCTAGTTTTTTTTTGGGAAAGCCCTAAAAACATGGTTCTGTCAGCAGGCCTGCAGACCCAGGTTGATTTGGAGCCAATCAAGTGGCTTATATGATTGTATTTGTCACAGTCTCAAGGGGTGGAAGTTTCTGGGGTTTTTATTTTGTAAATATTTAGTGCTGTACACCACCCTGAGTCACCCTGTGCCAGGGGTGAAATCCAGCAGGTTCTGACAGGCTGTGGAGAATCGGTAGCGGAAATTTTGAGTAGTTCGGAGAACCGGCAAATACCACCTCTGGCTGGCCCCAGAGTGGGGTGGGAATGGAGATTTTGCAATATCCTTCCCCTGCCACGCCCACCAAGCCACACCACGCCCACCAAGCCACGCCCACAGAACCGGTAGTAAAAAAAATTGGATTTCACCACTGCGGCCTGTGTGCGTTGGGCGGCCGTATAAATCATTTATTAAGTAAATAAATACACTTTTCAGCACATTCAAACTTGAATTGTATGCAGGTGCCAACCACTGTTGTTGTTTTTTCTATTTAAAAAAAACACCACCTACTTTTTGTTTTCCACTCTGAATATGGAGGTCTCTTAGTTAAAAGAGGATGGTAGATCTTTACAAGCAAATAGCAGAGGATAAGATAAAAATAGAAGCCATACCAGGGGGGTTAGAAATCACAAAATCCTCCCCTTGCCTACAGAGTCCTATTCCATTCATTGTAGCATATTTTTTTGTCAGGGACGAAGTCCTTTTGTCCTGAAGGAAGAAATATTTTCACTCACTTGGGATATTTCTCTGGGGCAAAAGAATGGCAAGTTCGATGAAAGAGAAATGAAGAATGCCAAACTCAGATCGGGTCAGAAGATCCCGAGGGCTTGCCTTGGATGTGTGCAAGATAAGTCCTGTAACCTGTTAAAGAGTTTCACTGAGTGTGGCAATCAATCTCTCTCAAGGAATGTAAACATGTACTTGTGAACTCTGCAGCAGAAGATTCAAGGACGTGGCTTAGCTAAGATGTGTTTACAGCAAAGATATACTGGAATTGCAAAACCCAGAGAATCTAGGGACTTACCTGTAGTTTTATGCCAGCTCCAAGCTTTAGATTCTTTCTTTCCTGATCTTATGGGGGTTAAAATAAAAGTTTTTACTGCCTGGTGGTCAGCCTTGGGTGTTGAGAGCCGTTGCACAGTGCTGTGGTAGCTGTCTGATCTAGTCAGAGACTCTTCTAACAGAATAACCAGGGACCTTGGAGGTCTTCTAATCCAACCCCCTGCTCAGGCAGGAAACCCTGTATACCAGGAGTGTCAAACTCAAGGCCCGCAGGCCGGATTCGGCCCGCGATGTGGTCAGATCTGGCCAATGGGGCCGTATTGGACTCTATCCAATGCGAAGAGGAAAGATCAGGCCAGCGTAGCTTCGGCCAGGTCTACCCAATGCAAAGAGGAAACATGCCAGCAGTTTGGGGGGTGGTGTCAAGATGGCCACGCCCACCCAGTCAGCCACGCCTGCCCCTCCCCCCCCAGATCAACCACAGCCCTGATGTGGCCCTCAATGAAATTAAGTTTGACACTCCTGCTGTATACCATTTCAGACAAATGGTTGTCCAATCTTGTCTTGAAAACCTCCAGTGTTGGAGCACCCACAACTTCTGGAGGCAGGTCATTCCACTGATTAATTGTTCTGTCAGGAAATTCCTCCTTAGTTCTAGCTTGGATCTCTCATCTTCTAGCTGGCAGTTTCAGCCCTCACACCAACCTTCACAACTCTAATGGGAGATGGTGACATCATGAGTGACTGTACACACCCTGCAAATCCAAGTAATGTTGCATATTTCTCTGTATTCACGTAACACCCTTTGCCCATAGAACTACAGCTTAATATGTGATGGCCTGGTTCATACCATATGCCTTTAACAATGTTGGGATTCCCACAGTGTGCTGAATCACCAACCTCATCATAATCCAGTTTATGTGTAGTGAGCCATATAACACAGCAGTGCCAAGTACAGATGAACATTTTGTGCTAATGACCTCTTGGCAGCCACATAAAGTTTCTTCATGATGGTTTCTCCCTGATCTGGTCCTTCAGGTCTTCCCACAGTGCCCCCATCACCACTGTACCTGAATTATGCTGGTTATCCTCTTTTCTTCCACCTTTCCCAGCTTTATGGGCTTCTCCAGAGATTATGGGTATTCACATATCAAAAGTAGGATAATTTGATCGTGGTCTGTGAAAACTCCGGGTTGATTTGTTGAATGATGTTGTTGAGTTCAAAAGTGTGAAAAGAGCAGATTTCAAATTCAAATGAATAGTACTGAACCTGGGGAATTCTACTTAGCAGTTTCCAGGTCAGTGTCTAGTCTGGGACAGTCCATGACAAAATGTCTTGTTAGATAGGAAATCACTTATGGCCGAGTTAAAGTGCCACCTGCCAGTCAGGGGTGGGTTCCAGTTTTCGTCGCTGCCGGTTCGCTCAGTGGCACGCCGCGTGGGCTCGGGCGCGCTTTGTGCATGCGCAGTGCTAAAACAAAGCTGCGCATGCGCAGAAGTGAAAAACAAGACGGTGGCACCTATGGCGCCGCCGAAAGAACCAGCTTGGGGGCGTGGCCAGGCTGCCATTACTGCCAGTTCGGAGAACCAGTCCCTATTTTTACTACCGGTTCTATAGTACGGTCCGAACTGGCAGGAACCCACCTCTGCTGCCAGTCCTTGAACCAAGGATGAATATGAAAATGGGTTGGGGTTTTGTTTCTTTGGCTCTGGCCACTAACTTGATTTTTTTGATCCCCTCCCTGTGGACATCCCTTCTCCCTACCCAGCAAATATCACCATCAGATTGCAAAACATCAGACAAGACTGGGGAAGAAAGAGGCAAGCTTTGACAGATGGCTACAATGGCAGATCTGCCCAGTCCTCCAAACTCACTCTGGTGTTTTACACCCATGCATTTAAAATGACCTTGACCAGCCTTGGGCCTCCTTTAGGGCAAGGCCAGGGTTCAGCACTTATTCTAGAGTAGTATTTCTCAGCCTTGACAAGTTTAAGATGGGTAGACTTCAATTCCCAGAATTCCTCAGCCAGCATGCTGGGGAATGTTAAAAGTTTGCAGACTCGGCACATGGAGAGCTAGCAATCTCTTTCTCTACTACTACATCATGCGAGCCCTTCTCTGTCTCCACCACCAGTTAAGGATCAACTCGGAGATCTGGAGAGAGATCCACTATTTTGGCTTGTTGCTTGCTTAAAGGGTTTAAGCACTGTTTAACACCAGAACAGCGAACAGTGAAGCTGCCTCAGAGAAATGGGGATATCTATTTAAAAGGACAGTGTGAGGTTGTGCCATTGTTAGGTGCATGTGGGAAAATTTTTCTGAAGTTGCTATTTCTATGACCATATTTGCAATCACTTATTCCCCTCACCCACCCCAAATAGAGATGCGTTTTTAATTTTAAACAGAATGGGAAGTAATTTCTGGCAAAGTATAAGATATATGATGTTGTCAAGGACACTTGAGTAGAGTTAAACACTGACCTCTATTTTACCAGGATCTGCAGTCAGATTAATCTGATCTGATTGATGATTTCAATGCTGTTGGTAATATTCATATTCCCCCAGGAGGTGGCGCTACAATTCCATTTCCATGAAGCAGGAGGTTGAAAGAGACTCCACCATCCCATCATCCTTTCCCCAATGTGTTCCTTAAACACATCTACCAAATGTTGTAGGTGATTCATTATGTCTTTCTGTAACCACTCCCACTGTCCAACTGCTCTATTAGAAAGTTTTCCCTTCCTTTAACCAGGATCTGCCTTCTTGGAACTTAGTATAACTTAGTATATTGTTCCATACCCTGTACAGATAGTCCTCAACTCACAGAGGTTATAGTGACTATTCAAGTTACAAAGGCACTGAAAAACGTGATTTATGGCTGTTTTTCACATGTCCATTGCAGCATCCTCATGGTCATGTGATCAAAATTCAGACATTTGGCAACTGGCATGTATTTTTGACGATTGCAGTGCCTTTAGCAATCTTCTGACAAGCAAAGTCAATGGAGAAGCCAGATTCACTTAACCGTTTTACTAATTGTAGTGGTTCACTTAACAACTGTCGCAAGAAAGACCATAAAATGGAGCAAAATTCACTTAACAACTACCTTGCTTAGCAATGGCATTTTTGGATTCAATTATGGTCGTAAGTCGAGGACTGCCTGTACCAAGAGTGGGTTGTGGATCCTTTTGCGCCCGCAGCAATCAAAAAATAGCTTCTGCGCATGCGCAGAAGCAAAATCCAAGATGGTGGCGCCCACGGAGACACCGACAGAACCAGCTCCGTGAAGTCATCGCCGAGTTACTAACAGTTCTAAAGAACCGGATAGAACCGGTAAGAACCCACCTCTGGCCTGTACTCTGAAGACAAACAGGCCCCAGCATGCTTCTGTAGGGCATTTTCAAGCGCTTGAAGAATGTTAACCATATTCCTGGTCAGTCTTGTGTTTGACGTCTAAACATACTCATTTTCTTCACAATCTCTGAAGCCCTGAGTTCCAATCTCACCAGTCATCTCCTCTTCTGACCATTTTATTTTTCCTGACTGCTTCTTGAAAAGCAATGACAAGAATTGAATCCTTTCTGAAGGCTGTATCCAACCTATGTATAATATATTAAATGTATTACTTTCCAGTATTTGATACTTATACCTTTGTTGATGCAGCCTTTTTCACGGCAGAGTCATGTATAACTGCATGTATCCTTGGCATGCATCCTTCATTTTCTCTAGCTCCTATGATTTTCCTGCCATCTGGTTGGACTCTTGGTCCTCTCACTACTGTTTCCCCAATATTTCAGATGCTAATCTTGAGTCCCCAACTAATTTCATTGTGCACTGTTGTGTGTGCATTGTTGTTGTCATTAAAATACTTTTGCAAGCTTTTGGACAGAGAAGAAAGTTCTTGGAGCTCAGACAGTCTTGGCTAAGTTACCAAGTGTCTTCCCTTTTCTAGATAAATGGATCCAGTGTCTTCCTTTTTCTAGAGAAATGGATCAAGTGTCTTCCTTTTTCTAGAGAAATAGATTATTCTTAAGAATTAGCTTCCTCAACAGCTAGGAAATAACCATCTCAAAAAAGGAAAACATGCTGCTTTTCTCAAGAGAGCTGGTGGGACAGGATGCAGTCCTGGGGGGGGGCACTGGATAAAACTTGGCAGGGGTTGCCCCCACTTCTGTAACAGCAACAGCCACATAGTTCTGAACTGCTGGGTCTAATTGACTAAGATTTCCCATCCTGAATCAGAATATAACACAAATATGTTAATGAAGGGGTTGAAGACTAAAAAGAAGGCATTTGAAGGGGCTTCATGCTGCTTGAAATAGGCCCGACTTACTTTGGAAGGGAAAAAGAAGGGAAGAGAGAACAGGATAGACATCCAAACAGCAATAACATTGGATCTGGGATTGAACTTTAGTCGTGTCAGGCACAAGCAACCTGAACCACAAGTGGATAGTCTCAAGCAGAAGCTTTATTGTCAGCCACGTGTGTTACAAGAATCTCACCAGACTCTCGGCCTTCCCCTGAGAACGGTTCAGATAAGACAGGGGTGTCAAACTCAAGGTGCTTAGATCTGGCCCGTGGGGCCGCCCTGGAAACAGCAAAGGACTGGCCCGTGGTGCCTCTGCCAGTGAAAACAGAGCTCGGGAGGGCTGGCGCAGCCCTCCCAGGCTCCATTTTCGGCCGCGATGGCCTCCTGCAGCCCTCTGCCAGCGAAAACTGGAGGCCGTCGCGGCCAAAAACGGAACTCGGAAGCCCATTTTCGCTGGCAGAGCACTTGGGCCACCACAGGCACCCCCGACACGAGTGATGTCAAGCTGTCCATACCCACCCTGGCCACACCCACCTCAGCCCCCCCTCCCCCGAGATCAAACACCATCCTGATGCGGCCCTCATTGAAATCGAGTTTGACACCCCTGAGATAAGGCTTCAGAGATTCTGGGGAGGCCAGGCCTGTACCGCTTCCTGTAATGCAATGACTCTAAGCTTTGGCCCCTTTTAACACCTCCCTCCAGTCTAGCTGGAGATTCCAATCCACAAGTAGCGTGACATGGCTTGTTTTCTCCAGTGGGGGTGCAAACCCTGTATGCAAGCCCCAGTCTAGAAGCTCTGAACAACCTCTCTCCATTCATGAAGCAGAGAGATTTTTTCATCTCTTCCTGCACGGGGGGAAAAAATACACATCCTGGAGAGAATTAGATGGAAATTGAGGTCACCCTGGGCAGAAAACGTATTTACAAAAGGAGAGGCAAGCAGACACCACTACCTGCATGAATAATAACAGCAAGACCTTTGCCGAGCCCCAAATCCATGTTCTTTTGTGCTCATCGGGATACGGGGGGCTTTCCAATTCGCTACCAAAGACTTACCACTAGTGGCTCTGCCAAGCAGAGGACAAGGTCCTCCACCATACCCGAGGGTGGCAGTCTTGCTTAGTGGGCACAGGAGTGCGGATGCTTTAAGAGGGAAAGCAAAAGGGGCTGAGGATGAAACGCTGCCTTTCAGCACAGGCCACCTAAATCAGCAGCCTTGTGGGAGGGCCCGGCCCCAGCAGCCATGCAGCTGGAAACTATGAATGGCTCATCCAAATAACCTCCCTGTAATTACATTCTGTTACTTAACGAGGGTGAAGCCACCAAGGGCCTCGCAAGTTAGACACTGCCAACAAGAGAGTCACACACGCATGCTGCACAAACCATTCCAGGGAGATCTGCATCGACTGTGGATTTGCACAATTTTAAGATTTCTCAGGAGAGAAAAGGAAAGCTTTTGGGGTTCAGCCTCGGGCCTCGATTTAACAGGAAGGAAATGGGGCGGGGGGGAGAGGGGAGGACCTGCATCCAACCAGGGACCCAAATTGCTTGCAGGGAAGGGCAATGCAGAGTGAACATGCCATGTCAGCATTTTGAAGTCTACGTTGAAACAGAAGCACACGGGGATTAGAAATTGATGGATGGAAGGGCTGTTTACTTTCACAGGTGACCTTGGGAAAATCTGAGGTCTGGATCTAGAGATCAAGACACACCGTTCTTTTCTTGCTTGCTGAAGAAATAATGTTCTCTCTGCTATTTCAGGTAGTCCTTGATTTACGACAAGTCGGACCAAAATTTCCATTGGTTAATGAAGGCAGCTATTACTGTAAGTTCTGCCTAATTTGATGACCTTTTTTGCCACGTCGTTAAGCAAATAACTGCTGTTGTTAAGTGAATCGCACAGTCGTTAAGCAAATCTGGCTTCCCCCATTGACTTGGCATATCAAAGCCGGCCGGGAAAGTCAAAAATGCTGATCACACAATCCCTGGGCCGGGATGCTGCAACTATCACACATACCTGCCAATTGAGAAGTGCCCAAATTCTGATGTGGGGATGTTGCAGTGGTCATAAATGCAAGAACCACTTGTAAGTCACTTTTTCAATGCTGTTGTAACTTCCAGCGGTTGCTAAACAAATGGTTGTAAATTAAGGACTATCTGCATTTTAAAGCTTAAGTTATTGAGTTTGGTATGGCCTGTTGAAGTGAGGGGTTCCATTTCAACACAAAAGTTCACATCCAAGTACAAGGATATATCTGCAAAGAGTATAAATCCTTCCATTCCCCACTGTCTTCAAAGAAAAAACAAGGAAGTCCAGTTGCCTCCTGAAAAAGCACCTTTGGGACAACCATGACCTGGATGACCGAGAATCTCTACAGACTTTTAGCTATACAATTTGGGATGAACACCCTTTGAATGGTGTGGGAGTAGGAATGGATTTCCAGAGGGGGAAAAAATTGCAGACTACAGGAACCAGGAGCAATACTCAGGTGACCCTGAGGACACAGATAAACCTCCAAGTGCTTCAACGACCCTCTAAAAGGATGCAAATGCCTGCAAGGAATATAAACCCTTCCATTCCCCACTGTCCTGTCAGAGCTGAAGAAGCTTCTTGGATGAGAAGTGAAACATCCTCAAAGAAAAACCAAGGAAGTCCAGTTGCCTCCTGAAAAAGCACCTTTGGGACATCCAACTAGAAGGAGATACAATATTTGGAAGACAACATCAAACCGGTTTGAATTTCTATAAACAGGGCAGGGCAGAAAAGGTAAGGGAGAGAGTGCATTGGTTTCTCTTTATTCTGATACATTTCTGAACCAAAACCTGAACAATCAAACTAACAAGGATGTCTATATTTTAGAATGTTTGCTTCTCACTTCGGCCGATCAATAAATCAACCTTTATTATGGTCAAAGATCAGCATAACAAGGGTGGGTTACAATGATTTTTAAAAAAAATACAAAGATTATATAAAAAGCTAAAAACTAAAAAAAAAAAACCTAAAAAAAGTCTTCAAAAATAAGTACAATACAGGTAGTATTACAACTTACAACTACAGCCGAGTCCAAAATTTAAGAGCAAGACAGCTGTTAAATGAGAATTGCCCCATTTTACGACCTTTCTTGCCACAGTTGTTAAGTGAATCACTGCAGTTGGTAAGTGATGAACACAGTTGTTAAGTGAATCTGGCTTCCCCATTGACTTTTGTCAGATAGTTGCAAAAAGTGCTCACGTGACTGTGGGACACCGTGACCGTCATAAATACATGCCGCTTGCCAAACGCTCAAATTTTGATCATGCGACCATGGGGATGCTGCAACAGTTGTGCGAGGACCTATTCTAAGTCACTTTTTTCAGTGTCATTGTAACGTTGAACTGTCACTAAATGAATGGTTGTAAGCCGAGGGCTACCTCTATTTTGCACATTGAATGAATATTTGTCATAGAAAAACTCTGGTTACAACTTATAAAAGCTGTATGCCTGTGTTTGGTTTAAGGTGTGTTGCATGTTGGACACACAAAAAATGGATGATGCTTGATCACAGCACTGCGACTGCCAACTTGATATTTCCTTACCATCGTCTGCAGACCCCAATGAAATGCAGTCTTTGTGTCAGAGGCTGAACCATCCCTAATTAACTTTATTTGGGATTTTAAATCTCGCTCTCCACATACTCTTAATGAGTTTGGTTCTCCGCAAACAGAACAACTGAAGAAACTTCTTGGATGAGAAGCAAAATGTTTTCAGGGGGGGGGGACCCAAGAAAGTTCAATTGCATTTTGGAAAAAGCACCTTTAGGACAACCATGACCTGGATGATTGAGAATCTCCATAGAGAAAGGAGCAGGTGAATTCTGTTGTGTCTGCTTTCTTGATACCTTCTCAATGTGAGGCTGTAATGCCCACCTGTAGGAAACCAAAGAAACCCATTCTGGAAAGATTCGATCCAAATAAAGCAGAGTTATTCCTACCCCACCAAGAAAGTCTAGAATCAAGTACCGTACAGGTACGGTAGCCCTCAACTTACAACCTTTAGTTTAGTAACCAAAGTTACAACAGCACTGAGAAAAGTGACTTATGACCATTGTTTACACTTATAACCATTGCAGCCTCCCCATTTTCCACACTTACGACCAGCGGTGGATTTCACATTTTCTTACCACCGGTTCGCCCTGCGCGCCTTCCGCACATGCGCCCGGCCTTCTGCGCATGCGCTTTGCTTGCTCGCGTGCCTTCCGCGCATGCGCCCGGCCTCAAAAATGTGCCTAAATAGGATGGCATAGAGCCGGGGCGGATGGGCAGGCCCACCCGCGATTTCCGCTACCGGTTCGGGCGAACCGGTCCGAACCGGCTGAATACCACCTCTGCTTACGACCACTGCAGCATCCCCATGGTCACATGATCAAAATTCGGGTGCTTGGCAACTGACTTATATTTATGACGGTTGCATTGTCCCAGGTGATCAGGTCATGTGATCAGAAGATTTTGCGACCTTCTGACAAGCAAAGTCTGACAAGCAATGAGGAAGCTATTGAACAACTAGAGTGATTCACTTAACAGCTGTGGCAAGAAGGGTGGTAAAATGGGGCAAAATTCACTTAACAGCTGTTTCGCTTAGCAGTGGAAATTGTGGGCTCAGTGGCGGTCGTAAGCCGAGGACTACCTGTAGCCGTTTCCTTTACAACCCCTTGTAAGGTTTCTGGACACCGCAGGCTCTTCCTTTTCGCTTTATGCCTTGCACTCTAGTAAGCCGAGAAAAAGGTAAAGGAACAAGAAAATTAAATCCTTCAGCAGGTCATTAGGAAGAACGGCATGGATGATGGGAGGGATATGATTTCATCCTTTTCCAAGACACTGTAAGATCCAGCAAGGGAATACAGGTAGTCCTCGACTTACAACAGTTTGTTTAATGACTGTTGCACGTTACAAGGGCACTGAGAAAAGTGACTTACGACCATTTTTTACACTTACGGCCATTGCAGCATCCCCATGGTCACGTGATTTACATTTGGATGCTTAACAAGTGGTTCATATTTTGACTGTTGCTGTGTCCCAGGGTCATGTCACCCCCCTTTTGCGACCTTCTGACAAGCAAAGTCAATGGGGAAGCCAGATTCACTTAACAACCGGGTTACTAATTTAACAACTGCAGCGATCGACTTAACAAATGTGGCAAGGAAAGTCATAAAATGGGACTAAATTCACTTAACAAATTTCTCACTCAGCAGTATAAATTCTGGGCTCAATTGTGGTCGTTGAGGACTACCTAGTGTTGTGGCCCGCCAGAGGCCTGTGCAGCTGGTGGCTGATTCCGACAGCAAGGAGGCTGGTGTGGTGATTCGCCAGCGGCCTGTGCAGCTGGTCGGACAGTGAGGAGGCTGGAGAGGACTCGGTGCCAGAGGCAGGGATTCAGCCAGGGCCTTCAGAACCTCCAAAAGCTCCCATAAGTGAAGAGGAAGAAGAGGAAGAGCCTCTTCTCAATGCATGGGCGCGCAGAGCTGCCAAAAGGCAGGAATGGCTCCTCAGGAGGAGGTCTCCTCAGGAGTAAGGCTTGGGACTAATTGGCCACTCCCTTAGCCTATTTAAGGGATGACGATAGCAATAGCACTTAGACTTATATACCGCTTTACAGTGCTTTACAGCCCTCTCTAAGCGGTTCACAGAGTCAGCATATTGCCCCCAACAATCTGGGTCCTCATTTTACCCACCTCGGAAGGATGGAAGGCTGAGTCAACCTTGAGCCTGGTGGGATTTGAACCGCCGAACTGCAGCTAGCAGTCAGTTGAAGAAGCTTGCAGTACTGCACTCTAACCACTGCGCCACCTCGGCTCATATGACTGAGCCAATTTGCAGGAAAAAAACTTGGTTCATATTCCTTCGTGTCTTGATTCCAGCAAAGTCTGATCGGCTCTTATTCTCTCTCTCTCTCTCATTTTTCCTGCAAATTGCTTCTGGGCATTTTGCCCAACCACAGTAAGATTACTGTTATCTGACAGACTGTTTCCTCAGAATTGAGTTATTATTCCTTGGACTCTTGCTGGCTGTTAATGAAGTTGAATTAACAGCCGGTGTTCAGAAAAGACTGATTTAAACTGTATTTGTGTTTGAACGACTACTAAGAAAGCTTATTAGTAGTCCTTAATTAGTAAACTAAGGTTTGTACAGACTTTGTGTGTGCTGCGTTCTTTGTGGTCCGTAGCTGGGGCAGAACACCTATACAGTCTTCTACGGCTGCAAAAGATCCTCTCTTGCTCTTTTACATGATATGTTTTCCTTACCAGTTAATCCTTCAACAGATCTCAAAATAACTTGCTTTCAAGTTTTCTTAAAAAAAAAATAATATTAGAAACTCTCAGGGATGGAGCAGCACTGCCTTCCCATTACGAGATAGCCAGGGGTGTGAGTGAATCTTGCCTTTCGTTGCCCAATCTTCTCTTCAGCCATCTCCAGCAATCCTGGCTACTCATGAAGCACTCTGATCTGCTTCGGGAGGAAATGCCAGCCACAGAGTTTATTCTGATTGGGGAGCCAGGCTTTGTCATGTTGAAAAGAAGTGCAACAGAAAACACGATTTTCAATATTGCCCTCCGCCACTACCAAGGACAAAGAAACAGGTAGTCCTCGACTTAAGACCATTCATTCAGTGACCCTTCAAAGTCTGATGGCACTGAGGGAATGGTGGTTATGGTGGACCAGTCCTTGGGAGTTTCTGCCATTCCAGCTTCCCCTGCAGTCATAATGATCTGGGTGCGTGACAACACGTTTGTACTTAAGAGCCGAGGTGGCGCAGTGGTTAGAGTGCAGTACTGCAGGCTACTTCAGCTGACTGTTCAGCAGTTCAGCGGTTCAAATCTCACCGGCTCAAGGTTGACTCAGCCTTCCATCCTTCTGAGGTGGGTAAAATGAGGACCCAGATTGTTGGGGGCAATATGCTGACTCTGTGAACCGCTTAGAGAGTGCTGTAAAGCACTGTAAAGCGGTATATAAGTCTATGTGCTATTGCTATTGCTATACAATAGGTTGCAAAGCACCCCATAATCACCTGATCACCATTTGCAAACTTCCCTGCCCTCTTTCCCACAAAATCATTGGGGAAGCCAACAGGAAAAGTTGCAAGTCACTGGAGAAGACTCCTTTCCCAGGGCACGCTCCCCCGACTCCACTGCACTCGCACTGTCCTGGCCACTCATGCACCCCTTCCCTGACCCATGCAGCACTCTGCACTCCCTCCCCAACCTGCACGGCATTTCACACACACCCTCCTTGACCCTTCCTCACATCCCGCACACACCCCTTGCTCCCTCCCCTTCTTGACAGCAGCTACTTACCTGCCTGCTGGCCAGGCACTTGCAACTTCCTGCTGGTTTCCCCACTGACTTTAGTTGTGGAACGCCAGCAGGAAGTTGCCTTGCCTAAAAACCGTGTGATTCGGTTACCAATGGCAACCACGACTGCAGGGATCATTGTCACTAAGCGATGTAGTAGTGCAGGAGTGTCAAACTCAAGGCTCGGGGGCAGATCTGGCCCGTGGGGTGCTTAGATCTGGCCCAAGGGCCTGCCCTGGAAACAGCGAAGGACCGGCCCGCAGTGCCTCTACCAGTGAAAACGGAGCTCGAGAGGGCCGCATGCGGTCCTCCCGAGCTCCGTTTTCACTGGCAGAGGGTTGCAGGAGGCCGTCGCAGCTGAAAACGGAGCTCAGGAGCCCGTTTTCTCTGGCAGAGCGCTCGGGCCACCACAGGTGCCCCCAACACGAGTGACGTTGAGCTGGCCATGCCCACCCTGGCCACGCCCCCCTGGCTCCCCGAGGTCAAACACAACCCTGATGCGGCCCTCAATTTTCGAGTTTGACACCCCTGTAGTAGTGGTTTATGACTACCTCACTTAGCAATGGAAATCCCGGTCCCTATTGTCGTCATAAATCGAGGACTACCTGTAAACTGAAAAACACTTCTGAGAACCTGGAAAGGACTTTGTCAAAAGAAATACCGCAAGAATAAGATCACACACTGAAGGATATTCCAGGAGTATAAAAATGTTGAGAAATTACTAGGTGGGTTTGAGCACAACATGAATTACATCCAGCATCACTCCATTCTCTTTTTGCTTTCAATCCTTGAAAGGACCCAGGAGGACAGCCGTTCCTGCTCAGTCCCTTCAGCTGACTTTTCCTACATCTTTCCTAGGAATCCTTGCTGTGTTTTGAGAGGAGTTAAACAATACTGCAGCAATTTTCCAATTTCTTGGCTTTCAAATGAGACACGGGACGCAGCACAACTGTTGAAAGCATAGCTTATTTAATTTTTTATACATTTTTCCTTTTTTTTCTTTTTCTTTTTTCCTCTTTTTTTTTTAAAGTTTTAAATTGTCCTTTAGAATTTTTTTTTTTCCTTTTGCATAGGGGAAAAAAATTAAAAAGAAAAGAAAACCAGAGTTGGCTTTCAGGTAATGGTACATAAAAGTAGGCGCGTTGGCTAATAGTATGCGTATAAATGCTAGAATCAAATATCATGAGAACACCAGGGAAGTGAGCGAGGAGGGAGGTGAAGAGGGTGAAAGACATGGCTCCAGTTTTTTTTTTTTTTGGAGAGCTCCAACTGAAAACCCCGTTGGGAAAATGAATTGCATTTTGCCTCGTCTAAAATCGGTCATGGATTCCCCTCCCCAGAAAACTCCTGAATTGAGGATGTGGGGAACTTCCTGTTTAAAATTCCCTCTTTACAGAACTGAGAGATAAGAAATTAAAGTAATTTAAGGCTGTAGTGTAAAGTGCCCTCCAAGTTCTTCAACCACCCGTGAGCACCTTCACCCAAGGACGGCACTCGCTCATTTTCCCTGGTGCTGCGGTGTGTCTGTGTGTGTTAATGTGATGTAGCAAGCAAGAAGCGAGACAGAGAATAAAATATTATTGTTAACCACTGTAAAATATAAATGGACAAAAAGTATGTGCATGGGTCCGAGAAGGTCAGGGAAGAAATGTTCTCCAACAGAAAACGCCGAAAGAGAGAGATTGGCAGGGCAGGGGAAGGAAAGAAACAACGTCAGAAAATGGCCATTCCAATCTTGGCATCGAACTTTTAGGAAACCATTTCTGCTGATTCCTCCCTTCCGGGCGTTGTGCTCCTCGAGACCATGTAATAACAACAGAAAACAAACCCAAAGGATAAAAGATGAATGTCTTAAGTTGAACGGTGGCTGCTAAGGGTGATGTGAAGGGGGGATTGGATGTGTGGTCTCAGTGGGGCAGGGCAGTCTAAGACCTCCTGTAGTTACCAATCTAGGCAAGTAGGATCTCAACCAAGTTATTAACCCCAAGGCCCAGCCAAGCTTTCCTTCTCAGACTAATCCAATCTGCTTGGCAACTAAGATGAAAAGGGCCCACTTATTCTAGTCATGTGACCAGACATCCACCTGACAGTCTAGTTCCGTGTTTCTCAACCTCAAGCACTTTTAAGATGGGCGGACTTCAGCTCCCAGAATTCCCCAGCCAGCATGGCTAGCTGGGGAAGTCTGGGAGTTGAAGTCCGCCCATCTTAAAGCAGTCAGGTTGAGAAACACTGTTCTAGTTTTTCAGCAATTTCAGATTCCAAATTTGAAGAGAGAAAACTGAGCGGGAGACTTGACTTTCCCAACCAAAGTGGAGGTTATAATTACCTAGGAGATTTTGGGTGATTGAAAAAAAAAAAAGAAGAAGAAGCAGCAAAGAAAACATCTTGAGGTGTTTTCCTGGAAAAGTTGACCACTCCCACTTCTGAGAATATACCTGCTTTCTGTATGCACACTCCAGGGATTAAGTAGTGCACAATATGTTTACCTCTGAACACACAAGGCTGCAACCTTCAGTTGTGTCCCAATGCAACTTATTTCTATACATATGGATATAAGGAGATTCAGTCCTCTCTTCACTGTACATGGGATTGCAAAATTTTTGTTAAATGAACAATAGTAGCATAAAACAAAAAAACACAAAGTGAGCTGAGCACAGAATGCATTAACCAGTTTCGGACCGGCAATCAAACTCCATCTTTTTAACCTCTTCCCACCCCACCCCACTCCCAGCCAATCTTGATGGAATGGAGTTTCTTGGACACCCAATTTCACCCCATCTCCTTAAAAAAAAAATCAATTCAAAACTTCAAATAGACTACGGATAAATAACCTGGAGGGAAGAATTACATGAGCAAAAATGAAGCAGCCAAGGAAATGCAAACCAGCAGTACAGGCACAGCTTAAGTTATATTTTTGGTATTTCATACTCCTGCTGGCTTCTCTCCCTTGTGCGTGCGTGCGTGCGTGTGTGTGTGTGTGTGTGTGCGCGTGCGTGTGCGTGTGTGTATTCGGCTACTACTCACTTTATGTTATGGTCTGTAACCTGAAAACATCCCAAATTTAAAGTGTTTGGGGTAGAGATGCTGGAAAATTAATGACAGTTTTGATCACCAGAAAGCCTTCTTTTCAAATAGAATATGCACTGCGGGCACACAAACACACTTCCCCGAAGTCCCACTGCCTATCCTGTTGAGGAGGGATCTGAACAACACTAAGCAACCACTTGAAATCTACAAATAACACGAAAGGTCAGTAAAAGGAACTCTATATCAACAGGGCAAGCCTACAGTACATGGGTTTGAATCCAGTTTAATTGTTAGCTCTCCCCTTTCGCAAACACACAAGCACACGCACACCAGTTCTCAGATTGTTGGTACTTTTGCAAAATTGCTCTTTTTTAGGACCAGTTCAGGAAAACCACAAGATTTAATCCAGAGTCAAACATATTTGCTACTTTTGTAGATAGGAGCAAACGGTTTACACAGAGTCAACTGCAACCGGCTTTCATTTAAACAAATGTCACTGTCAAGGTTCATTGGGGAATTCAATTCCCAAGGCCTTTTCCAAAAGGACAGATTTACAGGACAGAAACTCCAGGTTCTTCCTTGACCCCAATTTCTTCTCTTTCAGCATTCTTGGAATCTTACCTTCAACAGGCAAGGGGCCGCATTCTCTTGGCACCCTTGCTATGGCACGCCTGCAGATACTGTATTAGTGCCGCTTCTGGCATCTTCCTCCCCCATGTAATGGAAACCAGACTTTCCAAACCAATGCCCTCTTTTCACTGTTCCCCAAACTGTAACTTTAAGATGTGTGGGCTTCCATGCCCAGAATTCCCCAGCCAGTATGGCTGACTGTGGAATTCTGGTAGTTGAAGTCCACCTTATCTTAAAATTGCCAAGATTGAGAAACGCTTCTTTAGATAATAACATTTCACTTTGTACCACCCACCCACCAAAACTAAAACCAAAGACCAACTATGTGCAAGTTAAAAGAAACTTTCTTTCCAGAAAAAAGCAGCAATGTAATAAAAATTATATTGCAAAAGTATTTTTTTAAAATATATATCACTTCTCTCCCTCCCAACCCACCTTGCAAAGTTATCCTGGTTTATAAGGAAGGATTGTCTAGTCAGATCCTATGCTCCCCCACCTCCCCACTGGCCCTTCCCTTTTAATCATGCCAAGAAGAGCCCTTTTTTCAGGAATTGTATTTTGTTTTCCAGAGGAAGGGAGACAGGGAGGGGGTGGGATGGGGGTAGAGATGTATTACTCTTCCAGCAGATTGGAATAATCGAGTAGCCCAAGTTGTAAAAATCCCCCAATAGCACCGCATAAGTAAATATATTATATATACTATTTTTTCCTATTTATAACACAAGGCCTTTCAAAAAGCAACAATAATAACAATACTAATAATTAAAAGTGTCAGGTTTTTTTTTTTCATCCTCTGGGATCTCTGTAGTGTGTTACGATGGCAGTTGACAGCAAGACAAGAAATGAAAACATGAAAAAGACCATTTCTGCATTTCTGGACGAGGTCAGCCTAAACCTAATTCATAAAAGTCTGACTCACTCTTTCTTTCTCTCTTTTTCTTTCTTTCTTTTCTTTCTTTCTTTCCCTCCATAATATCTTCAAGAATGGGGCAGAATACCTCATCCGAGTTCTGAACTGATGCCGGGGGAATTTAGAAATTAACCCATAGGCTACTACAGATTCTTTACACCAGCATTGTGTGGAATCCAAAACTGGGATGACTTTTATATTTCCCAGTCTATAATCTTACAGGGAGCAAACACCTGCCTACCTGCGTTATCTTTATCTTCTTTTGTTGCCTAAGATACTCTTCCAAACTGTTGATTGCTGGAGATGATTCAGAAAATACTTCCAGGTAACCAACAAAGATTTGCACCTATTTTAGGAATGAACTAACCGACAAACAAACCCACTCACTACTTTGCTTTTCTCAAGAAAAGCAACTCTCTCTCTCTCCAGAAAGACATTGAGAACATGCCTAATGAGAATGTTAAAGCTGGTGAAACTTGTGAGAGCTTCTACTTCACTTGCCCGCTTGCTCCTTGTGTTCTGTTTACCAATGTAAATTTATATCTGGATCTCAAACCCTGCTACAATCAGCCCCTTGTGGTGAAGTTGCAGAGAGATCCTGCAGCAGTTTTATGCAGTCCCATGATCCCTTCGAATACTGCAAAGGAGAAACAACCTCTGCAAAACCTTTACTGTGCATTCGGGAGAAAGGAGTTTGCAATTAAAGGGGAGAAAAAAAGGCCAGCCTTTGGAAAAAATAAATCCAACCATCTCATTTCTCTGAATATTCCCATCAATGTTTCCTCTGAATCGGAAAGGAACAAACTACATTTATACTAATCCACGCAGTGCATATCTGTCTTGGGGTACTGAGCCTTGGTGCAATAATTGTGCAGATGCATTGCTATTTGTGTGTCTCTGGGAGGCGTCATAATAATGCAGAAGAGGATTTATCAAAATTATTCTAGTTCAGAAGCGGGTCACCCAGTTCAGCTGCTGATGGCTACTGACAGGTCTGCGAAAGGGCCTGTCCCAAACTATGGAGAATGGTTGCCCCTTAGCGTAAATGGACTTGAGTTAGATGGATCAGCAGTCACATTTTATGAAAAAGCAACTTCCTAAGATCCTATATACTGGCTAACAGTCATGGGAAACCACTCAACTTCGATGCTTGGTATATATTTAGAATTTGGGGGAAAAAACACCCTACAAATCCATGGATGATTCCAAGCAAGACCAAAAAATAAAATAAAATAAAAAATTCAATCTGAAAGAGAAAAGTAGCAAAGGAGACTGTTCAGAGGAATTTTCTGTTAAAGATTACTACATCTGGAAAGGAGGGATATTAACAGATCACAAGGCTTAAGAGTGTCTCCAAAGTCAGGGGGGGGGGGAAAGGGAAAACTTAAAAAGAGGCAATACCGCAGCCTTTTCTCTGACAATGAAGGAAGGTATAAACATCACTGGGAATGTAGAAATAGCAATGTCAGATGCTGCCTCTTGTCTTGTAACCCTTAGGAAGGAACCACAATACTTCAAGAATCAGATTCCTTCCTTTTCCTTCTCCTCTTTTTCTCTAGAACATCTCGCTTTCTCCATCACAGACAAATTAACAGAATATTAACAGAATTGGAAGGGACCTTGGAGGTCTTCTAATCCAACCTCCTTACACTGCAGACAACTACCATTCTAATTCCACTGCTTGGAAAATAACTTAATATTTACTCTTTGTTGCAAGCAGGGGCTTTTCCTTTGCCCTGAGAGATGGCAGATGGAAGTAAAGAAATTTGAGCTGTTGGGAGGATATTAATGGTGCTTTCATTTTTTTGACTTTCCTCTCTATTGGTTCATGATCCATAAACAACGGACTCCAATGAAAGGCTATTTTCAGTTTGGGCAGGGGGAATACTATATCCAATCAATCAGGATGGGCAGCATTTTTGAAGGTGGGGAGGCATAATTTAATTTAAGTGTATTTCTGAAATGGCAAAGGCAAAATGTTTCCCTCCCCACCCCCAACTTTGCAAGATTTGAGAATTTACTAACAATAAAATAGGCAATAACCCTAACTAAGAGTTAAATTCATACTGTCAGATGATTCACTGAAACTATGAGTTGGTTGGTTAACTGTTTGATCCATAAACCAGTTGGTGGCAGCAGAGAGTTATAATTTTGGTATGTCTTGGGTGCCATCTAGTGATCATCTGGATTTATGCAGCCATTGGGGAAGTGCTGTTGAAAAGCTGGAACTAGAGGAATAGCTATGGGAACTGGTGGAGGAACTGTAAATTATCCCAAGAGGAGGGGAGAGGTGAGATGGCGAGAAGTTAGGGCAACAGCATCTACTAGCAAAGAAACTTTCTGCCAGGACTTTCTCTGACTTAATGCATTCAATTGGAAGTGTAAATAAAAAAGACTTCTATGTTATATTTCTCCCTCACAGCCAAAAGGACTGAAGAACAGATCAGGGATTAGATGTAAGAGAGTGGTCTCCTAGGAAAACAGCAGAATTAATTGTCTCAAAAGTGCTTTTCCAAAAGGCAACCGGGCTTTCTTTTTTCCTTGAAAAGATTTTGCTTCTCATGCAAAAAGCTTCTTTAGTTCTGATTGAATGGTGGGGAATCCTTCCATTCCCCACCATTCAGTCAGAACCGAAGAAGCTTCTTGGATGAGAAGCAAAACGATTTCAAGGAAAAAAGCAAGAAAGTCCAGTTGCCTTTTGGAAAAACACCTTTGGGACAACCATGACCTGGATGATTGAGAATCTTCATAGACAGCAAAATTATTGGAGCCACAAAATTACCAACACTGAATATGTCAAGTTGGGCTGCTCCATCCTTGTGCATCAATGCACCTAAATTGCCCACACACTGTTTGGAAGCAACATCAGAGGAGAAATGCCTCTTCCAGAAAGAAACATCTAAAGCTGTGAATAGACAACGAGATACTGGTGTGGCGTGAGCACAAGACCTCTAGAAATCAGGCAAGGCAGGAGGCTGGGAGGATCTGCTCAGTCAGGGGAGTGCAAGGAAGCAAAATCACCGACTGTATCCAGAAGTTGAATCATGGCAACTGGACTTCTTTTCTTTTTTTTGGTTTGAAACGTTTCGCTGTGTATCCTAGTAGCTTCTTGGATAAGAAGCGAAACTTTCAAACAAACAAACAAACAAACAAACAAACAAAACAAAAAAAAAACACCCCACCCTCGAAAAGAAGTCGTTGCCATGACTCAACTTACAGACAACTCTACTTGGATGACTGAGAATCTTCATCGACATGTCACCAATTGTGGTTACTACATAGCAGGGGTTTCCAAATTCTTGGCAAATTCAAGACTTGTGGACTTTTAACTCCCAGAATTTTTCAGCTAGCCATGCTGGTTAAGGAATTCTGAGAGTTGAAGTCCAGAAGTCTTAAAATTGCCAAGTTTGGAGACCTCAGCTCTATAGTGTGAACCATGACAATAGGGTGGAGTCCTAGTAAAAATATAAGGAACTTGGCCTTCAGTGCAGCACCCTGAGCCGCTTGAAATTCAGACTCTCCATCAAGGGCAGGGAACTTCTGTCCTTCCAGATGTTGCTGGTTAATTCCTAAGCCCCAAGGGACATGGTAGTAATCAGTGATGAGACTGCTTGAGGTTCAACACATCTGGAAGACCAGTTTCTCAGTCTTGCTCCAAGGTTGGCTGTTTTCCGCACTGAAGCCACAATTAGAAAGTCTTTGTGAAAGGAGACTTTCTTGGCTTGCCTACGGCCAAAAGTGGGCCCATCACTTTGCCTAGCTCTGAATGCTTGTTCCCAGCCCGCTTGTTTGCTTGAAAAAAGCCACCCAAGCAAAGTCCAGGTACATTGGATGGCAATGCTTATACTAGTTGTAAGATGAGACTTATAATTTAATACGTATGAAGAGCACCGAGTTGGGAATGCCTGCTTCAAGACATATTTTTTTAAAAAAATCAATGCATTTTTTCCATCTTTTCCCATGCACAAAGAGCCTCTACTATACAGAAAACCCTTTGTTGTTTGACAAAAGGGGCCCAGGATTTTTTGCCTTCTCTTTTGTCTAGCTTTGGTAACTCCACTTAAATAAAACTGGTGTGACAAAAATATCAAATTCACACGAAGCACAGAGCATTACAGTCCTCCGGCAGAATGTTAAATACTGTTTTCAAAGTTTTCAAAACTTGTTTTTGTTTTCAAGTTTTAAAACAAAATCCATACTGCAATGTTTTTGACACAAAGGCTGTTTTCCACATGCAGTGGCTCAGATGGTTGCAAGATTTTTGTTTTATGGACTACATTAAGATGGGAACATTTCCTGTAATATGGAAGTAAGCAAGCTGGTACCTTTTCTTTATTTTGGACTACAGATTCCACAATCCTTTGCAATGAGCTGCTAGCAAGGGCTGATGGGAACTCAAAAACTCTGATACCTACAGCACTTCTGCTGTTAAATCTTTGTTAAAGGTGGGAAGAAAGGGAGGGCTGGCTATGGATGTATACAGGTAGTCTTTGACTTAGGAGCCAAAAAGGACTTACAAACCAGTTTTGAAGTTCCCACAGCCTCTTCTCACAGTCACATGACCGCATTTTGGGCACTTCGCAACCTGCCTATATTTACATCCATTTGCAGTGCCCTGTGGGGTCATCTGACTGCAATTTATAACGATTTTGCTTGAAACCAGCATTTACTTCTGGTTTCCAGCAAAAACTGGCCTTTGGTATAGACAATGGGTTTGCTTAAAGACCATCACAAAAAAGTTCATAAAATCGGATCTGGTCACATGGTGACCCACTTTATGACTGTCATGACTTATGGCAATAATTGCCAGACTCAATTGCAGTTGTAACTCAAGGACCACCTGTGGTTTTTTTTAAAAAAAACAATTGAAATATGGAATAAGCCACCTCATTCATTACTAAGATTAACACTTGGAATTCTCTTGAACCATCTGTACAAGTCATGGAAAGAAGGATAGAAAAAGCACTATTTGTTCGGGTTTTTCTAGCCAATGAAATGCCTATATAATTGAAATTTTCTCTCCGGTCTATATATAATTATGCAGATTCTAACATTTTGAAAACTTAAACCAGGATTCATTCTTACAGAAAACACAGAAGTTACAAACAGATGATAAGCAACAAGCTACTAATAAAAATATTTATACGTGCGAGACCCTTTGTCATTATCTATTTCAAAACTGCAGATTTGAAAAACAAAAAGTAATAATAAAATGCCTGGAAATATAATGCTATTTGGATGGAAAAATCTTAAAATCAGAGGCACCAGAAGAATAAGCTAAGTCTCCCATAGAAAATGACTGGGAAGTAAAACAATGAGAATAATAAAAACCATAATACCAGTTATGAAAATTAAAGAAAAAGCAAATGCGTGAATAGTTTTAAATGATGGAACAAATGAAGTAACTAAATTAGTATTTTTCCCCCTTGCGTACCCCTAACATCAAGCAGAAACACAGAAAGGAAAAAATACAGTAATTGAAGAATAACTAAATAGAATCATCAGAATGACTGAGTGTAAGAATTTGCAAGCAAATTCAGTGTCATGGAGCAGAGTAGCAAATCCTAAAGTTCCCCCTTGAGCAAGACATTAAAAAAATCGACATGAAAGGAAACTTTTTTTTTAAGTTTTTGAAGTAAACAGAAACTTTCTCTGAAACAGAGAGAAGATGGGGTGTGGGGAAATGGGCAGGCTGGTAAGATGTCTATATTTTATATCATTTGTTTCCTTTTATAAAATTGTTCATCCCAATATCATACTATTTATTAGTATAATAATATTATACAAATAAATTAAGCTAAATTATAAGGATCAACAAAATTCAACCTACTTCCTTCTATCTTGGGGAACTTTTTAAGCCAAGGGAATGTCCCCATACAACGTGAGAGGTTTTCACTGCCATAAAATACAATTTTGAACAATAGATATCAGAGTGGGGAGTATGGGCTTGTGCTCCCAGCACACACACATGAACACACGCAGAAAAGAAGAAATCTGAGGGACCTCTATGGTTGGAGCAATTTCTCAAACCTTCGAGACACTAACCAGTAACATAAATGTTAATTACAGATGCAATTAATTCTACTTTCATTGTAAAAGCAAGGGGGCCTATCTTTAAAGGCGTCTGCCATTCTCACTTTTTCTCCATACATCTTTCAGGGAATCCACTCAAAAGGGATCGAATTCTGTTTGGCCAGTACACTGAAGGCTTAAACAAAGTATTAAGCAAGAGATAGCTTCATTCCCACACACTTAGGGAGGGCATGAGAGGTCACAATCACAAATGATGACCCACTTCCGTGGGAACTGATAGGACAGAGTTACCGTTTGACTGATCTTTTTAGTTTTTCAATCAATAGGAATCTTGAATGGTTCTTCTGTGAAAGGAGCTAAACTGATTCGCTTGTAAATTTAAAGCATCTGCCTTTAACCTACCTATCCCTTCCCCCAAGTCTGGAAATATCCAAGTCATACCTGTAAGCTACTCACATTATTACACATGCTTGAGCCACCTCTACATCCGTTGTATTTCACCACTTTTCCAATGTATTCCAAATATCACAAATCAGTTCCCAAGAGAGAAAAGAGAAGGGCTGAATTCAATTCTTTTCCAATAACTTTCAATAAACCAAGACAGAAGCTCAACAACCATAACCTCTATACATTATCGCTGGAAACTTGGGGACGTTACAAAGCAAAAGAAAATATACTAGAAATCCCCAGCCAATTCTCTTCTCCCCAGAGTTAGAAGCTACCCAAACCAAGACATCCATCTCTCATGGACATTTAACTGCTGAGATAACTGTGTTACTAACCATAGATTTAGCTACTATATGCAGAAGGGCATTGCATATTTGAAACTTCATTTTTGCTTGCATTTACAACTGGAAGACATGTGACAAAACCCATAATGGGAGGTTTCCTAGTTCAGATTATCCCCCACATTGCCTTGCTAAGAAAGAAATTATTATTATGAGGGGGAAAAACCACATTTGCTTTCTTACCTCAAATTGGAAAATACTTGGCTGATACTGGGTCAAAATTCTATTCTTGATTTCTTGAAGAATATCTATTCTACAATAGGCTTAAAACAGGGACGAGATGCATACAGCCTCCCTGCTGCATTCAGCATTGCCATGCTTAAAAAGCTGTCCCCAAATTTGTGCTCGAGTTATAATTTTGATATGACAGGAAAAAAAAATATTAAAACACACAGGAAGGAAAATCGTTAAAACTCACAGGGAATATTCAGATTATACTGCACTTAATTACATCTGAATTAAGTCTAATTTAGTTTTATTCTGACACCACTCACTTTTTAAGGAATTCAGCCTCTAGCATTATCTATTGTTCGAAGATCAGGTGGAACTTTTAAGGTGAGAAATGGTTTTGTGCCCCGGCTTAAAACTGTTGCTTCTCTTGTCTAAGCCAAACAAAGAATAATTATTATTGGGATGTTTATAGGTCTTCCAGACTCAGGTGTGATACAGGGTCACAAAATAGGTCTTGCCTGTAGGAGTCCTCCAGACATCTGCTTTGCTACATTATAAGGAGAATTCTAAATAAAGTAAGTTTCATATAACAAGGCAGTCTTGAATTCCTGTTTTAAAGGATCAGCCTTTCCCAAGATTCCTGGGAGAATAGGAATACAGGGAGTCCTTGACTTACGACCACAATTGGGCCCAAAATTTCTATTGAGAAGCAAGACATTTGTTAAGTGAGTTTTCCCCCATTTTACGACCTTTCTTTACGACAGTTGTTAAGTGAATCAGTGCAGTTGTTAAGTAAGTAACAAGGTTGTTTAGCGAATCTGGCTTCCCCATTGACTTTGCTTGTCAGAAGGTTGCAAAAGGGGATCACATGATCCCGGGACTTTGCAACTGTCATAAATATGAGTCAATTGCCAAGCATCTGAACGGAGGTTCTGCAACGGTCGTAAGTATGAAAAACAGTCATAAGTCACTTTTTTCAGTGCGGTTGTTAACTTTGAACGGTCCTTAAACTAATTGTTGTAAGTCAAGGACTACCTGTATTGTACAATGACCAACTGGATATACGGATATCCAAAATATATGCCTTTAAAAACAAACAGGTTGTTTCAAGTTGGGTTGAAACATAATGGTATGGCCAGCA
The DNA here is from genome assembly GCA_003457575.1 of Thermophis baileyi. Taxonomy (NCBI): domain Eukaryota; kingdom Metazoa; phylum Chordata; class Lepidosauria; order Squamata; family Dipsadidae; genus Thermophis; species Thermophis baileyi. The sequence continues at coordinate 421,722 of QLTV01002258.1, forward strand.
TCATAGATTACTTATGGCTAGAGGATCCAGGGAGCCATGCAACCTTAACACGGATTTGCAACTGACAGGCAAAAGACCATAAACAAACAAAACACACCGCTTGAGAAAGCCTCGGTTTCTTCCACTCCAATGGGTTTTGGCAGGTCCTTGGGGAAAACAAACTAACCTACTCAATCTGTTTTCTCCAGGGTGAAAATAAAATAGATATTTCCCATGTCTTTTACGCCAAGGGTCTCCAACCTTGGCAACTTTAAGCCTGGCGGACTTCAACTCCCAGAATTCCCCAGCCAGCTTTGCTGGCTGGGGAATTCTGGGAGTTGAAGTCCGCCAGGCTTAAAGTTGCCAAGGTTGGAGACCCCTGTTTTACACATCACTTTCAGCAATCCTAAGCTGATCCTAAGACTCCCAGTTCAGGACTTCTGGAGGAGGAGCTCTGGAAGAGAGAGAGAGATGGTGCCATAGGACCGATCTCACCGAGATCCTCAGTGTCCAAGTGCTGTTTCAACCTTTTCCTGGCCCAGTCCGTCCTACGGTACACCTGCTGCTTCCAACCTGGGGCTGTCCAGATTTGCTGCGACTGCAATTCCCAGAATTCTCAGCCAATGAAGCTTCTAAGCATTTAGGGAGCTGCCTTCACAACACACCTGAAGGAGCCTGAATTTTGGGGGGCGGTTTTTATAGGAATCTGAATTTGTAAGAAAAATGAACTGAAAAATCCCACTTCGGTTCCCCTATCCCACCCATGCTCCCATCCGTGGTTGTTGTGTTTTGGTTTTTTTGTAAAAAAAAATGGCATTATATCCCCCCCCCCTTTGCCCCCCCCACCCTTTTTTTTTTTTTCCCCCCTTTTCCCCCCCCCCATGCCTCCCCAACCCTTTTTTTCTTTTTCCCCCATTTCCCCCCCCCCATACACGCATCAAATAGCATGCAGCAACACCTGTGCATTGATCTCATTAGTTAATACGTTTTTTTTTAGAAGGCAAGGCACATTATGTGGTATAAAACGTATTTTTCTTTGTCTCGTGCAAATTAGGAAAAAAATTGTAGATTTTTTTTTCTTTTCTTTTCTCTTACTTCCGTCCCTCATCATAGATGTGGACTCAAGGGAAAAAGAAGGGGAAGGGAGGGGGTGGGGTGGGGGTGGAGGAAAAGAGCCTTTATGTATAATTGCCATGCACATTCTCAGCCAGCTGATTGGTTGAGCTAGGTCACATGAATTCCCGTTTAAAAGCACCATGCATTCTATATTGTAAGGGTTAATTCTTTCTTTTTCCTTAAAACGTTGCCTCTTCATCAATTGCAGATTTTCTCTCTCTCTTTTAGTTTCACTTAAAAAAAAAAAAATCCGATCAACTTCCCATATGAAGCCCCTCCTTGTCTCCGTGATACAGTCCTTTGCTTGGAGACATCTGAGGAGGTGGGCTTTCTGGGATGGAGGGCCTGTAATGGATATTAATTTCTTCTGCCCAATTCCCACCGATGGGTTGAAACATGGCATCACCTATTATTATAAAGGTGCAGAGATGTAAACAAATGCCGCTGGAAACTCCCCCTTCCCATGATGCCAGATTCAAGGTGGGGGTATCTCGGAAAGTCTTTCGCTGCCCTTTGTCCAAGGGAGCAGGTCAGAAGGAAATTTTGCATATGTGAACGCAAGCCCCAGATGGGTACCAGGTAGGCGCTGGAGCCAAATTGCATGAAGGTTAAGATGCACAAAGGAGACAGGAGAGCACAGAGGTTGTAGCTTTTTGACTACAATGTTGTACTGAAGATGGAAGATTCTGGAACAGAAGATCCACCTGAGAGCCACAGGAGTCATTGGTTTCTGCCAAAATCCAGGGCAAATGCTGCAGTAGAAGAGCAAGGGGGATTTTTTTTCTGTTAAAAAAAAATCAATTACATGGGTTCCTTTGGACAGCGTTGGAAATATCTGCACATTTTGAGCCTGTTGGGATACATAAGGGGGAAAAAAACCTACTTCTCCCATCCCAGAAAAATAAAATAAAAATCACTCAATTCTAGAAGTGGATCTCCTTTGAACATGGCAACAAGTTCACTTTGAAAGTTAGGAAACAAATTTATGTTTGTATATTGGAGTATTTGTTCACGTACATGGAATAGGATATGCATTCCTCTTGGAAGTTCAGAGAAATGTATCAAGGTGCAAAGAACTGAAGATTAGTGTTGGTTGTCCAAATTTTTGTCGTCTTTCCATCCTGGAGAAGATTGAAATGTCTTCTTCATATCTCATAGAATACAGTACAAAGGTAACTACAAGAAAAGATGTGAATACTCCCTCAGAGAATCCTGGGACATGTAGTATGAGGGTGAGGAGAATTCCATTAAAAATCCCTCATAGGACTATAATTCCTGTGAATTCCCTGGGAAAAGGAACTACCATTTAAGTCTATTGGATAACCACTCCATTAGTGATATACACTACGTTCCCATCGCTTTCTAAGTAGTAAAAGTTGGCCATTGTCTTAGGCCAGAGGTGGGGAACTATGGGCCTTTTATATTCTTGAGCTGGCTCTGGAATTCTGGGAGTTGAAGTCCCCAAGTCATAAAATGGTTGCAGTTCTCCAACCCTGTCTTAGGCCAACGTATGGCTAGGTTAGCTTTACAAATCCATTTGTCTGTGGTTGAAGCATTTCATTTGAAGATACTGAAGTTCTCTTGGGTTTTCTGATGAACTATCCCTTGCAACTCATTGGTCTCATTCGGTCTTGACAGATGTCTGCTTTCTAATTCAAATCCACTCCAGGATGTCCTCTGGGATAGATTCCTCTGCCTCAATAAGATTCCTCTGAAATCTTGACAGTTTGGCACAAGGAGGAGGAAACGTTACAAATGCTTTTAGAATCATGGCGGATGGCGCCAGCCCTTGGAGGAAGATTGTCCAGAAGCCAACATGGACTGACCAGTTCATCAGCTGTCCACCTGGCCCTCACGGAGGACTTGGAGCCCAACTCTGGCACCCCAATCTTGGCGGGGGGGGGGGGGTTTCAAGGACGTCTGATCCGTGGCCTCTAAAGCTTTGGTGTCTGCTAGGAAGAAGGGGTGTGGGGGGGGTCGTCTCGAAGTGAAGTGGGCCGAGTGCCATTGCTCAGCCTGCCCCTGACCCATGGGGGGGGGAGTCTCCATTACGAATGCCGCTTTCCATAACTCAGCGAAAGGACTGGAGCATTAAAATGTAGGCACTTGAATCAGTCCTAGATGGCTACTAGGCTCCACCTTGGGGCTTGCATGTCTGGTGGGGTAGGGGCAAGTAGAATGGAGTTCTCTATGAAGGGGCAATGATGGAATGGGGCATCTCCCTCCTCTGCTCCTACCGAATCTTTTTTTCTTTTCTTCTTCTTCCTCATGTCCTGAAAGGTTTCTGTGTAAGGCCCCACTTTGCACCATCCCGTCACAGTGGATTGGATAGTCACGATAATCCTCTCCACACAAATCACAGATACACTCTAGATTTACCTTCCTTATCCACCCTCCCGTTATTTTTCTCCTCTCCCGCCTCTTCAAAAGTGCATTTCCTACAAAAAAAAAAAAAAATGTGCAATCCGTATTAGCAGTCATCAAAATCATCTCGAAGCTGGTCTACAAGGGCATGCATAGCTCTTTGTACACAAGGTTGGAAGCTCAGGAGGGGGGAGGGGGAGAGAAAGCGAAGCCCTGCTGATCCACTGACCGCCGCCCCCCACTCAACGTCTTCCTGTCCCCCCAAAGTCAGAGGTTCAACAAGTCACACAGGTCCCTGCTGGTGTTCCATCGGACTGGCTGCCCGCCTTTTGAAGAAAGGATGTTAAAGCTGGGCGGAAGCCACCTTGAAGGGAACCTGCAGGCTGTGGGTGCCATGTCCCCACCCCCACCCCCCACCTCCAAGAGCAATTCCTTCCCCATAAGAGAACATGCTGAGAAAAGTCCATACAGGCTGAGAAGAAGGAGCCCATCTCTCAGCCTTGGTCCAACTTTAAGGCAAGGGTTAGACAGACCTATGGTCATGGCAGAGTTGCAGCAAGGGGAGTTGGGGTGCTGTTGAAACACAGTGTAATAGCAAATTCTTTCCTGACCCCACCCTTGAAGAAATGCCCCCCCTTTCCCACCAGAGTTCATTCCAGCCCAACCCAACGACACATGCGTGGTTTCAACATTCACAGCCAAGTTCCAATGTCTCCCCGCCCCCAGACAAAAAATAAAATAAAATAAAAATCAAAACCCGCCACCATTCCAAACCATCTGGTTCAGGATTGCACTAAGTCATCAACAAAGTTAAATTTAAGTGGCTTGCATCTGTTCCCTTCTCCCACAATAACAGACTCTTGTCAAACCAACCCGCCTCCTTCCCCTTCCCCACCCCACACCATTGGCACTCAAATCCATTCAAAAAAAAAAAGGGGGGGGGGATGTCTTTTGACACTAAAGCGCAAAGCATTCTGGGAGAGGAGTGCAGAAAACAAGCCACGTGTCCCCTTCTTCTCCACCAAAGAAGTTCTGGCTCACACCATCCACGTCAGTAAGTGAGGGAGACCAGCAAGCCCCCATCTGAAAGCAACACATAGATTTCCGGGGTTGGGGGTGGGGTGGGGGGGTAGGAGGACAATTTCGATACACTGAAAAGGTGCCCAGCATTTTAATCTTTCCCCTCTCTCTTGAGGGGGAATTAGCTCACGTTGCATCTTGACCTTGGCCCGACTTTAGCTGCTTGACCAGTCTAGATGGCTTGTAGTGCAGTCCCTTGGTCACGCTGACCCCATTCCCAGAGGAGGAGGAGAAGCAGGGAGGGTTGTTGAGCGTAGAAAAAAAAAAAGAGAGGGGAGGGAGGGCTCTGCAGCAGGCCAGATTGAATTTTTTTCCCCCCTCTACTCAACAGGAGATGGAGAAAATAATCAGAAACTTTTGCATATACATCCCTTTTGAGTATGAGACAGGCAGGATTCCAGCTGGCCACGGACTGGCACGGGGAGGGGGGGGGGAAACCAGGCCCTCTGAAAGGCGTTGTAGTGCTTCTGGCCAAAAAGCCTCCCCTGGGAGAGCTGCCTGCTTGAATTTTGCTCATTTCAGGCAAGTCGCAGTCGGGATGGCTGGAAAACAGGGTCTTTTTTTTCTCCTCTTTATCTTTTAAAAAGAAGTTTGAGCTTTTCCCCCTTCCCTTCCGTCCTTCTGTGATGTCTCTTCATGATGTTGACGTTAATCCGTGCTCTTTCTTTCTCTCTCTCTCTCTCTCTCTCTCTCTCCCTCTCCATGCTGCCCCCAAGGTTTGGGCCAGGGGTGGAAGGGCTGCACTGTTCTCCTCAAAGGAAGCCCAAAGCCCGGGGGAGGAAAGGAAGATGATGAAGATGATGATGATGCAGATGGAAGCTGCAACTAGCCTAGGTACCAGGACTGGAAGAAGATTGAAAACAAATTACTAAGGTGGGAAGGGACCAATTTCTCCAGGTTTCCTCACCCGCCCACTTACCTAAGCATTTATTCACAGTGACATCTAAGTGGAATGTGCATTTTGACACGAACTTCCAACATTTAGCAAAAAGGGGTTCACCCATATCATAGCAGCCACCTTCAGTAAGAAATGAGCACCATTTTCCCTGACCGAGTCTCCCTGCTTAGATTTTTATAACGAACTCCCTTCCCTCCATCTGGCTGCCATAGCGACTTATAAAGGGCACCATTTGTAGCTCAGGGTTGACATGAGGGGTCCTTGGTGCTCTCTGAGCCTGCTTGTTTTCTTACAGACATTTCATTACCCAAATTATGTAACATCATGCTAATCACCAGGGGTGGCATTCACTTACCTTCCCTACCAATTCGCAAATGTGAGCGCCACACCTCCGCGCATGCGCTTTAATTGCACGTACGCCTTCCGTGCATGCGCCCAGCCTCGAAAACGTGGCTAAATAGGATGGCATTACATCCGGGCGGGTGGGCCCCGCTACCGGTTCGCCTGAACCGGTCCGAACCGGCAGAATACCAGCTCTGCTAATCACTGCTAAACACTGATGATGTTACCTAGTTTGAGTAATGAAACGTCTGCAAGAAAATAACTGAATTCAGAGAGCACCAAGGACCTCCTCCTAGTGATTGATTGATTGATTATTTTTCTTTCTTTCTCTTTCTTTTCTGTTTCCTTTCTTTCTCTTTCTTTTTTTCCTTCCTTCCTTCCTTCTTCTTCATGTCCCACCTTGATTACTTTTATAAATAAAGGCAGTAAACACACATTATATTCCTTCCTCCTCCTATTTTCCCCACCACCACCACCTTTGGCTGAGAGAGAGTGTCTGTCCCAAAGTCATCCAGCCGAGTTTCATGCCTAAGGCAGGACTACAACTCACAGTTTCCCAGTTTCTAGTCTGGTGCCTTAATCACTAGACCATAAGCACATCCACAGGTTGGCTTTGATGTCCTCCCCCACACGATTCCCAGAATTCCCCAGCCAACCATGGGTCTGGAATTCTGGGAGTTTAAGTCCATACATCTTAAAGTTGCTGAGGTTGGTAAACACTGATATAGGCAATGGCTCGTGGGCATATTTCTAGAAATGGTTAGTGGTCCATTTTGCAACCAAGGCAAGGAGATTGTGTGGATTTGCCCACTGCTCCAAATGCTGCAACCCCTGGGGGGGAAAAACTGCATTCCCAGTAAATTTTAGGATGTTCCTTATGCCTAGGATTTTCCTGGATGTACTTTGTGGAGAACAGGTGTTGGGACAATATGGTCACTATACTACCGTAGAGAGGTCTTGTGAAGTATGATGAAGTCCAAAATTAAGGTTAAAATAAACAGAACTATTTCCAACTGCTTTTTTTTTTTTGGTTACTGCTTTTGAAAATGAATCTGCCAAGTCTAGTTATAAATCAAAGTGAAGGAAATTTGGCCACTGGCTGGATGAAAAGGGAAAAATAAACAATCTAGTCGAGGATAAGAGCCAGATAACAACCTTTGGAGTGTCCACAAAGAGGACACAAATATAACTTCACTCCACTGCCCCCTCCCACCTCCTTCCGGGAATTTAGAGAGAGACTGCTCTGAGAATACAGAATTTATATACTCATTAGAAGTACCAAGTAGAGTCTGGACAAAGTTCAAACTTTGATGATTCCAGCCAGCCATGTTTTTTTCATAACGGATCTCCAGGTTGTCTCATTTTTCCCAACAGTCAGCCAACAGAATTTGGATGCAAACTACCCCCTCATGGTTAGGATCTAAGACATTCATTCATTAAGTGGCCTTGCTTCCAAGAATCTGTCTGGTCCAAAGCCAACTGGGTCTTCTGACCAACTTCCCATTTAAGCTACAATGAGTCCTAGCATCTAAATTGGATAGTAAAAACAATAGTAGGTCAGGACCCCGGTCAAGATTTTGTCAATGGAAGACTTTTCTTACAATTCTGGCGTCAGATAATTCATAACTCTCAGACAGGATTCATTTCATTAAAAGAAAAAAGAAAAAAAGGAAAGGAAAGCCAGGCTTCTCAGGAACGAGCAGCTGATGAGTGAATCAAAGTGTACATACAAGTCAGGATTTTGTGAAGCAATAAACGAGTACTGTGATATTTCAATACTGAATTTTTAACACTGAATGAAATGGAGGGCAGGGCCCTGGACAAATTTGCCATCTGTTCTGGGGATTTTTAATCTGGCTGCCAGTTCCAAAGACTCCTCTATTTACTATCTCCTGAGCAGAAATATGAGCAAAACTCTTCTCTATTGGTATAGTAAGCAGCAAAAGGGTTCAGTCTCAATTTCCCGTCAAATACCTCTGCTTGGTAAACAACAAAACAGATGAATGCTTGTAACTTCCCCTTGGCCTTCCAACTCAGTGCTGCCAAAGCTCTAATTTGCTCCTCGGTTTTGCTGAGTGGGGCTTTATAATTTGTGGGATGACTCTGGAAGCAGGAAACTAGAGAGAGGAGAGGTCAACAGATCATGACCGCACAAAGAGGGAAACTGCCCACAAAAACCACACTAAGGGTGTGCCCGTGAACCAGAGCAGCTTTAGGGTGGCTGAAGAGATCCAACAATAGAGGAGGGATGCTTGGAGAATGTGTGAGGAAGAGAAAGAAGAAACGAGGAAGGTTTGATGGCTCTGACTCCTCTCTGAAATCAGTGATCATCTACAAGCTGTCCTGCCAAAGGGTAACTTTTTTTTTTTTACTGAATAACAGAGTTGGAAGGGATCTTGGAGGTCTTCTAGTCCAACCCTCTGTTCAGGCAGGAAACCCTATACCACTTTGGACAAATGGTTGTCCAAATTTCTCCTTAATTCTAGGTTGGTTCTCCCCTTGATTAGTTTCTATCCATTGCTTCTTGTTCTGCCTTCAGGTGTTTTGGAGAATAGATTGACTCCCTCTTCTTTGTGGCAGCCCCTGAGATATTGGAACACTGCTATCATGCCTCCCCTGGTCCTTCTTTTCATTAAAGTAGACATACCAAATTCCTACAACTGTTCTTCATATTCAGTAGACATTGGATATCAAAACCCGAAGCCCTGAAATTAAAGTAGGCATCTAAAAGCCATGGATGTAGCCTTCAGAACACTTCGCAAAATTGCCAATATTGTAACTTTTAATGGGACCAGAAGAAACAGGCTTACTACCCTGTTTTCCCCAAAATAAGACATCCTCTGATAATAAGCCCAATCGGGCTTTTGAGTGCATGGCAATAAGGCCAAGCGCTTATTTCAGGGTTCAAAAAAATATAAGACAGGGTCTTATTTTCGGGGAAACACAGTATATTTGAGCTGCCAAAATCCAGACCACCACAAGGTTGCAGGAAAGAGGTATTAGGTAGCTCAATGCTGCTATTAGTGGTTCTCCAGATTTTTGCAGCCCAATTATGTAACCCCCATGGAAACAAAATCATTAAAATACATGTAATCAGGAATCCGGGAGTACCTTTTCCGATTGTTGCAGCATATGAAATCTTAGGCTTTTTAATAAAAGACCTAGAAGATTTTTCGTTGGAAAAAGTGCTCTCAAGAATCCTGATTTTTTTTTTCGGGGTGGGGTGGGTATGATATACTACCATGGCTCTTCTCCTATACAGTATCTTTTTAAAAAATTCATATTGGTGGTCCGCGGGATTTAAAATTATGAATTTAGTGGTCCCTGAGGTCCGAAAGGTTGGCGACCCCTGGTATAAAACACATAAGAAGACATCATAACGTTGATATCTTATTACCATTAAATTAAATTATAAAATATTGTTTATGTTTGACTTTGCCCTTCTGTATTCTCTGTTCTTGTCTCACTTCCATTTTGTAATATAGCCCACGACCTAAATAAATACGTTGATTTGGGTGAGGGGTGCCTTCATGTCAGTCTTGGTGACTGCCTGGACTGGTTTCCTTGGCAGTTGTCTTGGCAAGCTTTCAGAAGTGTTTTGCTATTGCCTTTTACTTCCTAGGGTTGACGGAGAGGGAATGGCCTAAGATCTCCCAGCTGGCTTCATACCTAAGACGAGACTAGAACTCACGTTCTCCTGTTTCTAACCTGGTTCCATAACCACTAGACCAGGGGTCTGCAACCTGCAGCTCCGGAGCCGCATGCGGCTCTTTGGGCCCTCTGCTGCGGCTCCCTGTCACCCTGTCGCAGCAGAGGGATGAAAGAGCCATCATCCTGTAATGGCAGCGGCATGGCTGGAGCCTTAGTGTGGGAGCGAGGCGCCCCTCTACTTGCCTTTGCGCGGCAACAGCATTCCACCTTCATTGTGGTACATTTGCTGTTGCCGCCAGCAAAGAGGGCTGGGAGAAAACGGCAGGGGCAGATCTTGTGGGGTGGGCCTTCCTCCTCCTTTGTCGGCAGGGCCAAGAGAAAGAAGGGGGCAGTGTAGGGAAGTGCTCCCCTCCCCCGCCGAGCACCGAGCACAACAGCCCAGAGAGAGAGAGAGAGAGATAGGAGAGAGGGAGAGAGAGAGAGACAGAGAGAGGGAGATACCTACTGTATTTCCCATAGAAAACAAAACACGGGGAGCCACAAAACCTGGGTAGGTGTGGCTGGGGGGTCATGTGACTGGGTGGGAGTGAGTGACGTCGAGTTGGCCACGCCCACACAGGTTTTGTGGCTCCCATTGTTTTGCTTTCTGTGGGAAACGGGCCCAAGTGCCTCTTTGAGTGTTTAAGGTTGCAGACCCCTGCACTAGACCAAACTGGCTCTCACATATCACTGAGGTTGCCAAATATGTTGAGCACCCCTACAAATATATCCCTTCCAATGATGCTTCTTTTTCATGGCTGCAGAAAGGAATTGTGTATGAAGGACCAGTAGATTTTACACTCCCCCAACCTATATGGGAAATTCAAATTATTCTCCCAAATGAGATTGATTTATCCCTGCATTTTCAATTAGTGCTGGGTTTTTTTTTCTGAGTGCATCAGGCTTAAGACAATGGAGCCTCTGAACATATGAAAAGAGCTTGATATATTTCTGTAAAATGTTTATATCCCACCTATACTTTACATAGCTCACAAAATCATAAAAACCCATATATAACTTGGTTCAGCACTTGTTTCAATAGATTTCAGTTTAGTAAATAACCAAATTGTTTGAAACTGGGTGGTGCCCATAGGAAATTTGATTTTTCTAACTGGGCTAAGGGAAACCATAATTATACATTAACAGATTCTGGGAGCTGTTGAATTCATCTGAAATTACAAATAACAATTCATAACAATGAATTTGAGTCAAGCATCTCTTCCTGGATTTTGCTCTCCAAACAAACAGCCAAGACTTCAGACAAAAAACCATGCCCGGATCCAATCTGGGTCAGTCACTAGGTCAGAGGTTTTGTCTTCCGAGCTTTCGGACATTATGATAAACAAGGACATACATTCAATTTTGCCGCTAAGTTTGTTGGACGAGTAGGCACAAAAACAGCCAGGAAAGTGATTGAAGCCTAGGAAACAGGCCCCTCTTCAATCAACAAGAGTGCAGATTTACCCCATCTTATCAAGTACTTAGGAGGTTTGGGGGGGGGGGAAGGTTGGCACCACAAGGAAACAACAGCCAAGGACTTAATATCCAGCCATCAACACCCCAATCTACATCTTAAAAGCTACACACAAGGGGGGGGGCACCATATAAATACCATACGCAGAATAGCCCAAAGCACACAGAGAAGTTCCCTGAGGATGGGCTCCAGCATGAGTCCGAAAACTCAGAAGACAAAACCTGTGGTCTGGGTGTCCAACCCAGATTGGATCCTGCAACATTATCCTGGGACACGTATATTCACCTTCATTCATGAAAAAACTATGCATTCTTGGCCTGGTAGAGTAGCAGGAGGACTTAAGTGCTCCGGAAGAGACTTTTGCTAATGTAACAAGGCCAAGGACACTAAACACACACCTAGCAAGCCCTGAGGCTCCAAGAGAGACAAGGTAGTATTGTGGATAGTTTCCTGTAAAATCTTGGCAGCTTGCATGCTATTTTTGTATTTTCTCAAGGTAGCGTGGCCAGGGACAGGATCTCAAGGAAATGTAACTAGTTCAGCCTTAAAAAGGCTTTAATTAGAATTGGAAACCAGATAGGAATTGAATGTTGGCTACTCTTCATGTTTGGCTATCAGCAGCTATGGTTGGAAAGTTCCATACATGTTGTAATTTCAAAATTCCATGAATTAATTGAAGAAATATTTACTGGGTTGTTGTTGTTTGCATTATTTCCAGCAGGGGGCAGTACAAGCTTCTCCTTGTGCTTCTCTCATTTGGCTATAAATTTAGTCTCTGGGTTTAAGTCACTACAATACTGCTTGCACATGCCATGAAGAAGCATAATTTTTTTTAAAGTGCTGAACTGTTGTTCTGGGCACATACTACATGTTCCTAACAACCCATGGCTTTCTTTTCTTTTCTTTTTTTTAAAAAATAATTAATCCCAAGAAAGATTTCTGTTAGAAGAAATCCTTCAAACACCCTCAAATATTTCTAGCCCATCCCTAGCAGTACCAAAGCCAGAATTCTGTAAAATAACACAAATCATTTCATTGTTTCCTAAGAATCTCATTTTAAATTTGAAATAATGAAGACTCTAGCCCTGATGAATTATATAGGCGTACTCTGAAATGTATGGAATATATCTGTTTTTACATATGCATTGTTCTTTATGTGCCACTCAAGGTCACTTCTTGTGAGATGGGCAGCTACATAAATCTGATTAATACTGAAATATAGAATCACAAGCACCCCAAGTGACAGACCTTTTTTTCTCCCCAGTAGGTATATTCTACTGATCTTTTGGATTATCAGAACCAGAAACAGTTCTACACTGCAATAAATGAGGAAAAGAAACATATCCATAGTACTTTTTGGATAAAACATAGGATTGAAATAGATTAGTTTTCATAATGTTTCTTGCTGTCTCTTTCCCGCAACATTAGCTGCATTTAGAGGAGTAAAGAGAATTGACTCCAGATTGGCCAAGTGAGCATCAGGATTGATTAAAGGAGTTGAATCCACATCTCGTTCCCTCATCACTAGCGCTACAAGACCTCCTGCCAACAAAAATAATTGATATTGGCAATAGAAAATCGACTTTCCTTGTTGTAAAAATGGATTATCTGGGCAGCTAATTATTTTTTTTAGTTTTTTTAACCCCACCTTTATTATTTTTTATAAATAAGGAGATGAGCATATATAATACTCCTTCCTCCTCCTATTTCCCGCACAACAACCCTGTGAGGTGTGTTGGGCTGAGAGAGAGTGACTGGCCCACGGTCACCCAGCCAGCTTTCATCCTAAGCTGGGGCTAGAACTCACAGTCTCCTGGTGATTGGCCCAAGGTCACCCAGCCAGCTTTCATCCTAAGCTGGGGCTAGAACTCACAGTCTCCTGGTGATTGGCCCAAGGTCACCCAGCCTGCTTTCATCCTAAGGTGGGGCTAGAACTCACAGTCTCCTGGTGATTGGCCCAAAGTAACCCAGCCTGCTTTCATCCTAAACTGGGGCTAGAACTCACAGTCTCCTGGTGATTGGCCCGAAGTAACCCAGGCGTCTTTCATGCCTAAAGAGGGACTAGCACTAACAATCTCCTGGTTTTTAAGCCAGCACCTTAACCAAAGTAGCTTTTTAATTTGTAATTAATTTTTTAATTTTTAACCTAGACTATACACATTCCCATATTTATTACATAGCTGTATCGGTAAATCTGGATGATGCCCATCACAATGGTGTGGTGTGGTGGGGGACTACGCTATAATTCTTACAACGCTCAGGCAGCATTTGCAGACTCAGCAGTTCCTCACTGGTGAGATTCTTTCTCTCACTGATCTTTCTGAACTGCACAACCGCAGCCTGAATGCGGCGGCCTTCACTGCTTTGTACTTGTTCTCTCTGCAATCAGAAGTCGGGGGGGGGGGGATTTCTTCCTTGGGGAGTTTTCAAACCACATAGCAGATTAAGCGTGCACAAAAAGGATGCACCAAGGGAGACAGCGAGCACCTGGGTGTCTCCTACCTAGTGAAAGCAGAGCAGGAAATCTTGCATTATTATTATTATGATTATCATTATCTAAAGACTTTGTGTGCAAAAGTCCATGTGCATCACTGATTGCACTTCTCTCTTCATTGAGAAATCCTGTTTTATTTACCCAACATTTTTTTTTTGGAAGTTCATAAACAATGGACAAGAGGTGATATGGATTTAGCCTCTTGGTACTTAATTAAGAAAGGCTGAGCGCCAAAGAATTGAGGCCTTTGAACTATGGTGCTGGAGAAGACTCCTGCAAGTCCCTTGGACTGCAAGGCGATCAAACCGGTCAGTCCTAGAGGAGATCAACCCTGACTGCTCTTTAGAAGGCCAGATCCTGAAGATGAAACTCAAATACTTTGGCCACCAAATGAGAAGGAAGGACTCACTGGAGAAGAGCCTAATGCTGGGAAAGATTGAGGGCAAAAGAAGAAGGGGACGACAGAGAATGAGGTGGCTGGATGGAGTCACTGAAGCAGTAGGCATGAGCTTAAATGGACTCTGGGGGATGGTAGAGGACAGGAAGGCCTGGAGGAACGTTGTCCATGGGGTCGCGATGGGTCGGACACGACTTCACAACTAACAGCAACAACAACTTAATTCCAGCACAAGGCTTCATACATCCCTGCAAGGAGCTTCCTACTTTATTATTATTATTATTTTTATTATTAGGCTCCTGTTATTGCTCAATGCAGTTGCTGCTGGTTTACCTTACATCTGCAATCGACTAAGTATATGAACAAGGAGAAGAAAAGTTACACAATAGTCCAGTGGTTCTCAACCTGTGGTCTGCGGATCCCTGGGGGCGTGAAATGTCATCACACGGGTTCTGCGAAGGCTTGATGCAGTCTAGTGCTTTAAATTTTGAGTTAAGTCTTGGTGGTCTGTGCCCACAAAAGGTATTTTAAAGGGGGTCCATGATGAAGAAAAAGGTTGAGAACCACTGCAGTAGTCGATTTATCTTGAACTAGCCTCTGGACAGATTGGGCCAAAGGAAAAAAAAGCAAAAGATATGAAGACGGGGTAAAACACATCAAGACCGGCTAAAACATATGAAATGAAGAACAGTTGCAGGAATTGGGTATGTCTAGTTTAATGAAAAGAAGGACAAGGGGTGACATGATAGCAGTGTTCCAAAATCTCAAGGGTTGCCACAAAGAAGAGGGAGTCAAGCTATTCTCCAAAACACTTGAAGGCAGGACAAGAAGCAATGGATGGAAACTAATCAAGGAGAGAAGCAACCTAGAATAACAGCTTGCCTCCAGAAGTTGTAGGTGCTCCAACACTGGAGGTTTTTAAGAAGAGATTGGACAACCATTTGTATGAAATTGATAGGGTTTCTTGAAAGAGCAGGGGATTAGACTAGAAGACATTCAGGTCCCTTCCAGCTCTGTTATTCTGTTAAAAATTGCCGGTGTCAAAATAAAGGAAGAGATGGGCACAGGCCCAATACCCCTTCAAACCTGGAACCAATATTGCCTTTGTGGTTCAAAGATCAATGAGAAACAATCACTGAAGAGAGAAGTTCCAATTTTTTTTAGCAATGACGAGTGTGTCTCTTTTATCCACCATAGGCAAACTGTGGTTTGTTTCTGACAAAAGGGGACCTCCTTTTCCTCTTATACAGGGAAGTGTGTATGAATATATGAGACAGGGATGACAAAGGGATGTTTCTCCTCCAATTGTGGCTCCTAGCCTTGCTTACTGATATTAAACAATCCCTTGCCATGTCCAAGCAACAAT
Source organism: Thermophis baileyi (assembly GCA_003457575.1). NCBI lineage: Eukaryota > Metazoa > Chordata > Lepidosauria > Squamata > Dipsadidae > Thermophis > Thermophis baileyi. The sequence continues at coordinate 436,922 of QLTV01002258.1, forward strand.
TGGGAAAGGGACTTAATACCTGACACTAAAAATGGGTCTGGTCAGGGGTGGGTTCCAACTTACCTCGCTGCCGGTTCGCTCCCTCCCGTGCCGCGTGGGCGCGCCTCGTGGGTGCACGCACGCTTTGCACGCGCATGCGCAGTAACAAAAAATCCGGAGGGGAAAAAACAAAAACCAAAGCTGAAAAAAAGATGGCGACCGCATGCATAGTGCCAGAAGTCGGCTTCTGCGCATGCTCAGAAGGGGGGGAAATTTTAAAAAAAATATTCAAAAAAATATTGTCAGCAGTGGGCCGCTAACGGTTTGGGAGAACCGGTCCGAACCGGGAGGAACCCACCCCTGGGTATGGTAGATAGCAGCTAAGAAATGAAGTTTTAACCTTCTCCTCCAATTCATGAGTTTTAAAAAATAGATAATCTATCTCACTTTCTCTCAGCCTCAATCTTTTCCCTGCAACATGGGAAAAATCATTTTGGCCCAGGGGTGTCAAACTAGCGGCCCGCGGGCCGGATGCGTGACGCCTTGGCCACACAATGCGGGTGTGACGCCTTGGCCACGCTAAACCGGGGCCCACCCCCGGTTTAGCGAAGGGAGAAAAAGTTGCGATACATCACGTGACGACAACGTGTCATCGCGAGTTTGACACCCCTGTTCTAGCCTATTCTAAAAATAAAAAAAAGAGGTTATTTTCTCTGAAAAATGAGAATTATTTATTTATTTATTGAATTTATATTGCCGCCTATTCGCCCATGGCGACTCAAGGCGGCTTACAGAATTACCTAGGTAATACATACTGTAGAAAATTACTAAACTGCCTGAAAGCTCTATCTAAAAGTAGAAGAGACTCCTTCAGTCTTCTAGATTGACTGAATTTGAACACTATGGAAGAAGAAGAAGAAGAAGCAGAATAAGGAGGAATTTCTTGAAACTGAGAGCAATTAATCAACGGAACAGCTTGTCTCCTAGAGTTGCAGGTGCTCCATCACTGAAGGTGTTCAAGAAAAGACTGGGCAACCATTTGTCCGGGATGGTAGAAGTCTCCTGGCTTGGTCAGAAGGTTGGACTAGAAGACCTCTAAGTACATTCTAGCCCTAGGATTCTAAGAGAGTAGCTTGAAATTGCTGAGGTTTTATTGTGATGCATTCTTCCTTTTTCAACTGAAGCGTTAACCCACTAACAATAAGCAAAGAAGCAGAGAAATGGAAGGGAGTTCCTTTCGGTCCTTCTGTTTGTTTAAGTCCTGCTATTTTCAAGAACTGGACATTTGACACCCTCTTCCTCTATTTTGCAGCCCCAAAGATTTATCAAGCTGCCAAGGCTGGTCAGGCTCCCGTGTTCAGCTCTGCAGGCCTCAGGTTTCGCAGGGCCAGATTAAAGAGTCAGTAAGTTAGCTGCAAACCCAACCTCTCCCATAGAGGACCCCCCCCCCGCCCACCCATGGAATTTGACAATCTGGTGTCATATTTCTTACACCTTGATGGTCAGATCCCAGAGAGGAGGAAGGAAAGAAAAGGCTAATCCCAAAAGAATCCTTAAACCCACTTGCAGAAGGAAGTACACACTGGAGTTGTTATTCCTTGGAGGAGGCGGAAGGGGGTGGGGGGGGAAAGGCACTGTCTGTGATACCCGGAAGTCTTCGTCATGGCTTCGGCCAGAGCTGCAACTAATGGCTGATGCCAGGCTCCAACAACGCCAGAGGGGAAGGAAAGGAATCCCATTGGCCAGGAGCCATGATGTTAAGCACACCAGCCAATTGTCTCTTAAGAGGCCAGGCAGAGGGAGGGTAAGGAGGAAAGACCGAGGTTAGCTTTGGCCTCTGAACTTGCTCCCTGTCAAGGCTGTGAGTGTGTATATGTGGGCCGCGCGTGCGCTTTGTTGTTGTTTTTCCAGAGGCATGCAAAAGTCATTGTAAAAACCACCGAGTTTCCCTTCGGGGCCTGGGAAAGTGCCAGGCAGAATCCTGGCAGGATTGATACTGGAGAAGCCAGATACAGAGGACACCATCAGAGATGAAAAAGGGACTGTAATTTGGGAGTGAACCATATTGAAAGGTCAGGATAATGACCCCCCAAGAATGGACAGTACAACACGGAAAGCATGGCGTGGTTTCCACAGGACATTTTTAACCCATCTTCCAACTTTCACAAATAGAGTTCTGGATTGCCCAGACATGTAAATCTGAGCCACCAAAACTTCCTCTTTTGTTTTTAGAGGCTTTTCAGTAGGCTCAGTCAGCAGCCACCAAACATTACACCGAGAAATAGATCCTCAGCCTGAGAAGCAGTCTACTTCCAAGTTCTAGGTAGGATAACTAATCTGTCCTGGTATAAAATCTGACATCCTTTTCCCCAAACCCACCTGGAGAACCCCAAGTTGGGGTACACGCAGTCTGATGAGATTGAGAAAAATAATATTTCTCAACTGTACCTGAATAAGTAACACCCGCTCTTAAGAACAACTTCTAGATCTGTGTTTCTCCACCTTAGCAACTTTAAGATGTGTGGACTTCAACTCCCAAAATTCCCCAGCTAGCCATGGCTGGCTGTGGAATTCTGGGAGTTGAAATCCACACATCTTAAAGTTGCTAAGGTGGAGAAACGCTGCTCTATATTCATGGACTTTTTGCTGAAAATGAAAACAATTGAACTGGATTTACTGATTAAAAACGGCTGAATGTGGGAAAAAGGAAACGACGTTTTGTAATTTGGGAAGGCAGAAACAGGATTAATTCTATTTGTTTCTACTACAAAGTAGATTGGGAATCACTTCTTTAAATAACTTTTTTAACAGATTAACAGAGTTGGATGGGACCTTGCAGGTCATCTAGTCCAACCCCCTGCCCAAGCAGGAGACCCTACATCTGCCTCTACCTAGGATCAAACTCACCACCTCCTGATTGTGAGGCAAGAAGAGCTCCACCTCTAGGACACAGCAGCTGGGTAATCTATAGAAGCTCACATAAACTCTTTTCTACGGTTTTCTCAATTGCCAATTATCCAGCAATAACATTTCTTATTCCTCAATCTTTTCTAAAGCCAGCTTGAACATCTGGCATTTCCTTTTCCAGATGACCTGCCTTGGTTGATCCTAAGTTTTATTTTGCTACCATGTGAAATTATGGATATGGTATTATAATTTCCATTCTGTGCTAAACTTTCTTTCTTTGGGTTGGTATGATATGGGTTATATTCACTCTTTTCTCTATCTATCTTTCCTATTTTTCTTTTATATCCTTTTCCCTATATTGTCTTTTATTTTTCTGCAGCTTTTAACTATAATTATTCTGTAGATTTTAACCATAACCTCTATATTCAAAGATATTTTGACACTTTGAGGAATAGTTATTGGGGCCTGGAATAGCAATAATAATAGCATTTAGGCTTATATATGCCCCATATTGCTTTACAGTAAGGGTGCCCTTACTGTAGGGTTCGTGGTCCAGCACAGAGCTGCAGCATGCCAGAAACCGGGCCACACAAACAAGCGAAGCCCTATCCACGGGATGCAGGCAGCACACAAAACCAGACACACCCTGGTCCACGGAAAAACCTCTCTCTACAGGCCGCTGCTTTACCGCACTCTCTGGGTGGTTTACAATGTAGAAGCATTATTTGCATATTGCCCCCAACAATCTGGGACCTCATTTTATCGATCTCAGAAGGATGGAAAACTGAATGAACTTTGAGCCCCATCAGAATTGAACTCTAGGCTGTGGGCAGAATTTGCCTGCAGTACTGCATTTTAACCACTGCGCCACCAGGGCTCCTCCCCAGGAAGGTGTTACCTTTTGTTCTGTATGGCTGCCATTGGAGGCAAGTTTGACTGTGCCTCTCCTTCCCAGCCAGTACATTATAGTAGGCAGGGGTTCTTAATACTCACCTGTGCCTGATAGATGCTGCCAGGATCCCGTGGTCCTAATCCCACGAAGCGGTTCGCAGGGGGTGTGCCTGGGGTGGAGTAGGCTGGGGAAAAGGCGAAGGAAGAAGAAGAAGGAGGTAAAGAAAAGAAAAAGAGAGAGAATATTCTTTTTAAAATCAATCTACTGTTCTGATCCACCGTTCTCATCTCGTGATGGGATCTATTCTCTGCCCCACACCCCAAAGATCCTCAGTCTTTCTTTCCTTTGCAATTACAGGTAGCCCTCAACTTACGACCAATTGTTTAACAGCAAAAACATTCCCATTTGGGATTCGGACTTACGACCATGAGATTTGCTTAACAGATGGTTGGAAAAAAACCAGGTCCATTTATGTGGTGCCTCGACTTATGGCCACAATGAGGTATGATCAAAATTGTGGTCCCAATTGTGGTTATAAATCAAGGACTACCTCTCTCTTTCTTTTCAGCTGTTAGCTTATTCTGAATATAGAGCCTTCAGTGCAAAATACCCATCGGCAGGAAGGCCACAGCAACACCTCAAGGGCTACTTTTCAAAAGTCAGAGGTTTTCGTATTTAATTTTAAAGGGTGCAACAAGTTCTTTAATAGCAATAGCAATAGCACTTAGACTTATATACCACTTTATAGTGCTTTACAGCCCTCTCTAAGCGGTTCACAGAGTCATCATATTGCCCCCAACAATCTGGGTCCTCATTTTACCCACCTCAGAAGGATGGAAGGCTGAGTCAACCTTGAGCCGGTGAGATTTGAACCGCTGAACTGCAGCTAGCAGTCAGCTGAAATAGCCTGCAGTACTGCACTCTAACCACTGCGCCACCTCGGCTCTTAAGTATGCGCATGACATTTTGGGGAGCAGCAAAGGGCAATGTGCACACATTGTGCATCTCTGCTTTAAATTCTGGAATGATTTAAGACAGGGGTCCCCAAACTTGGCAACTTTAAGACTTGTGGACTTCAACTCCCAGAATTCTCCAGCCAGCTATGCTGGCTGGAGAATTCTGGGAGTTGAAGTCCACAAGTCTTAAAGTTGCCAAGTTTGGAGACCTCTGATTTAAGACCTCTCCCGGGGCCTCAGCCAAGTCTGGCTAAAGAGCAAACTAGAGAATGGCCATTGTCCATTGGCCGACATGATCGAACTGCATCTCACACTTGTATATCCTGTAGTAAGCAGCAGGTTGAGCTAGATGACCTCCAATGATACTTTAGCTGTACAGATAGGTTTCCTTACATTATGGATTAGAAAAATAGAAAGCTGCCTCAAACTAAGTCAGATCATTGGCGTATTTAACCCAAGAGCATCGGCACAGAATTGGTAACTTTAGGAAGAATATTTTTCAGCCCTCTTTTGATACTCCAGGAATTCCTCCTGAGACCTTCTACCTCCCAAAATGGTGTTCTCCTACTGATCTATGATGGCCATGGCTGCTTCCTACAACATCAAGCTGGAGTAGATCAGAAGTGGAGAAGCTTCTCAAAAACTCATCCTAAGCAACCGATACAAGTCACAGAAATGGCAAAACTCTAGAACTGTGCAGTTTGAACTTTTAAGTGCGGGTAGCCCTCACCTTACAACAGTTCATTTAGTGACCGTTCACAGTTACAACAGCATGGGGAAAAAAAAGATTTATGACCCTTTATCACACTTACGACGGTTGCAACATCCCCACGGTCAGGTGATCAAAATTCAGACACTTGGCAACTGACTCATGTTTACGAGGGTTGCAGGATCCCGGGGTCTTGTGATTCCGTTTTGCGATCTTCTGACAAGCAAAGTCAATGGGGAGGACGGCTTCGCTTAACAACTGCGTTAAGTGCAACCGTGTTACTAACTGCGGTGATGTACCGAACAACTGTAGCAAGAAAGTTCGTAAAATGGGAAAAGCTCACTTAACAACTGTCCCGTTTAGCAACAGAAATCTTGGGCTCGATTGTGGTCGTAAGTTGAGGACTACCCGTACAATTGGAAGCACAATTCAAGGTGTTGGTTATTACCTTTAAAGCCCTATATGGCTCAGGACCAGGCTATCTTCGAGACCGCCTTCTACCACATAGCTCCCAGCAACCGGTAAGATCCCACAGGGTTGGGCTCCTCCGGGTCCCGTCAGCTAAACAGTGCCGGCTGGCAGGCCCACGGGGAAGGGCCTTCTCTGTGGTTGCCCCAGCTCTGGAACCAGTTACCTCCTGAGATCCGGACTACCTCCACCCTATTGGCCTTCCGGAAATCGGTGAAGACCTGGCTTTTCCGGCAGGTCTGGGGCCGTTGATCTCGCTGTTGTAATCCTGCGAGATCCGGCCATGAATGGTGTGCATGGGTTTTTAAATTGTTTTTTAAATGTTTTTATAATGTTTTTTTAATTTTTTTTTTTATATTTCTGTTGTAAGCCGCCCAGAGTCCCTCGGGAGTTGGGCGGCATAGAAATTTAAATAATAAATAAATAAATAAATAAATAAATAAATAATAATAATAATCCAGGACATAAGCCCAAGGCCTGTTCAGCGGCAGCATCTCCAGCTAAAAGGATTCAAGCTCACAGTGCTGGAAGAAAACCACTCTGCCATCCTCAAGGTCATAAACCATAACCCTGCCCCGCCCCCATGTGATTACTGGAACTTTGAATCTTCCCAGGGAATCTATTTCCAATGCTGAGTCAAAAGAAATAAATCGATACACCTTTGCTTTGTTTCTTGCATACAGAAGAGCCCGATGTTACACAGCAGTGGAAGAATAAATTTACACCTTATTTGCTGCAGCAGACAGCCAATATATATTGTTTGTCAACATCTGGCTCAGGTTTCTTTTGACAGAGAGGTTAAGAAAGAAGATATTCAAGAGAGGCAACCAGGTTTTCTGGATATCTTTTGCCTATGAGGCAAACTTAACTGGATTTCTTTTTCTTTAATTTAGTAACATATATGATTTATATGATTGACTAATTTCCTAATTTAGAATCAAGAGCTGTATAAATTGAAATGTTATATATTATTGTATGGGTGCATGTACATGTGCACACAGACATACTTGTATATGTAAACACACATACATACATGTTTACACATATATAAACACACACACACATATATATATACATGCATGCATATATGTAACACTAGTCATCACTAATATTATTTTTGTTTAACTAAACACACATAAATACTATTCCTGTATGCTGTGCTCCTTATAGAAATGCTTTCTTTCAACAGACTTGAAAATGCTTACTTGCAAAGTGGTGTGTGCCTGGGCGTGCTAGAGGCAGCTATTAGAAATATTATTCCAGAGGATATAGGCTATGTCCCTGTGGATACCTAATCATAGCACATATATGCTGTGAGACCTCTTTTTCCTTTAGCATTCCATTGATATTGCCCCTATCTCATCCCCAGACCATATGGGAGACAGGATTAATGGAGAATATACACATAGCTCAGAGTTGAACGTTGAAGTCCTTGGTGCTCTCTGAGCTTGGCTGTTTGCTGTCAGACATTTCATTACCAGACTAGATAACATTATCAGTGCTGTTGAGTGTTCTGTTTGCTTTCTGCTTATATAGAGTAGCTTGCCAGTCTTGGAGGGGCGTGGTTTTGTCCCTTGGTAGTTCCTTGAACAATCAAGCAGAGAACAATACCCTAATCAAAGAACAGTGAAAGAGAAAACCACAGCCCCCACACCAATCCTGGCAGGGCAACCTACTATATATAAGCAGGAAACAAACACAACACTCACCAACACTGATGATGTTACCTAGTCTGGTAATGAAATGTCTGCCAGCAACAACCAAGCTCAGAGAGCACCAAAGACTCCACAGAGAGAATTAAGATGTCCTTCATTACATTTCCCCTCTTATTTCAACATCATCGAAGGAAACTTAAAAGTGTGTAAAACCTGTTAGATTTTCTCACTTTGGATGGAAGTCAAGGGACTGGAAGGAATAGTGACTGAGAAGTGAATTAATCAAGGCAAAAAAGGAACTGCAATTGGGATAGCCAGTTTCAGCTGGCATCATTTTCTGCTAAGTCAAGGATGGGTAGATAGCACTATAACTCAGAGGAAGCACTATGGGGAAAAACCTGTAAAAACTGAGTTTTTTAGAGCATTACTATATCTTACTGATAAATTGCGCAGCAATTACGATGGGTCCCTCCCCACAAACCTCATAAATTATTTCCCCCTATGTACTGTATAATGATAAGCAAATATTTGCAAATAGGCATAACCACAGCACCTACATGATTTGCTCAAGATCAGTGAGAAAGGAGAAGTTAACTCAGGTCTCTTTCGTTACCCATGTAAATTCATTTTGTTGGAATGTTCAGAGCAGGGTTTCCCAACTTTGCCAATTTTAAGACTTGTGGACTTCAATTCCCAGAATTCTGGAAGTTGCAGTCCACATATCTTAAAAGTTGCCAAGGTTGAGAAATAATGGTTCAGAGTACACCTCATGCGAAAGAGGAGGAAGGCATCGAGAATGGGTAACTTTGGAAAGCTACGGAGGAGGAGGAGGAGGAAAAGGAGGAGGAGGAGGAAAAGGAAGAGGAAGAGGAAGAAGAGCAGGAAGAGAAAGAACAAGAGGAAGAGTAAGAGGAGGAGGAACAAGAAGAAGAAGAGGAA
>QLTV01002258.1:445452-456905 GCA_003457575.1 Thermophis baileyi
GAAGAAGAAGAAGAAGAAGAAGAAGAAGAAGCAGAAGAAGAAGAAGAAGAAGAAGAAGAAGAAGAAGAAGAAGAAGAAGAAGAAGAAGAAGAAGAAGAAGAAATAAATTTGTGAAAGACTGTGAAATATCAATAAACTGGATGAGTAAAAGAAGCTACATCAAAGCTGGTGATATAAGCTCCTAGGAAGACCTCCAGTTCTTATTAGAAGAACAATATGTTTTGCTAAGGAACCCTCTCCACAACTATTAGAGCACAGCAGCGGTATTTGCAAGACTTTTTCTCAGCAAACTGCAAAAGGCAAAACAAATCACACCAAATACACAGCCCTTAAAAGCGACATTTGGCTTCTTCCCTGCAATTAAAGAACAATGAGCCAAGGCACATGACCGGTCGAGTTCCAATCTATTAAGCCTCTAAACAAAAGTTTACGCCACTCCTCAATTTCCAAACAGAGCATTATTGTTTTTTAGACATTTAGGAATATTATCTGGAAAGGAGAAAATGACATGCTATGTATTTTATTAGTTTGCCTGATAGATTGGGAAAGTGCTAGGAATTGGATTAGGGAGGGTAGTTCCACATTTCAGTTTACATTATTATTTTTCCCCCAATCAGCAATATTAAGGAAACTGGTTTGATGTGACATCTGACTGCACTGCCAACTAGACAGTAGAAGTCAACAGTCACACATACACACACCACAATCAAGTCTATAAGCTTCCATTAAACCCAGTAAGATGCCTAGGTAAAGAACTGGTGAAGCATGGAGGAAAATAATAGTATTTTACCAGTAGGTAGTAGAAAAACACGGCTTTTTCGAGATAAGGAAAATAAATATCCATGTTGTTTGACGGAGTGATTAAATAGAGAGGATTTGCATAATCAAAGTCATTATAACGATTAAGAATGAACAAGGCTTCCCTTTACAGTAATTATTATTATTTCAGAGTGGGCTATTCTAGCATTAATATTTAGATCACAAGCGAGCAAATTTTCAGAAGGTAAGGAAAACACTTGCCCCTTTTATACAGGATGGGAAATGGAAGATGATATTGTATGGGAGAGCAGGAATAGACAGACAGGGACAAAATCCTAATACTAAGGTTTTTTAAAACCCTATCAAAATGCTCCCCAAAATTATAAGCAACATTTTACTTTAGGAAAATCTTGGGAAAACACTATGCCCATTCATAATATGCTAGGAATGTGCAGTACTTCAAATTCATTTCCTAAAATTGTCTTCAGAGCCCAGAGGGGCAGGACCAGTGCCTCTCTTCAAGGGATTAAAGCAGCTATGTCTTTTTCTGAAATTGAACAGTAGGTTCCTGGGAAAAGACACAGCTGCTTTAAAAAACTCAAAATGAAATGCTGGAGCTATGCTAGTGCCCCTATGTGCTTTGAAGGACCTTTTTGAAATCAAAAATAGAAGTTATGTACACTCCTTTAATCTACCATTTGATCAATGATATAAGGGGAAATAGGATCCAGGGCAATATTTTTCAAACTTGGCAAATTTTAACTGGCTAGGGAAGTTTATGCTGGCTGAGGAATTCTAGGAGTTGAATCTACACATCTTAAAATGGCCAAGTTTGAAAAACACTGCTCTGGAATCTGCGCAACGCCACACAAAGTTGCATGGAGGCTGCTTCTCATAGACCCCAAATTTAGAAGACCAATGGGAGAGCATGGCTGATAAACTTTTATGTCTGCCATGTAACTACCACCTTTTGCTTCTGGAAAGTTTGGGATACCCTATAATTTTCAAGGAATTGGTCTTTTTCAGTTTCCTTAAACATGTAAAGGAAGAGCCAAATGGAACAACTTCATTCCACAATTGCTCTCTTAAATTCGAGCTTCACTTTGTAGACAGGCATGCAAGATAGATGATTAGAGGCCTTGGATTATGTTCTAGGGAGCTACAAAGGCTGTCTTTACCTGCAACCTGGCATGTTTTATGGCAGCATGCATGTTTGCATGGGTTAGCATGCATGTTTGCTTGGGTTTGTTTTGTTTTGTTTTTTTTTAAAATCACTGATTTAAATCAACGGCCATTTCTGATCATTTAAATGAGCGATTTGAACTTCTGTTTAAATCCATGCACCCTGCTGCCATCTCATCTCAAAATCCTCTCCCCCAGACTGGCCATCCACCCATCCACCCACCCCGCTTGCCCCAAAATCACCAGGCTGCAGAGCAGTCTGAATTGGTGAATATGGCCAGAGGGTAAGGAAGAAGAATTAGTGACAGATGGCAGGCAGGTGGACAAGGCCATTTGGGAGTGGGGAGGTGCAGGAATGGTGAGTGGGCTTGCTTACTGGGAGACGTCGGCGAGGTGGTCCCTCCCTCGGAAGTTGTCGTGGTAGATTTGGTGTCAGGTGAGATTGCCAGGCGGGGCATACCTGGAGGTGGCGGCGCCAACATCTGGGTAGGAAGGTAATGCCCGGGTACCTTCACTTGACCACCTCCATTTAACTAGGGACACAATATAAAAAAAAAACACAGAGCAAGCCATTAGCACTGTCCACAGGAGTCACCTGCCCGCCCAGAGGAACCTCCCCCCTCAAAACGGGGACAGTGGGCGGGCTTCACTGGGGACCCTGGGAATCTTGGCCAGCTCACCTGACTGCAAATATGGAAGATCTATTCAATTGTCATGGCTAAGAGTAGAATGTACCCTTCATGTATAAAAATTCTTCACAATCCAACCTAAATGGTCTAGCTCAGGGGTGGGGAACGATGGCCCCTTTACGACCTGTGGATTTCGAGTCCCAGAATTCCTGAGCCAAGAGTCGTAAAGGGGCCAACGTTCCCAACCCCTGCTCATGTGGCCACACTGGTTTCTAATAAATCTATCAAGCTGCTTACTGTGACACTGTGCTAACAAGCTGCATTTTCTGTGCTCTTTATTACTCTTTAGCATTGCAAATGTAGGTTTATATTTTCCGATTTTTTTGTGCAGATTGCCAAAACTGAATTTATAGCCACAGCCACACAAATAACCCAAAATGCTTGGGTGCATTCATAAAATATCACAAAAAAGCAATGGTGCTATTATGATATGTGCAGTGGCATCAAAATTCTTTTTCTCATGATTTTTACGTATGTACCTGAATACTGTATATATGTTTGTGGATGTTATCAAAACATTACGGTACCCAAAAAGAATCTTGATACAATCATACGTGATCACATAAACTGCTCTCCTATAGCATATTATTTTACAATGCCAAAAAGGGGGGGGGGGAGAAACAGAGAAAGATACTGTCAACTGTGGACTGAATAACATTTGTAAAGTAAAAAAAAAAAGAAAGGAAAGAATGGCAAGAATGTTAATATATCAACTTCACTTTGAAAGTAAGTCAAGATAATTCAGAACTTAAAAATTGGGAGGAAACCCAGGGGAATATATTTGTAAAGCATTCTTAGTGCTCCCATTACAGTTAGTAGAGTATTGCCTATATCAGTGGTTCTGAACCTGTGGTCCCTGGACCTCTGGGGGGAGGCACAATGTCGCCACAGGGGGTCGGTGAAGGCTTGAAGGAATGTTATGATTTAAATCTTAAGTCTTGGGGGTTTGTGGCCACAAAAGGAACTTAAAGGGGGTCCCTGGTGAAGAAAAGGTTGAGAACCACTGGCCTATGTAATATCATTTTCAGCTGTATCTCCAGCCTATGTTTTCAACAGCAGAGAGTATTGATTGCACCAAGGAAGCAATCACAGATATTCAGAAGGAACACTAGCTTCCAATTATTCTGTATGTGTCTGTATGTAAGTATGTGAGAAAGAGAAACGGAAGGTAATAATTCCTTCCATTGCTGCCCTGCACGTAACTAATATATTAACTGCCCTTGAATGGCACCATCCAGCTGGATGGACACCTAGCAGAGATAGAGGAGAAGAGAAACAAGCTGGACCTCCAATAGCAGACATTTGTGTGCATGCGTATGTACATGTATGGCCTAGGTGCAGCTTTGATTAGGGGAGCAATGAGAATATTTACTATTCAAACTCTCTCTCTCTCTCTACGGTTCCACCTTCCACCTTCAGGTCTGACAATTTACACTACTATTTTGTGATCTTATTTAACCTGATAGCTCTTTCAGAGGGGCAGTTGGCATCTTCAGCACATACAGGTAGTCCTCGACTTACAACCACAATGGAAACCCAAAATTTCTGTTGCTAAGTGAGACGTTTGTTAAGTGATTTTTTTGGGGGGGTCCCATTTTACGACCTTTCGTGCCACATTTATTAGGTGAATCACTGCAGTTGTCACGTTAATAACACGGCTGTTAAGTGAATCTGGCTTCTCCATTGGCTTTGCTTATCAGAAGGTCGCAAAAGCTGATCACGTGACCCCATGACACTGCAGCCGTCATAAAGATGAGTCAGTTGCCAAGCCTCTGATCACGTGAGCATGGGGATGCTGCAATGGTCGTTAAGTGTGAAAAACGGTCATGTCACTTTTTCCAGTGCTGTTGTAATTTCGAACAGTCGCTAAATGAACTGTTGTAAGTCGAGGACTACCTGTACAGTAGTTGAGTAGGTGAGGCAGATCCTACTACTCCATTCTGAGGATCTCAACAGTTTTGTCAAAACTTTTCTTTGATCCCATCCTAAGCATCCTCCAGGTCCCGAACCAGGGGCAGTGTCTCAGTCTATTTCCTTCTTGCACACATTCTCAGCACGAAACCTAAATGAGCGTGAATTCATTACCTCTTCGCTAGCATCGGCTCCGCTTGTGAAAACAGCATGCAAATACAGGGCTTCTCCATCTCACTTTGATTATTATTTAGATCTAGTCCAAGGAGGATTATACCGTATCTTATTTCAAGATGTACAATGTGACTGTAAGCTACATTTTCCCTTCACTAAACCCTTTACATACCTTTGGTACAAATGGCATTGGGCTTTGTGAACTTGCCCGAGGCATGCTATGCAAATTACAGATAATTACTATCAATGTTTTGAAGATCCGAGGATTTAATCCTCCTCAAGCACACACATTGCTTTGTGTCCTGTTCAAAACCCACATTCGTGCAGGTGGCACTTAACAGTTTAAAAAACCCTCCATTCCTGATGACTGCGGTGATGTATGTGTCCTTGAAGGTTTTTTTTTCCCCCTTGGTGACAATACGGTCTTCCTCCATGATGGGTTTGGGTATTATTATTATTATTATTTTTTACTTCATAGTCTAACTTACAGCCGTGGTCTCTGATAACTGTAGTATTATTTGTTTATTTGCTTGTTTGTTTGTTCATTAAATTTCTATGCTGCCCATTTCACTGATACAGCAACTCTGGGGAGCTTACAATAGAATAAAAAGTTTAAAAAAAATACTGGAAAACAATTAAAATTAGAAAAACTGAATAGAAAAACTAAGATGATGGGCAGCTTAGAAATGGGGATCTTGAAATTTCATTCCCAGAAACAGCTAAGCCTTGGTCATCAACCCCCAATATAGCCAAGCCCCTCTCAAGACCCCAGGCCAAGCGGCAGAGCTAAGTTTTTAGGCTCTTCCCGAAGGCCAAGAGTGTGAGGGCAGACCTCACCTCCAACGGGAGAATGTTCCAGAAGGTGGAGACCATAGCAGAAAGGCTGTCCTCCTGGACCCTGCCAGGCAAAATTCTTTGGTCCACAGGATCCAAAGTAGGTGCTTTCTGCAGTAGTAGTAGTAGTAGTAGTAGTAGTAGTAGTAGTAGTAGTAGTAGTAGTAGTAGTATATGCTAACAGATCTGACCCTGCTTCTCTCTGTTCAGCCAAGGTCAGATAGTAATGCTGCCTGCTAAGGCTTAGCTGTTTTAGAAATGAAATTTCAAGAACAGAAGGATAAATCTCAGCCCCAATAACCATCCTCCGCCCCAATGCCAAGTGTCATCATTTTAAATTTATTAAGAATAATCGCTTAGAACCAAGCTATGTCATTTTAAAAATACTTCAGGGCATTATTTGAAAGTAAAAATAACTGATGCCAGGACCAAACACAACACAACACAAACAAAACAAAACATAAGAACAATGGTGAGCATTTCAATCAAGTATGAAAGTGGAAATGTGGGTCCAAGATTGAGATGGTACAATGGGGCTTAAACCTGTTTTTTTTTTTCTTCCAAATTTGGCAACTGCAAAATGAGTGGACTTGACCTCCCGGAATTCATGGTGGCTAGTGAATTCTGGGAGTTGAAGTCCACTCGTCTTAAAGTTGTCAAGTTTGAAAAAACACTGGCTTAAACTTGGTTGCTTAGGGAGTCTGGAAGTCCCAACACATTTAGAGAACATCAGGTTGGAGAAATCTGGCTTTAAGTATATCATTTAGAAAATATATAAGTATTTTTTTCATGACTGAACAAAAACACTGAAGAGCTTGGGGAACTGCTTGGTTGCACGGGGTATGTCAAATAAACTGCCATGCCATTCCTCCTTGGAATCAGGGAGTCATGAACTAGACCAGGGGTCGCCAACCTTGGCAACTTTAAGCCTGGAGGACTTCAACTCCCAGAATTCCCCAGCCAGCTGGAGTCCCCTGAACTAGACTGAACAGAGAGGCATTGGGGACTATCCACACCACAAGACAAAAGGCGACAGGAATTATAACTCTGGCAAGTTCCTTACCGGTCCTGGTTGTTGATTGGATGGGTCACAAGCCAATGAGACAAGGTCTTTCAGAGGGTCCTGTGGATTCAGATGAGGCGGGTACCTTATGGCTGTGTGCTGGAAATAGGTGGAGGCCGCCTGGGGCAGGATCGAAGTGGTAGGAAAGTGCAGCGCAGAGGAGGGGTGGGGACTTCGAGAGATACCTGCAGAGGGCGAGAGAGAGAGAGAGGGGGGAAACTGGGGGACCTTCATCAACAGCACGCACCCAGACCCTCCTGTTCCCGGGCACCTCTGCAGAAACGATTAGAAGGGCCTTTCATCATCTTCCTCCTCCTCCTTCTCCTTCTGGAGCAAGCAAGCAAACATCCATCTCCTTTCGCCTCTCCAACTTCCCTGGGCAAGTCAACAAACCCTACAGGAATCTCTCACTCCCATTCATCTTTAGATCATGTACTAGATGTAAGGTAAGGGGCCCAAGTACCACCAACACTATCCTCTGGGGGGGCATCATCTGGCCTTTGGCCACACAGCCAAAACTGTACTCTGATCCCACAAAATTTCACTGCTAGCTTCAGAAAAGCAGAGGCACCTCCTTTGATTTACCGCATGAGTACTAAATCCCAAACTTCCTAGAATTCTGTTAAAACTTTACAAGTGAAACCTAAATAAAACCTAATCTCTCTCTCTCTCTCTCTCTCTCTCTTTTTTTTTTTTTGCTTTTTGCAAATAAACCACATGCAACTTTTACTGGGAAATTTTCAAGAGAATTTGGGTTGCCTGATACACTGAACTATTTTCTTCTTAACTTCCACAATTAATAGTATTCTGAAGAATTCTGGAAAAAAAATAGCTGAAATCATCTGTAAAAATCCTATTCTACCCTATCCTTCTGCCAGAAAGTTTCCTTCCTTAATTTGGTGCCCTATAGATTAACATGTTGATGGGAGCTGTAGTCCAACACATCTGGAGGACACCAAGTTGAGGAAGGCTGCCATTAATTTGGGCAATTCATCTGAGTTCTATAATAAAAACTATCCACTTGGTCTGCAGACACAGTTAAATTCAAAAGATGCTGAACAAATGTAATATTATAGAGAGAAAAGAAAAAGTTGGATGTAACGCAGAATCATAGAATTGGAAGGGACCTTAGAGATCTTCTAGTCCACCTCCCTGCCTCAAATAACTAAACTACCAGAATTCACTCATTTCTGCAAGAGAGATCCAGTTTTCTTCTCATTTTGACAGCTAAAATGTTAGATGCATGTACAAGTAGTCCTCAATTTACGACTCTTCATTTAATAAGGCTTGAAGTTATGATGGCCTTCAAAAAGTGATCTGTTCTAAACATTCTGACCGTCACATTACCCCAATGGTCATTGGATCATAATTTGGGCCTTTGGCCACTGGGCTCATAGTTATGATGGTTGCATTGATTGCGGTTTGCAACTTTCCCAACCAGCTTCTGACAAGCGAAGTTAATTGGGGAAGCCAGATTTGCTTAACATCCATGTGATTCACTTAACGACCACACGAATTGCTTAACAACTATGGTAAAAAAATTACCGTAAAATAATTTTGTAAAATGATGACTCGCCTCACGACCGCATCGCTTATCGACCAAAATTCTGTTCCCCATTGTGGTCATAAGTTGAAGACTACCTGTATAAGCAGTGGAGGAATAGTTTAGCTAGCAGTCTTGCCATCTTCCTGTAGTTCATAACGGCAATTTTCTCTTTATTTGGAATGTTGCATGGATAAAGTCATATATGTGCACGTTCATCACTGCCTTGAGGTTTCATTTTCATTTCTTTGTTTTCTTTTTTAAGTGTAAATAATTCTGGAAATTGAGAAAAGGGTGGTTCCCTGAAGACATAACAAGCACCTACCAGTTAGGCTGTGTGCACAGCTGGATTCTGTTACAGAGTTCCGGGATAATTTCTTCCCAAAGTTAGACCCCTGAGAGGAATAGCTACATTTTTGCTGATTGCAGCAAGGAGGCTTCCAAAGCAATCTTTTCCTCTAATAAAGTTATATTTATCTTAACTCAGGCAGTTTCCTTTGATGGGGGCTGACCTATGCTAGCATTAGCTGCTGAATCTAGTATATTTTTGAACTCTTCCAGAACTATTGAATCTTCCATCCCATCTCCTAAAAGCATTCTGGCAATTGTTGCTTGGGAAGATTAATAGCAACTCTCCCTTGGAGAACTTCTGACAATGCAGCTTCTTCTCGTCTCTTCCCACATGTTGCTGAACTGCCATTCTTAGGAAGAAGGAATTACTACGAAAAAGAATAAGCAAGCAACCTTTTTATAATTAGATCCTTGAGACCTATGCCTACCCACAGGCTGTTCTAAAAATGGCAAACAGGCAGAACATAAGGAAGGAAGAAAAATGAGGATTTTGAATGCTCCCCTAGATGAGGAATTAATAGAAGAGAAGCACAATAAGGAGACACTCATGTCTGATGCGCTCGTTTTCCCATGGAGATATTTAAAAATAAGTGACATTATTAAAACTATCAGAATCCCCTCCTATACACTTGAAATAGTAAAATAAGGATTCTATATCAGATCGGCAGAATAACCATAATCACCCTTGCCCTTTATAAAGCAGCTTACATACCACTGTGTACGGCAATGACAGGACGGTGATGCTGAGTGAACAGCCGGGGTGAAGTGTCCTGCGGAGATGGGCTGTTGAAGGGAGACTTGTCCATTTCTGTCTTTTTTACAGTTGGAGAGATACCTGGAGAAGAGAGGGGAGAAGAGGCGTGTTGCAATGTCATTGAAATAGTTGGTTGCTGGCATCACTATGGCCTCCAAAACAGTGTTTCTCAACCGTGGCCACTTTAAGGTGGGTGGACTTCAACTCCCAGAATTCCATAGTCAGCATGGCTGGCTGAGGAATTCTGAGAGTTGAAGTCCACCCACCTTGAAGTGGCCACGGTTGAGAAACACAGCTCTAAATCGGGGGTTCCCAATCTTGGCAACTTTACGATGTGTGGATTTCAACTCCCAGAATTCCCCAGCCAGCCATGGTTAACCCTAACCCCTGGTTTAAACTATATTTCTGTTCTTTCTATACAGCTTGGAACTATCCTTTTACTACAGCAGCCATGTTTTTCAGGGACCTAACCAATGGAAAAATGTTAGCTTTTCTGAGTCGTTAGTATCATTTACTGCAGTGCCCTGGACTTCCCAACTATAAAAAGCGACCAGGTGTTTTTCATGCAGCACAGTTCATGTATGTGACTTAGTTCTATCAAGCATATCTTGTTTTTTGTCACTTGGCATTATCCTTTCCCATGTATGTGTAGCTCTCTCCTTATGCCTCATTGGTGCTGAGCCACTATGAGCTACTATTACCAGATACTGTTCAAGATTTACCTGTACAAGTTTTTCTATTTTAATTTGTGACACATGGATGGAATGGAGTTTGCTCCTAGGTGGTTGTTTGGTGAATCCTATAAATGGGCTTCTATCCTTTCCTATAAATATCAAAGCCCCCCCTCCCCCCTTGTATGTGTGCATGTCTGCGACAGGATGCAGTTAATCTCCTCTATCTGCTGGCTCAGATTTATCTGGGCCAGTTGGTTTAGTCCGTGCCACTAAAAGGTTTAGTCCTTTCTCAGACACTCATTTGGAAGGATTTTACAGAACATCCAGGACAGGATTGAAATTAAAACTCCTCTTGCAAAGCATTTAAACATATTTCTACTTGGGGAAAGAATAGGTGGCCATATTCCCTTTTTTAAAAATTCTTTGCCTAAATGCAGGCAAATAATAACCACAACAATATTGCAATGTTTATTGAATTGATCGTTAAGCTAACTGATCAATTATTTTTTTTAAATCCCTTTTGAATGAGGAAAAATAAAATATTCTAAATACATAGCAATGGTTTTATTTTTTAAAAAACCCAATTTATAACATCGCAAATGGAAAACATTTTCTCAAATGAGCACAGAACCACCAAAAATCCAGATTCACTTAATGACTGCAGTGATTCGTTTAATAACCATGGCAAAAAAAGGCCATAAAATTGGGCTCAATTAACTTAACAACTGCCTTCTTTAGCAATGGAAGTTCTGGCCCCAATTGTGGTCATAAGTCAAGGACTACCTGTAGATAGCTTTCAGAAGCAGCCCTGCTACATCAGAGTTAATAAGTGTTTATCCCCAGGATTTCCATGCATTGGTTCAACTCTTTTTTGAAGCCATCCAAGCTGGTAAGCAGAGCAGCAATTAAACAGCAATATTTTCTCAGTATGCATCAGTTAAAATGTTACATATTGAAAATAATCTTGATACAATCATACTGTATGTATAATCATATAAAGATAGATTTCCCCCTCTTCTATATATATATAAAACGTGGGTGCTGAGAAGGGGAAAAAAACAAGTGGAAGTTGTATATATTAAATTAGTAACCCTCCGATTCTGGAATTTAGGCTCGATATTATTCTACTTGATTCAGAATTAACCCTGTATTGTTAGTAGTGAGACTGATTGTGCTCTCCTGCAGACTGTGTTTTGTAAAATGACTTTAATAGTCTTTTATTATTTTTAAACTATTATTGTGGATATTTTTGGTTATTACATTGCATGGTTTCATGTTTTTAAATCTGTATGCAGCTTAGAGTCACATATGTGAGATGGGTGGCTGCAGGGGTGACATTCAAATTTTCCCCCTACCGGTTCTGTGGGCGTGGCTTGGTGGGCGTGGCCAAGCCACGCTACTGCAAAGTCCCCATTTCCTCCCGATCAGCTGGGACTCAGGAGGCAGAGAATAGATGGGGGCGGGGCCAGTCAGAGGTGGTATTTACCGGTTCTCCGAACTACTCAAAATTTCCGCTACC
>QLTV01002258.1:456912-508981 GCA_003457575.1 Thermophis baileyi
AATTGCATTAATCCAAACGGGAGGTGACCAAGGCACGACTTATCATGATCAAGGCCTCCTGGTCCAGAAAAAGGTGTGATTGGTGCACTAGACAAATTTGTGCAAATGACTGCCACCTGCTCCTGGAGCAGGAGCTGTTGGTCCAGGAGGACCTCCAAGTTACAGACCAGTGCAGTTCGGGGAGTGGCCACTCCATCCAAAATCAAAGATGAAATATCACCTGGGTCTGGGTGGGGGTCCAAAAAGTCAGAGCCACTCCATCCTGCCAGGGTTGTTTCAAAGCCTGCTCCTCCCTATCCAGACACTTATAGCCTCCAGAACTCGGCCAGCACTATCGTAACCTCACCTGTCCAACTGGGGTGAAGATATAGAATTGGGTATCCTCAGCATTCTAATGATACTGGACTCCATGCTGATGGATTACTTCCCTACAGGGGTGACATTCAAATTTTTCCCCTACCGGTTCTGTGGGCGTGGCTTGGTGGGCGTGGCCAAGCCACGCCCACCAAGCCATGCCCACAGAACCGACCGAAAAGTTCAGCCAAGTCTTCTAGCGTTCAACCTGGCTGCTTCTCGCCTCCTTCTCATGTTTGCTCTGTGTGTATGAGCCCGAGAAGGAGGAGAGAAGGAGTGAGTGGGAGGGGAGAGGCGGGGCCAGTCAGTGGTGCGATTTACCAGTTCTCCGAACTGCGCATAATCGCCGCTACCAGTTCTATAGAACCTGTCCGAGCCTGCTGAATTTCACCCCTGGGTGGCTGTATAAATTTACCAAATAAATACATAAAGATTAAAATACAGTAGATAACACATTCCCAAACAATAAGGTAATGGAATTAGAAGAAAATTAATTTTCCTCACTCTTCAAAGAAAGGTGTAAAAATCACAATTATTTGTTGATTTGATGGCTAAGTATTTCCTAGATGTTATCTATCAATACAGTACTTCTGGCATATCTCTATATTCAGTAGTTCACACAGATCTGCAGCAATTACACTGAAGGTGTCCTTGGTGCTGTCTGAGCTTGGTTGTTTTCTTGCACACCTTTCATTACCAAACTAAGGGAACATCATCAGTGTCACCTAGTTTAGGTAATGAAACGTTTCAACCCTAAGCTACAAATATTCTCCTTTATGGGTACCACTTTCACTCTTCACATGATCGATGGCAGCTCCTGGGGACCTGGGATGCTGGCCCTGAAACTAGGAAAACAGGAAGCCAGTGAAAATGCTAAATATTCTGCAAAAGGTGCTTCCCCCCCCCCCCCAAAAAAAAGGCAACTGGACTCTTTTTTTTCCCTTGAGGAAGAAGAAAAAGATGCTTTTCTTCCAAGAAGGTTCATCAGTTGTGACTGGATGGTGGGGTGATGGAAAGATAGGAAGGATAGAACTTATCCTTCCAATATCCCCCCCCTCCCCCCCCACCATCATCCAGTCACAACCATCACAACTTCTTTGATGAGAAGTGAAATGTCTTCTTCTTCTTCAGGGAAAAATACAGTCCAGTTGCCTTTTTTTGGGGGGGGGGGAACACCTTTGAAACAACTATGACCTGAATGACTGAGGAATCTCCATAGACATTTATTCTGCAAAGGCATTGAACTAGCAGGGAGGGCAGGCCCATCTCCCGCACACTTACTCCCTTCCATGTCTTCCGTCCAGTTGCGGCTGCTACTTGTGGGGGAGCTAGGGGAGGCATAGTATTCACCCCCAGGGCTAGTATCCAGATCATCCTCCATGGATCCTGACTTGTGCCTTTTACTCCTTATGGGAAAAAAAAGGAGAGACATGGTTTTAATAGCAGTTTAAAATCTAAGAATAACAGCCTCATCTAACTACATCATTGTCTCTAACACCTCTTCAAAAGCAGCATAACCATTGCAGTCCTCGACTTACAACCACAACTGAGACCCAAATTTCTGCTGTTACGTGAGGCATTTGTTAAGTGAGTTTTGTCCCATTTTGTGACCTTTCTTGCCATAGTTGTTAAGTGAATCACTGCAGTTGATAAGTTAGTAACACGGTTGTTAAGTGAATCTGGCTTCCCCCATTGATTTTGCGTGTTAAAACGTTGCAAAAGTTGATCACATGACAGCAACAGTCATAAGTATGAACTAATTGTCAAGCATCTGAATTTTGATCACATGATCATGGGGCTACTACAAAGGTCGTAAGTGTGAAAATTAGTGTGAAAATCAGGTCACTTTTTTCAGTGTCGTTGTAAGACTAAATGAACTTTGTTAAGTCGAGGGCTACCATGAAGGGCAACAGCTATCACAGAAGCTAAATTTTGAAAGGAACTTCCTCCTTTTTATACTTTATTGCTCTGGGTAATAATTCACTAAGTCCAAGAATTTAGGATTGCTCTGAGGAGCTTTACATAGTGAAATATGATTCCAAAGAGAAGCAAATGAGGTAAGAAAATCGAGGCAAAGTAAACAAACGGCAATTATTCCCTTAACACAGTCCTAACATTATGGTGGAAGGAAAAATAAAGAAGAGAAGAGAAAATGGAAGAGATTTTGAAGGACAGGTGTTTTAGTAGACAGCCTGGCACAAAAAGTAAAAGAAGAATTGTTTTAAGGGATAGGAACAAAAGACAGAACAATGACATATTGGGGTATATCAGTGGAGTAATAAAAAGAAAAAAGGTCATGGAGGATTTCAGAGGCATCCACGGGCTCAAGAACGCCAAGATGGCAACTGTGATCATGTGACCAAAGTCCCACCCTTTTTTTTGTCTGAGAGTTTGTGGATAAGGATTAGGAGTTTGTGCAAGGTCTGGGGGTGAGTAGCAAACCAGGAAGGGAGTGAACATTACAAAAGGTAAGAGAGCATATCATCCCCCCTAGTTGAACACTGACTAATCTATTGCAACAATAATAGCTTCCCCCCCCCCCCGTGCAAAGCAGGTCTAGAATTTATAAGCTTCTACATCTAGGATCCCTCCCTAGATGTATTTTTGTCTTTTTTTTTTAAATTCACTTTTTTAATGTTCTTGTCTGGTTTTGTCTCTGTTAATTTTTCTTTTCTTCTGTATTTTAATCGTCTAAATAAAATAAAAATTGATTAGAAACAAAACAAAAGGTAAGAGCGTTCACAGCAGGTCAGAGCTACATAGGAAAGAAAGCTTTTTTTTTTCTAATTAAAAGGTGACAGCATTCCTAAAGGCTGAGATGGTAGCATTTTTTGGCTCATAGAGTATGTCACCAGATGATCACCTTTACAATTTCAATTCTGATCCTAAGAGCCCAGTAGAAGCGCTTGTTTCAATGATACAGAAAGAGCTGTGAAAGATTCCACCTTCCACTTTCTCAAGCAATTTGCATCCCAGATGTTTGAGACATGTGGATGTGATGTGGCTGAATAAGTCAGGATCATGATTCAGGTTGTTTAAAAAGTGAGAAAGGAAGGAGAAAATTGGAGCATGAAAGCTACAGCCTGCTAGCTTGAAACCCTACCTTTTACCTTAGTTAGAAGAAAGACTGCACTAAATCAAAATTAGAAAAACAGAATAACAGAGTTGGAAGGGACCTTGGAGGTCTTCTAGTCCAACCCCCTGCTCAAGCAGGAGATCCTATACCATTCCAGACAAGTGTACTGTAAAAAAATCATACATTGTCTGCAAATACAGGAAATCCTCAACCTACAACAGTTCGTTTAGTGACCGTTTGAAATTACAGCGGCACTGAAAAAAGTTACTTACCACTGTTTTTCACACTTACAAAAGTTGTAGCATGTCCCATGGTCATGTAACCAAAATTTGGATGCTTGGCAATTGGCTCATATCTATGACAGTTGCAGCATCCCAGGGTCATGTGATCCCCTTTTGCGACTTTCTGACAAGCAAAGTCAATGGGGAAGCCGGATTCCCTTAACAACCGGGTCACTAACTTAACAACTGCAGCGATTCATTTAACAACTGTGGCAAGCAAGGTCGTAAAATGGAGGTAAAACTCACTTAACAATTGTCTCGCTTAGCAACAGACATTTTGGGCTCAATTATGGTCGTAAGTCATGGACTATCTGTAACTAGAAAATAATTTCTAGTTGCAAGGAATGGCTGGATAAAAATCCTAATTCTTGAAGACCCCCTTCTGGATATCACCCAATTTTGTGTGACCTGGCATCCTTCCAATTCCATCCATTGCATCCTCAGTGGGGTAAAAAATTTATTCCATAAACACACACACACACACACACACACACACACACACACACACACACACCCCTAGTTTAACACATACAGAAGGAGGGAAGGAGGGAGGGATGGGGGGGGAGAGAGAGAGAGAGCGCAAGTGTACACTTACCCACTGGAGGAAGTGCTGGGGAGCGTCCGCCTCATCCCTGTACTTGAGGGATTCAGGTCGTATGCTAAGTGCCCTTGCAACTCTCCCAAAGAGAAATTTGGACCTGTGCCTGTCACCACTGGTGCTGTGAATGACAGAGGGAGAAGAACCATCAATAGTAGGAAGGGATAACGAATGATTCATAAAACAATGATGCGGGATGGAATTCTCTGCTTTCATCAGTGGTGCTCTTGTCAGAGATGATGGCATTGTTTCTCAACTATGGCAACTTTAAGATGTGTGGACTTCAACTCCCAGAATTCCCCAGCCAATACAACTGGGCTGTTGTGAAGTCCATACATCTTAAAGTGGTTGAGGTTGAGAAACACTGAATTAGACTGTCAGGTGGATGTGGGGAATTCTGGGAGTTGAAGTCCACACATCTTAAAGTGGCCAACAGAAACACTGGATTATGGAGTGAAGTGACATGATATAGTGAAATAACTATACAGTATCTATAAATATGCACTATAAAAATAGGCCTATATATACATATACATATACATATACATATACATATACATATACATATACATATACATATACATATACATATACAATACACATACATACATACATACATACATACATACATACATATATATATATATATATACACAAACACACACACGTATGTTTGTATGTATGTATGTATGTAACAGAACTGAAGAAGCTTCTTAGATGAGAAGCGAAACGTCTTCAAAGAAAAAAAAACAAGAAAGTCCAGTTGCCTTTTGGAAAAAGGCACTTTTGGGACAACTATGAAGCTGGATGATTGAGAATCTCCATAGACATCAGTTTCTTGTCTATAGATTGCATGGAATAAATTCGCAATGCTTTTGAACTCTATCCTGACTCCTGGTTTCGTGTGCCTGAAAGTAACTGCATCTTGCCTGGGTTCAGATTCAGCTTGTTTCCTCTCATCCAGAACCCAACAGACTATAGACAAAATTTCAATAGTATAGCCAGCTTGAGCATCATCACTATCTTGATGGTAGCCCTGTCTGAACCAACACATGACTTTTCCCAGTAGCTGGGAAATAAATATTAAAAGTAAAAATACTATAATTTTAGTAGAAATCTGTTAATGTTTACAATGAGGAAAAAGAATGGATTATATAAACAGTGGGAAAAATTAGCAAATCTTACTCATACCTGCATTTCAAACAATATAACTGACAGACGTGAGAATTAAATAGGGGAAAAAACTAATAAGGATACAAGCTACTCACTCCGGGAAACTTGGATAAGTTCTGTGACACTGAACACACCTGACGTAACAAAATTCTCTTGAAAATCTGCTGCATCTGCAAAAGAGATTTTGGACTCATTCAGAAACTGCTACAATAATCAGTTTTTTTCCTGAATTGTTCAATGTTTTCAGTGTCAGGTTTTGACTTAGAGAAACTTCTTATACTATAAATCAGATAATTAGCATATAATCCTAAATATTCCAGACTGGATACTTTTTAAACTCTTTTCTCCCATTTATCATTTATCCATTTTTTTTAGACCAGAAAGAATAAGTGTCTATGAAAGCAGCCAACCAAAGAAGTTTGACCCTAAAATAATTTAATATTATATAACAGCCACTGGCTATGTCAGTTTTGGATGATGGAATAATAATTTTAACAGCATGTTGAAGGCGGCCTTTATATAAAAAGTACCGAATTGAAGTGGCTTTTATAAGCTGGCTGTCAGTCCCCTTCTGAAACTCATTTATGTTTTTACTGATGTCTGTATTTAACAGTGACATGACTGGCTTTATTGATAGGTTTTCTCATTTGTCTATTCATCTTAAAAGTTGCCAAAATTGAGAAACACAGATTTAGAGATTTGCTGACCGAGGCTGGTTGAGGATGTTCATTCCATGTTATCCTCCAAGGCTGTGGTGGAGTCTGATTTGGTTTGGAATAAACCAGTTTGGTTTTTTTTTAACTAAATTGAGAAGGTGGGAAGAGACAGAACAGGACTCCAAACCAATCCTATTTCTAAGCCTGCCTTGAGGTGCTTCTCCATTACTAATTCATTTCCTGATTGGATTAACCCTTGAGAGAATCCATCCTTCCATCAGCCGGTTCCAGGGTACCATCCCACCTAATTCTTTCAGGATTTGTAGTGCAGGTCCAGGGAACCACAGACCGACAGCTTCATACATTCACCCACACCTTTCCTCTGTCCTTTTTTTGCTGTTGCTCACCCAGCGTGATTATGGGTTTACTATCCTCCTGGTCAGAACCGATTCCCGTCCTGGGACTGCTGCTTTGATCTGAATCTGAAAAGAAAAGAATTGTGCATTACATTTTACAGCTCTACACAACCGGGGTCTACACACATACATTTGTCTTCTTTTTGGTTTTGGGTGGTTTTTTTTCCCCTCTTCAAAAGTTGCTTTCCATAACCAAGAAGTTTAGAGCAGCATCCAGGGCTGGCTGACCAAAACACAATGTCAGAATTTCTTTAGACAAAGCGAGGTGGCTTTTTCAGACAGCCACTAATTTTGGGAGGCAAGAACATGCATTCAAGAGTTAGTTTTAATGTTATATTTTTGCTGTAAGGGAAAAAGATTTGTATAAAGTTGGGGAGGGGGTCGGGTTTCCTGCCTGGTAATTCTCATATAACTTGTGGGATTTTAATATTAGACACTTCTTTGACTTAAAACACAGAATCATATGGCTGGAAGGGACCTTGGAGGTCTTCTAGCCCAACCCCCTGCACCCTTATACCATCCCGGTCAAGTGGTTGACTAGTCCATTTTTGAAAATCTCTAGTGATGGAGTACCCATAACTCCAGGAGGCAAGCTATTCCATTAATTGTTCTCACTGTCAGAAAATTTCTCCTTACTTCTACGTGGGATCTCTTTTTGACAAGCTTCCACCCATCACTTCTTGTCCTGTCCTCTAGTGCTTTGGGGTCAAGCCCCTCTTCTCTGTGTGAGCCCCTCTTGGGTGATGGCAAAGGAAGGTCAGTGGCTGGGTCACCTCAGGCCACTAAGCGCACCTCTTGGTAGCAACCTTTGCTAAGACCCTCAGTCTTCCTTCATCAAGGTAAAGATGAACAGAGGCCGACCACAAGTCCAGGCCCTACTAGGTTGCTACGGCAACCGCCAAACACTAATGGGTGCTTGGAGTAATGTAATTTTTGCAGTAATGGCTGCCCTCCTCCCCATAATCAGCCCTCCCTTGACAGCACTCACTTCGCAGCCCGGGTGGGTGATTAACGAGCCGTCAATGCAGATGAAGCGTCTCCCTCCTCGGCCTCCCTTCCCTTCCCTTCCCTGGCTCTCAGCCACGCAGGCAACACCTGACCTCAGAACTCTGTTGGCGCCACTAAAGCCAGGCATGTGATGCCACCGAGGATCCTAACCCCGCGCTGTCTATTTGAGCATGATGAAATAAACATTGCCCATTGATGCAATCCTTCCCCCTTAGAGATGGGGAACGCATGGGACGGTCTTAGGCTGTATTGGCTCTTCGTCCTGCAAGGTTGGGTAGAGGTAGATTCTGTTGGGTCTCGAAATAATTTGGTACAGGGCAGCAACAAAATTTCTGACTCTCCTTTCAAGAGCAGCAATATCCAAGAATGCTTTCCCGGAGAAATCAAGTTGCTGAAAAGGAATGCAAGAACTGGAGCTTGCAAAGAGGGAGGGAGGGAGGGAGGCACAAGAAAATAATATTTATGTAAAGGAATTTGTGTGGGCTCTTTGGTTCTGATCGTGCTCAGAGACTCATTTTCTTAATGCTCAAATTAAGGGCTATTCCACCGGGCACTTTAGGGCAATTCTTGCAGCGGTGCCACCTCCCACTGTTCCTAGTGTCAGCCTTCAGCAGCTGAGTTGATTTTCGTAGGGGCATCACAGTCTGAAATCTCAAACTCCAGGAGTTCCATTTTGAATTCTGATATGCCCAAATTCCATGGAGTTGGTGGAAACTCCCACTTGGAATCGCCTCCCTAGTTCCGTGGCTCTTTTTCTTACTCTAAACTGCAGTGCTTCCAAAATGCCATAAAATTCTCATCACTGCACTCCAGCGATTTTGGAGTGGTTTCTGCCTCTTCCCCTCTCCCAAGGCCCCCTCTCCAAAACCTCATGGATGGTGAAAAAATGGTAAAGAGATGAGGGGCTGGCCATTTTTTTAGCACACTTCTATGTGTGGCTAAAGGCAGAGCCTTTAACTGGCCCTTGTTATTAGGGCTGTGGTGAGTACGATTGGAAGCTGTTGAGAGAATAAATGCAGGGTTTGCAGGCAGAGGTGGGTTGCTGCCAGTTCAGACCAGTTCATTAGAACCAGTAGCGGAAATTTACCACCACTCGCTGAACCGGCAGCAAAGACTGGCGGTCCACGCCCCTGAACCGGTCCTCTGGTCGCCGCAGCTTGAAAAATAACCCTCTGTGCATGCACAAAGGCTTCTGCGCATGCGCAGAGGGTCATTTCCGGGTGTTTTGCGCGATGTGACGGGGCAAAATGCAAAACACGCACTTCCGTCGCGATCAGAACCGGTAGGGAAGGTAAGTAGAACCCACCCCTGTTTGCAGGGTGATGAGTGTGGCTGTGTAAAAATGCCCATACAGGTAGTTCTCGACTTACAACCACAATTGAGACCCAACTTTCCATTGCTAAGCAAGGCAGTTGTTAACTGAGTTTCGCCCTATTTTATGACCTTTTTTGTCACAGTTGTTAAGGGAATTACTGCAGTTGTTAAGTAAATCATGCGGTCATTAAGCAAATCTGGCTTCCCCCTTGACTTTGCTTGTCAGAAACCGGCTGGTAAGGTTGCAAATGGTGATCTCATGATCCCAGGACAGTGCAACTGTCATAAATACATGCCAATTACCAAATGGACGAATTTTAATCATGTGACCAAGCGGATGCCGTCACGGTTGTGTGAAAAACGGTCATAAATCTCTTTTTTCAATGCCATTGTAACTTTGAACGGTCACTAAACAAATGGTTGTAAGTCAAGGATTAGTCTGCTATCTGAGCCATTGTTTTGCAGCAAGATTTAAGTAGTAAAGAACAAAATAGAGCTTCTTGTAAGTTTGAAACTCGCTGATTACTCAGATGGTAGCAACTGAGTAACATGCTGTCTGGGGAATTCTGGGAGTTGAAGTCCACACATCTTAATGTCACCAAGGTTGGGAAAATCTGCATGCAGTCTTCTGAATGAAAAGCATAAATTCTCCTCCTAATCCAGCAGCATTCGCACTGCATCATTCTTGCAGAGGTCCTGCTCTTACCACGTCCAGCTAGCTCCCTTCTCAAAGGAAATGCACTTTGCACACAGTCAGGTGCCCTTTTTGCTCTCTGTTTTTAAGAACTTTTTTTTTTAAACAGAGGGAAGAAATGCTGATGCTCGGGGTCGTACCATCAAAAGGTATGACCCTTTTTCAAAACCATCCAGAAATTGGCAGGCTTAGACTAGGGGAGGTGATTAGATAACTCTGGAAGGAAGTCCCTTTGAACGTGACCAGTTCTGAATCAAAGGCAAGGGCTGAACCTCTCGATTTGAGGAAAGAGCCAGAGGGACTTGTGCAGACAGCAGGAGCGAAGGCCACTGAAACAAAACCCTCCTCTCTTCCACCCTTCCCACCTCCTGCTTTCCCTTCCCTCATCAGAAATACAACTCACGCCTCACATGGGCTGCATCCCAGAACTCCTCGTTCTCTCTCTCTCTCTCTCTCTCTCTCTCTCTCTCTCTCTCTCTCTCTCTCTCCTTTTCATCTTATCTAAAAATAATCAAACTCTTTGGGCAGTCAGTGCAGACGCTGAGGTCAGCACTATAGGTTCCTACTAGCATCCTGGATTAGCCAACCCACCACCTCCTCCTTTCAATCGAGTCTCTTTTTACTTTCTCCCCATAGCACAACACACACACACACACACAATCCCTCATTTTCTTATGCAGCAACCCTTGGCTAGAATCCACACGTCCCTGAATATCCTTGATGCAGCCAGGAACATTTTAAAATGTCTTTTTATTATCTCCCTGCCTCCCCAAAGTGTGTGTGTATGTGTGTGTGTGTGTGTGTGTGTGTGTGTCTAAAGTAAAGTGAGAGAGATGCTTGAGCTGCTCCAGTTCACCTGACTCAGCCAATTTTCCTAAGATTCCAGTACTTGTTTTATTACTATTCTTATGATCTGCATACAGTATAATTAACAGCAAAGTCATTCTACCTGCACAGGTGGTCCTCGACTTATTACCACAATTGAGCCCCAAATTTCTGTTGCTAAGCAGTTGTTAAGTGAGTTTTGCTCCATTTTATGACTTACTTGCCACAGTTGTTAAGTGAATCACTGAAGTTGTTAAGTTAGTAACACCGTTAAGTGAATTTGGCTTCCCCAACATCTTTGCTTGTCAGAAGGTTGCAAAAGGTGATCATATGACCCCATATGATACTGCAATCATCATAAATATGAGCCAATTGCCCAGTGTCCAAATTTTGATCATGTGACCACGGGATGCTGCAACTGTCGTGTGAAAAACAGTCATACGTCACTTTTTTCAGTGCTGTTTTAACTTTGAGTGGTCACTAAATGAACTGTGTTGTAAGTTGAGGACTACCTGTATAGACTTGTATATTTGCCAAATAGAGCACCAGCAGGAATATCACTATTCAGTTGTGAAGGGGGGGGGGAGGAGAAGGTATACCACCCAGTAAGAGATAAGTGTGCACAATGACCACAGAATCATACCAATATGTTATATGAAGAGTGTGGATAAAAATATAATTAGTGAATTGGAAATTAAAGTATTCCTTGTTTAGTGACAACAATTGGGACCAGCAACGTGCATTATGTGAAGCAGTCGTTAAGTGAAACCATGATG
Organism: Thermophis baileyi; assembly: GCA_003457575.1. Lineage (NCBI taxonomy): Eukaryota > Metazoa > Chordata > Lepidosauria > Squamata > Dipsadidae > Thermophis > Thermophis baileyi. The sequence continues at coordinate 468,084 of QLTV01002258.1, forward strand.
TGCTTATGATTTTACTTCAGTTTTCCTTGGCTTTGCCGACCTGCAAACATTGTCAATGCAAGGACTGGTTAAAAAGTTATTTTTCCATCACCATAATAACTGCAAAGGTTGCTATACAAGGCAGTTGTTAAATGAGGACTACCTGACTTATACCATTGATGAGCCTCATTGTAGCTTTTAGAGTTCTTCTCCTCATTGTACCACCGAAATTCAGTAGCCCTTCTTTTTTCTCAATTTATAAAGGCAAATCAGCCTTTTAATGTAGTTTAGGGGGGACTCCTTGTCCAACTGTTTACTTTTTAATTGTTTTCTGCTCTGCCCCATCCACAATAACGTCATAGTGCTCCTCCTGGCCAGAAAACAACAACAACAGTGTTTCCATAAGGCTCTGAAAAAAAAGCCAACCATGATTGAAAACCCACTTAAATCCCTTACTGTGGAAATCTATAAACATTATACAGTAGTGATGTAAAAGCGAGATCTTAAAAGAAGCACTAAACAACCAATCAAGCAAGAGATGAGCAAATGCTAAAATCAAGATCGTAAACAGTAAGCTTGGATAAAATAAGTAAAACAAAGAAGGATAACAATCCCTTGATCCAAAAATTAGGGCAGGAGAAATTACTGAAAAACTGTATTGTAGCAATATACAGATAGTCATCGACTTAAAAGAATTCGTTTAGTGACCTGTTTAAAGTTACAATGGCACTGAGTAAGTCGAGAGCTACCTACATCATGATTTGGAAAATGCTTCCCATATTGATGTGAGCATTTGGAATACTAAACTATATAAGGAGCCTCCCAGTTTCCTAAATTATGTTCAGCACAGAGGAAGCAGAATGGAGGTCCCTTACACCCTAATTTCCCTATTTGCATGAGTAACGCATGAAGCATGCCTTTGCTGTTAGCAGTACTTCTGAAATTCCCATCCAAACTGGCTGCCAGCTGGCCAAGCAAGGGCATTCAGTTTTCTTGCGCAGTTGCAGGGGTCCAGAACCGACTACCACCCGTTTCTGAACTCTTCCCACCCATGCAGTTGGGGTGGGGCATGTTACTACAGTACAGTTAGCTATGTCCGTGATAGGATCTCAGCAGCTCTGTAGGTAATTAAAATGTTGACCAGTACCATGATACTCACACCACCCCTACATTCTTCAGTAGATTTATATACATATACATACACACACACACACACACACACACACACACACACACACACACACACACACACACACACACACACACATATATAATATATTTTATGTATATACACAGACACAGTTTTATGATTGTAAGCTGACCCAGAGTTACCTTGAGGTAAGATGGACAGCGCTGTCCTCTAGGTCAGCTTACAATCATAAAATATAAAAACTATATAAACTAAAAACGCAAATATGTTAATCCAAAAGCCAAACACTGCGGTCCAATTAAAAAATTGGGAAAGCAGCAGCAGGATGGGGGACGACGACACGTGGGATCTGTTGTCAACCACTTCCACTGTAATGCTTCCCCATTGGAGCCCTAAGCCAACTGGCACAGCCAAGTCTTTAGGCTCTTACTGAAGGTTGGGAGGGTTGGGGCCAACCTAATTCTGGGGGGCAAAATGTTCCAGGGGGCAGGTGCAATGGCAGAGAAGACCCTTCTCCTGGACCCCGCCGGCTCAGACTGACGAGACTGCAGCATTACTCCTTTGCCAACATGGGTGGGACGAGCCAACCCCAATAGGATGAGATGGTCCCTCAAATTTTACAATTTTACTTGGGCAAGAGTGATGCATTAGTATTGAAAAGCAGGGGCACTACTTTGCCAGACTACCTGTCATGGATAAGTCATGGACAGGAGACAATATGTGCAGAGGAGGAGATTCTGTGCTTCATATCTTTGGCTTAGGACTCTGGTATCAATCAACCTGATCTCCTGGCATTCCTGATGCAGAATTTGATATGATAGGGGTGGATGGGGGGGGTATAAATGCATCTTAAAAAATTAATGGGCTCTGCTTAGGTCTAGGAATAAAAAGAATTAAACTGCTTTTTTTTTTTAATGATGGCTAAGCCTGGAAGACAGATAGAAAAATGCACGCATCTACAGTATCATTTGCTACCTCTTGGGGGTGATGGATATTGTAATCCAGCACCTCTAGAAAATGCCAGATGGGCAAATGATGCTGTTTTTAAAGAGAATTTTGGAGGGTAATGTTTGTTTTAGGGGATTATAGTTTCTCAATGTTGTCCATGTAAAAATGGCAGGGAACCATGGTGACTCTCAGTTTTCAACCGTCAAGGCCAGTGAGTTCTTCATCTTTTCTGTTGGATTGCAACTCTTCTCCATTGACTTTGAGACCAAAACAACATTAATATTTTTTCTTTTCTGTGCTAAATTCTGATTTAAGTAGTTCAGATCATTTTGTTGCAACTGATCTGTCAAGGCTCTCCACCCTTCAAGTCTAGGAAGGCACTTTCATTTTCAGATTTTATTTGTTTAGCTTGTCCTTTTTTAAGATGGCTAGATGGCTTAGTTTAAAAGTTTAATGCAATAAGAAATGCGATACACAAAAAAATTCTTTCTACTTGAAAGGCCAAAATGACCATGTTTATTTGTAGTTTTAATGTACTACTGTATTGTTCTTTTGATTTAATTGCAAGCTGCTTACAGTTATTGGTGAACAGGTAGGTCTCGAAATTTAAAGGAAGGAAGGAAGATCAAGAAGGGGGAAAGTAGACAGCAATTTTGTACTGGCTGGACCTAATTTTAAAAAAAATTGCATTGCCTCAGCAACTGAAAAGTCATTTTGCCTTATACTATTTGTAGGAATTAATTCCTCGCCTATCCACTGATGCACACACCATTGTGTATGAAAACACAAAATCCAATCCTGGACTTGCCAAATACGTCTCCTGTCAGCTTCTCCCTGCAAAATCCTTTGGTGCATTTGTTTTTTTTTAAAGTAAAAAAATAAAACAGGTGGTTCAAAAATGTTATTGAGGCGAAGGAGTCGCAGGTTCCTCAGCCAGCCAGAAAGGCCTAGCTTAGCAATGGCGGCTGTTCTCACCCGTGCTTTAAAGTCTGGCCCACTATTTTCCTTTATCCGAGCCGATACTTGGCTGCAGAAACTGGGCCCAAGCCAGGTATCTGCATGCCAAATACTTTCCCTGCCATCTACATCCCCTGCCATCTTTCTCTATCACACACACACACACCCTCCCTCCTGTCCCTCGCACGGCCATTGCTCCCTCTCCCTGCTGCCAGCTCGGCCGTTGGCATTTCATTCGGCTGCCTCTGCCTGATCTTCCAAACCGAGAGTCACCCCAGTCAAAACAAGAAGCTGCAGCCTTGCCAATCAGCCTGGCGGCATTTCCACATTCCCCCTCTTGCACACGGTTCCAAAAGAGGAATTTGGAAGCACACTTTTTTGCCGTGCTGCAAAGAAACTTTCGCTAAGCTAGGAGCTGGCTTTCGGTCAGATTGCCCCATCACGCAAAAGAGGAGAGGTCCGTGCCGAAGAAATTCATCCTTCATTTCATTTGGGGGGATGATCATTAAAACCCACCGAATGAGGATGATCTTAGAGAAGAATTTCAGGCAGCACCTCCCCAGTTCATGTCACTAAGCAGGCGCAGCCATTTTGTGTGCCCCCCACATGCCAGTCTTTCCCCAATGCGGCCATTTTGTGCTGAGTTAAGATTCCCAGTGCGGGAAGCAGTCAAATGGAGCCTCGAGACTTGCAGGAAAAACAAAAACTCTCTGAAAATGTTTCTTCAGATATGTATTGCTCCCACCAATACATATGCACAGAGTTAAAAAAAATTACGTGTTTGTTATATCAAGGCTGGGTGGGAAAAAATCCATCCTCTACCCCCCCCCCATAATTTTCCCCACAACTTGAGGAAACTTTTCCCCCCGAAAAAACTTGGCTTTCCACTGATCCTGACATAAATAAGCAAGCAAGCAAGCAAGCAAGCAAGCAAGCAAGCAAGCAAGCAAGCAAGCAAGCAAATAAATAAATAAATAAATAAATAAATAAATAAATAAATAAATAAATAAATAAATAAATAAATAAATAAATAAATAAATAAATAAATAAATAAATAAATAAATAAATAAATAAATAAATAAATAAATAAATAAGGCATCCACTTGAAGTAACCGAAAGCATTTTTAAAGCAATAAATGCATAATATTCTCTGTTTTTCTGCCCTCCCCACACACATTTTGCAATCCAATCTTTTCGTGTCCACGGCAAGTTGGAAATCAATAATTGTTTTTAAACAGAAACAGGAGAAGAAAAAAAGAAAGAAAGAAACGAGACGGGAAGAAAAACGCAGTTTGCAACAGAATGCACCAGAAAAGAAAAGAACATGCAGTTCACAGGCTGTTTACTTAAGTGGAATTTTGGCTCTTGCAAGCTGGTTTTGTTTTGTTTTTTAAATAAATTCTCTCCAGGCCCCCTAACCTTCCCCGCCTGCTCCTTTTCTCCAATTTCCCCTCTCCACGCACACTTCCATTCCCCGGCGGCCATTTTGAAGGCAGAAAAGCACAATTATATGTGCCGCCTCTCTTGCTTCAAAAAGTTTATTTTCCCTCCTTCCCCTCTTGGCAGCCATCTTTTTGAAAAAGTGCCGTGAATTTCTCCAGCTGTCCTGCAGAAAAGCGGCATAGCAGCCAAAGAGAGGAAAGGGTGCCAGGGCAGGGGTGGCGAATCTTCCCTCCTTATCCTTTTTTATTTTTAAATTTAGCACGGAGCCACTATCTTTGGCAAAGGAGGAAAGCACACCTCCCAGAAGTGTCTGTGAAATGGGAGTGAGTTGTCTGAGCTCAAAGAGAAACTGAAAAGCCAGCAGGAATGGATTAGACAAGAGAGGAAAAAAGGCTAGGAAATCTTCCCTGTTGTACTTCAGTGCACACAACAGGCGCATTTTTGCTCAGGCTTACAAACTGACTTCCCCTCCTTTCTCCTACTGCTATTTGCAAAAGTTTTGCTTTTTTTTTTTTTTCAAAACTTTTTCACCAACTCGATTTTCAGAAAATTGTTCACAATGGAACAGCCATAACATGCAATTTAGCTTTGGGGTTGGTGCAAAAGAGTATACCGTAAGCCAGGAATTGAAGATTTTCAATTTAAGGATTAGGATACAAGCTTTGATTAGAGGTCTTAAAATCTCCTATGGGTGAAAGAGTTGACAGGATCACACATTTATTTCTGATGCCCACAAATGAGTAAGAGGCCAGTAAACTCACGTGCATTAGGCATGAACCCTCCATGCTGACATATGTATTATTAGCACGTGTTGCAGGGTAGCGTGAAAGAGTAATGCACACACACACAAATACATACATCTACCATTCATTCCTCTGTATCACTTCCATGCCATGCTATACAGCGCAGCTGCACGGAAGGACACGTGGCATTTACTAAACATTTTATCTTCATCTTTTATGTTATATTGATTTCATTATAATTCCTTTGTTTGATGGTTGTGAGTTGTCTGGAGTCACTGAGAGAAGGGTGACATATAAGTTTAATAAATTATTATTTTTATTATTATCTCCTGCACCCCAACAGGAGTGTATCACTCTGGGGGTGGCTATTAGATTAAGAGAAGACCCCCCCCACCTCTCCCAATGTGCATCTTGCTCTCTTCCTCCCCATCTTTTAATTATAAATTATTACGGTTCATTGCATGCTATTATTATTGTTATTTATTGTGTAATGTTTTACTAGCTTTTCATTCATAAGAAGGGCAGCATACAAATCTAATAAATGAATGAATAAATAAATAAAAATATATAAAATGAATTAATCTGAACATTTGTGAGAAAGGGACATTAAGGAGACAAGGTAAAGGAACTAAAAAGGTTCTGGTTTGAACTTCAGATTCAAAATTGGAATAAAAGGAGACAGAAGAAAGTAAAATCATTCCCCCCCCCAATCAATTACCCAGGAGTAGCAAGACAAGCTATCTAGAAGGCCTGTAAAAATAATTTTCGGCACAGTGCCTGGGATTAATGCTATTTTTGCAAATTATGATTGCCAGATAGATCCTGGGGAATAAAAGTGTAGGCGGTTGGTAAGTTCCTGATAAACCTTCTTGATCATATATTATAAAAGCCAAGGGCAGGTGAGAGATAGATCGAGATATATTAAAATATTATTTTTATTATATCTGCAGGATCAGTGCTTCTAATGATTGACATTCACATTTTTGTTTCTGACATGAGAATTAATCTAAATAGGTTTCCTGGGCTGTATGCAGCAAATTCCACTTTTCTAACTAGCAAAAAGAACTCTTAATCTAAAACATATTTCATATCACCCGCTTCAAGAAAAATCACATGAATATATGTTCCATTTTAGAGTCTGTCTAATAAGCAGCTTGTTTTAAACCATGCCCGTGCCAAATTTCAGCTGTCTTGCTCAAATGAGAAGCATACACACTCACAAACACACACGCTGTATATATATAATCATAATCTCACAAACATACAACTCCAAAAGTAGCCAGTCTCTATAAATATTCCACCAGTTACAAAGAAGACGGATCTTATCTATCACCAACATCTTGCTACGGTGTCCCTGCTGTTTGAAATAATCATCCTGTCCTCATTAGATTGATACAGCAAGAAGCATTGGACAACACAGATGTTCAATTTATTCATTAAGACCCTCTTAATCCTTCACTGTCTGCAATATTACAGGGATAATAGTCTTTCTGCTAAGCTGCCAGATTCTTTGTGTGCGTAGAAATGATGTCCATTACTAAGTATACCATCTATGCCTTAAATCAGGTGCTAATTTAAACTCCGATTTGTTAATACAAGACGGTTTCATAAAGTATTTAAGTTTGCATTTCCTGGAAAGGTTGAGTTTTAATTTGTTCCCCCTTGATCATGGAGATTACTAGGTGGGCAAGTTATTTTAAGGACAGAACAAAGCAAGACCCCAAGTCTATGCTGAATGAGCAAACATGGGATGTTAATGCAGCAAATAAATAAATTCAAGAAGTTAAATATTCCTTCTGCACCACTCCTAGTAAAAACTATGGTTATTGTAACATATCCTTATCCACAGGGTCACTCTTAATAACCCGAAGTCTCGAAATGTCCTTAAAAAAAAAGAAAGAAAGAAAATCACTCTGCACCTTGCTAATTGTAAAATATGTGGATGGCCAGCTGGAGAAATCCAGGAGTTGAAATCCACATATCTGAAAGATACCAAGGTTGAAGGACATGTAGTCCTCTACTTACAACCAGTTGTTTAGCGACAGTTCAAAGTTACAGTGGCACTGAAAAATTGACTTACGAGTGGTCCTCGCACTTACGACCAGTGCAGCATCCCAAAGTCATATGAACTCCATTTGCAGCTTTCCTACCTGGGTTCCGGTAAGCAAAGTCAATAGGAGAAACTGAATTTACTTAAGGACTATGTGATTCACTTAACAACCTTGGCAAAAAAGATTGTAAAATCTAATAGGACTCATTTAAGAATCACTTTGCTTAGCAATGAAAATTCCAGTCCCAATTCTTTGTCATAAATCAAGGACTACCTGTATGTATGTGGAAGGCAGGGGTTTCATGAAGCTGTTTGGGACAAAATAATTCTTTTATTGTGCTGGCGTTGACAGGTATTTGGCTGGTTGGTTTTATGATGCTGATGCTCTCTTTAAACAGTTGTTAAGCAAATTACTGCAGTTGTTAATTGAATCATGTGGTCGTTAAGCGAATCTGGCTTCCCTCATTGACTTTGCTTGTTGGAAGATGGCTGGGAAGGTTACAAATGATGATCACATGATCCAGAGACAATGCAACTGTCATAAATATGAACCAGTTGCCAAATGCCTGAATTTTGATCACGTGGCCATGAGAATGTTGCAACGGTTGTAAACGTGAAAAACAGTCATAAGTCACTTTTTTCAGTGCCACTGTAATTTAGAACAATCACTAAATAAATGGTTGCAAGTCGAGGACTATCTCTATAAAGGATTTGAGGCAGGACATCACTCCTTACTGTCATTTGTACATTAATTGTATACAAGCAGCATTATACACAGAATTAAAAAACGAGCACAAGCAAAATTTCCCCACCTTTTATTTCCACACTAGGACAATCACCTCTTGCTAAATTTCCCCAATGTCGCTGTGATGCTCTCTCCCTTCTAAAACTCACCACCCCTATTTTGGCTGGAATAAAGCTGAAGGAGTCCATATGCCAACCTTCAGTGGCAGCAGGAAAAGGTGGACGAGTGCACAGAGAGCAGGTGTTCATCCTGGCAACTGCCATTTTTCTTTTTTGGAGGGGTGGGCAATCTGCAGTCTGCAAGCCCTGCAAGTCCCCTCTGATCAGAATTTTGCCAAGTCAGCAGGGGGACTGCAGTCATTTTTAGGTAGGAAATAGAAAAAATGGGTTGCAATCTCTGTAAGAGGTTTAAAATAGTTTAAATTAAAAAGGTCTGAAAAACTCTCCGAAACCCGTGGAAAAAAATGCCCAAATCTTGGCACACCTCTTTGCAGGATCTCCCACCCATCCATATACAGCAGCATCAGACCCTCAGTCATTGCAGCCCATCTAACCAGAAATTCCCTTGAAACAACTCACCCTCATCAAAATAGTTCTGAGGGATTTCTGGGGAGAAATAGCAATGGACATATCAGGGCACTATTGCACCTCGCGAGTTTATTAGTCCTTTAGGATAAATTTATAGTTTGGCTTTTGTTTAAAAGGACACACTTTTTCAGTTGTGGATTGTGATTACATGCCATCAAATCGTTGTCGACTCTTAGCAACCACATATTCTGGATATGCTTATTATCTATTTCATGGCAGTCAGCCAGATGTTCAGACTGGATTTGGCACTTTTATGTGCCTACCGAGTCCTTCCCATGGACCTGGGACAGGCAGATGTGGATGTCTGATGGTGTTTAGAGGTAGTGTTGTAAGCTGTCCTGAGTAAAGCTGCTTTTTGAAATTGACTGATGGTGATTTTGTCAATGCCGATGGTGTTCAAGTGGCACTCCGGTTGTTTTGGGATTGCATTCAAGGCGCCTATGACTATTGGTACCACCTTTGCTTTCTTTTGCCACAGTCATTCAATTTCTATCCGCAGATCTTTGTATTTTGTGATTTTCTCCAGTTCTTTCTCGTCTCTTCTGTTGTCCCCAGGTGCTGCCACATCCACTACCCAAACTTTTTTTAATATTTCTTATTCACAATTGTTAAGTGTGGGCTTGTCTGTTTGAATGTATTATCATTATAATCTCTTTTTTCCTCTCTCCCCCAGACAAATCATAGTGAGAACTCTTTTTTTAACCAAGCCAAAAGAACCTAACTACAGACTCCTTCGGGACAATTTCCCATATATAGTTGAGGAATCTAATTTTAAATCCACTGATTAAGTAACTCATTAGTGCAACAAATGTCGACATTATTATTTAGAGGTAAATCCCACTGAGTTTAACAGTGTTGCACTCCAAGCTCTATACTGACACAGAAGAGCAATCCCCACTTCCATAATTCTGAAGAAAAAAGGTTGTTGTTTTTTTAAAGATAATAGGACTTCACAATAGGTGCCATCTTAGAAAAATATTACTTCCAGATGGACAATATGTGCTTTGCAATGCTTTCCCTCTGCAGTTGTTGTAAATACCTAATTATTTTAATACTAAAAAAAGTGATTGCTCTTTTAAAAAAAATTGGTTAAAGGTTTTTTTACATTCAGTCATCTAACAATTTCACTTTTTTAAACAGAAGTCTTCCTTCCTTCCTTCCTTCCTTCCTTCCTTCCTTCCTTCCTTCCTCCATTTATCTGTTTACAATATCTGGTAGCTCTATTAACATAATTCCAAGATACATATAAAAAAATGAAGAAAATACTAAAAAAACCTACTACAGTACCATGTAAATAAAAGATCAGGAACTATACATGTAAAAATTTATCATGTATAAGGAGTACACCAGATTATAAATTATTATGAACTGTGGATTAGTGAAGCCTCTTTAATTAAAAAAAATCACAGATAAAGTAATGAGATTTCAGAAGCAGGAACCATGATTTTATCAAACTTAGTTGGGTTTTATTATTTATCTTATAGATTATAACCATTTCACTAATGAAGCAGTTCACTGCCTGTTTTCCTCTGCAGTAACAAATCCTAACTTCACATCTTCCACTTAATGAAAGTAGTACTATAGTCCAATAGATCTGCAAGGCCGTACTCGGGAGAAACAGGACTACATAGATGGACCAAATATAATCTTTCTGGAACATCTCACTGGTTTTCTCAATTTCAGGAAAAAGGAGACAAATACTGCATTTTTCCAGTAAGTTGGAACAGGTCTTGCCAAGGCAAGGAATTTCACATCCTAAGCACTGCAACAGAAAATGGCTTTTGTGTGTGTGCGCGTGCATGCGTGCGGATTCCTGCTAAAGATTTCAGCGAAAGGTGCAAAGAGCCAAATTATTTTTTTCTAAAGGAACTGGCATCTGTACCCCTGGCAGATACCCAGCCCAACAGCAGGAAAAGGGTTAAAATAAATCACCTGAAATGTTGTGGGGAGGGATGGACAAAGGAATATAATGGATATAAATGACCCAGCCAACAAAATCAATAGGTTGTTTCTTCAATAAGAACAGGAATAGTGGGAGGTAGGGGAAAGGAGGGTGGGGCCATAGTAGCTTGCCCAGGCCTGCTTCTTGTGACCTGATCCATCAATTGGCAGCACCAGGCGCTTAGCAGCAGAGAGAGCTGTACACTGCAGCTCGTAACCAGCACAGACCTGCCCTGCCATTTTGAAGCCCATCTCCACCTCTTTCTTCTCTGGCTTGTTGAAATTTGATTGCCCCACTTGGAATGGGGAAAAAACAGTTTTGTGCTGCTCCGTTTCCTGATTGGCGAGATATCTAGAATGCCAGTGCTTGGTAAACCCTGCTGGGCCTGGAAGCGAATTAAAAGAAAACCAGGCTTTTAAAGTTGGCAGCCAAAGAAATATTTCTTCATTAGATTTACGTGCCAAATTTCTTCCAAGCCGTTCCTCCAATTTTAACTTTACAACAGCACTGCCAGGTAGGTTATGGAAAGAAAAAGACAGAAAGCTCAAACACACAACACTATTGGTGAAATTTTATCTGTTGGGTCTTTAAACTTAGAATTAAGTCTGATCCTGTAACTCAGCATTTTTCAAACTTGGCAACTTTAAGACATGTGGACTTCAACTCCCAGAATTCTCCAGACAGCTGTAACCATTGCACTGCATTACACTCCGTCTGCAGAAGTATGTCCTTTGAATTGTTGGATTCCAGACACTCAATCCCATAATTGTCTATGGGCTATAGCTATAACGGGAAGAAAATCTGCAGTCTCAGATTCTTAAATTTGTTAAGTCTCTGGTTTCCTTTAACCAGAGTCTATCTGACATCTGACTAAGAACAAAACTTGTTTCTTCCTTCCAGTACTTTGATGCTGATGAATGACTACTGTTTAGAGCAACTGGATAACAGACAAGCATTAGTTTCCTATTTGAATGTATATAGCAAGATTTAAATTGTATGAATAGGAGGTGCAATTAAGTTCTTTTCAAACTTGTTAGGTAACCGGTACTTATGTCTCGCTGTTGGGTGATGATTTTCTTATTAAAAAAATGTTTCTGATGACAGAACTCTAAGCTCTCCTTCGAAAGCGAAACACTCTGCGTACGTTCTGAGCAACCTGCTTTGTTATTAACATCTGACTCACGGATCAGAGTCCAAAATGACAAGCTCTTAAGCTTGGAAAGCAAGGAAGCAAAGCTGCCAGGTTGTCATCGTGGCTTTTTTGCAAAGACAAAGAAACCGGGGTTTTGCCACTGGGGGAAGAAGAGGATTCCCCTACCGGGGACAAATTTTCGTTGTTTGGCCTTTTGCCCATGCAATTACAACATACTGGGTAGCGGTTACCAGCACAGCATCTGGGAGAGGCCCAGAGAGAGAGAGAGAGGCGGTTTTTAAGGTCCTCTGATCTCTTGACTTCGGCCCTGGGAATGAATGCCAGTTATAAGAGAAAAATAGTTTATGATCCTATTAAAGCAAGTAATCTACCTAGGATTGCTTTGATGTAAGTCCCAGAAATCTTCCCATCAGCTGGATACTTTTAACAGATGGCGCTGGGGATCGGAGCGATGAAATGCAAAGGGACTCTTCTCTTACAGAGACGGCGTCCTCTCTCCTATGCGCATGTAGATATTCAGAGGAAACGGCTGCTGCAGCATATGGAGGGGTGAACATATTGCAGAAGCAGGCTTGCATTTTTGATGCCAGGGATTACACCCTTGGCCTTTGCGAGTCACAAGGAATGGGGCTGCCAATAGCAACAGCCCTTAGACTCATATACTGCTTCACCGCCCTCTCTAAGCGGTTTACAGAGTCAGCCTATTGCCCCCAACAATCTGGGTCCTCATTTTATCCACCTCGGAAGGATGGAAGGCTGAGTCAACCTTCAGCCTGGTTGGATTCGAACTGCCAAATTGCAGGCAGCCGGCAGGCAGCAGAAGTAGCCTGCAGTACTGCACTCTAACCACTGCGCCACACGGCAATGTTATCTGCATCATTTGTATTTTGATGTCATGATGTCTAATGACCACCCAACTCTCTATTTAAAGGAGGCTTGAGAAATGAAGTACAGGTAGTCCTTGACTTACGACCACAATTGAGCCCAACATTTCTGTTGTTAAGCAAGACATTTGTTGAGTGAGTTTTGCCCCATTTTTCTTGCCTTAGCTGTTAAGTGAATCACTGCAGTTGATAAGTTAGTAACCCGGTTGTTAAGTGAATCTGGATTCCCCATTGACTCTGCTTGTCGAAAGGTCGCAAAAGGTGATCACGTGACCTTGGGACACAGCAACGGTCGTAAGTATGAACCAGTTTCCAAGCATCTGAATTTTGATCACATAATCATGGGGATGCTACAAAGGTCATGGTTGTGGAAAACGGTCATGTCACTTTTCTTCAGTGCTGTTGTAACTTTGAACGGTCACTAAATGAACTGTTGTAAGTCAAGGACTACCTGTACTGTACTATGGAGGTAGTCCTTGACTTATGACCAGTCACTTAGCGACCATTTGAAGTTACAACAGACCCCAAAATGGGATTTATAACTGACATCCAGCCCACCCCAAGTGGTCATGTGACTGTATTTTGGACACTCAGCAACTGCCCTGCATTTATTTTATTTTTAATTTATTTGTACCCCCACCTTTATTATTTTTACAACAACCCAAAGGGGGGGGGGGAGCAAACATATCCAACACACCTTTCTTCTACTATTTTCCTCACAACAACAACAACCCTGTGAGGTGGGTTGGACTGAGAGAGTGACTGGCCCAAAGTAACCCAGCTGCCTTTCATGGCTAAGGCAGGATTTGAACTCATGATCTCCTGTTTTCTAGCCTAATGCCTTAACCACTAGAACAAACTGGCTCTTTACTGCCATTTGCAGTGTCCCGCAGTCATTGACTGCAATTTATGATGTTTTGCCAAAAGCTGGCATTTACTTCCATTTTCCGGCAAAAAATGCCTCATTGTGAACAATAGGTTTGCTTAACAACTACGGCATTTGCTTAACATCCATTGCGTTCACTTAATGACCATAGCAAAAAGGATTGTAAAATGGTGACATGCTTTATGAGCATCACGAATTATGACCTAAATTGTGGGCTTAGTTATGGTCATGAGTATAGTTCTACACTGAGGAAACACATCACAAAACTACATATAAAAATAACCTATCTTTATATTTGTAATAAAGCTGACTTACTTACTAAAATAAATGAATTGCATGAGGCTTGCCCCCACAATGTCTCCCCCCCCCACAAGATTCTATTTATTGGCTTTTTGTAATGCATGCAACTGGCACTTACATTCTCTAACACTGCCCTAGCCAATAAACTGAATTTGAAGTTGTAGAAATCCAACAGAGAGGGATAAAAGTTTTAAGAAAAGCAGGTGTGCTACTGTTTTCACTAGGCACACCCTGAACCATCCTCTCTTGAGACAAGGAGAATTTTCATTCATCATGCTGAAAGTGAGGAACATTTCCCAGCCCCATTTAACAATCAGTTTGCCCTTGTCTGTTGGCAAAGAATAAGCTAATTTTATTCACAACCTTAAGATAGCTGGTGCTATGCAGTAAATAAACCTTGCATTCTTTAAAATGGTCAGTTCTCACAGATCAAGCTTTTTCAAACTTTCTTTCAAAGGGAAAAAAAGGATTTTGGTAGTCTCATGGATGGGGTGGAATTCTTGTCTTTATTTAGTCACATGGTGTGACCAGGTTTGCTATTTGCAAAGTTCTGTCATTTATTGCACCATTCCTCCTATGGGATTTTTCCAGACTGGTTTGTGACCAAAGATGCTTCTAGAAGGCAGAAAAATACATCCCCAAAAAACATCTCTAGTGCAGTATGTTTCAACCTAGCCAGCATGCTGGCTGGGGAATTCTGGGAGTTGAAGTCCACATATTTTAAAGTTGCCATGTTTGAGAAACACGGCTCTTCTTATGGTTGTATTTTCGACCATTTGCAACAATAAAACCAGGTCAGAAACACCCCAATCCAAACATGAGCACAATTTTCCAGCCTTTTCAGAAATACAGGTAGTCCTCGACTTACAATCATTCGTTTAGTGGCCGTTTAAAATTACAGTAATTACAATAACTCACTTAACAACTGTCTTGCTTAACAATGGAAATTTTGGGCTCAATTATGATCATAAGTCAAAGTTTAGCTGTAAAGGAAAACAGAATCCCCTCTTGTAGGAGAAGAAAACATCTCAGGAAAGTATAACATAATTTTTGGCACAATACTGACGACAACAGATGGTACCCAATAACGTTGGATACTTTGGTAGTAGGATTTGAGAGAACATCATTTCAAGATGCAAATGGCACAAAGGGGAAACTCTCTTTTATTTATTATTTTAATGCTTCCTCCACAAAACTGGGACAGGAATTTAAGCAGGGACGTGCCTTGTGGAAGGGAAAATGGCAAAATTCGGTGCCCCCAAATTAAATTTCCTTGCTAAAGAGTTCTAGGCCTCAACACATTTACAAAGAATAATAAGGTGCTTTACCAAAAACATAGAATAGTTTCATTTGTGCCCTGTTATGTAAGAACCCCAATGAAACAATTTGTTCTCGCCACAAATCCTGGCTGAACTTGCAGGAATTGACCTGCCTAATAGTCCTAAAGATTGATAGGGAGGGGGAGTCAAAGAGAGGGCAATATTATCACTGCACAGTCAAGGTTGCCAAATTCTTCCTCACCCCTTGCTCCTGTGTCCAACAACATCCAATTTCTACACAGTCAATGCTAAACTGCTCAAATGCCCACAACAGGTGGCACATTGAATTAGATATCTTAAGGTCCTCACCAGTGGTGAAATCCAATTTTTTTTACTACCGGTTCTGTGGGCATGGCTTGGTGGGCGTGGTGTGGTGTGGCTTGGTGGGCGTGGCAGGGGAAGGATATTGCAAAATCTCCATTCCCGCCCCACTCTGGGGCCAGCCAGAGGTGGTATTTGCCGGTTCTTCGAACTACTCAAAATTTCCACTACCAGTTCTCCAGAACCTGTCAGAACCTGCTGGATTTCACCCCTGGTCCTCACCATCCCTAATGGGTCCCCTTCTGCCCAACCCAGGAGGCTAACCACTGTATCCCTCTATCAAAATGTTTCTCAGCAAGCTGACTGCAGAATTCTGGGAATTGAAGTCCACACCTCTTAAAGGTGCCAAGGTTGCAAAACGCCACTCTATAATTTTGACCTTGCCTCTTACATGGAAAGGACAGAGAAGGATGTGCTGCCAGATCCAGTATGCAATCACTCTTCATGCATCTTAAAGCAGAGATAAGAATGTTAAGAACCCTGTTTAAGGGTTAAGAGCCCTGCATTGGTAGTCCTCAATTTACAATCATTCATTTAGTGACCATTTGAAGTTATAACAGCACTGAAAAAAGTGACTTACGGTTGGCCCTCACACTTACGATTGCAGCAATATCCCACGGGTCACATGACCAGAATCCAGGCACTTGGCAACCATCATGTGTTTACGACAGTTGCAGCATCCTAGGGTCATGTGATCCCCATTTGCGAACTTCCTAGCTGGCTTCTGACAAGCAAAGTCAACGGGGGAAGCCGGATTTACTCCCATGTGATTCACCATGTGATTCACTTAACAATTGCAGTGATTCGCTTAACAACCATGGCATAAATGGTCATAAAATCAAGCACAACTCACTGAACCGCTTTCCTCAACAACAGAAATTCTGATCCCAATTGTGGTTGTAAGTTGAGGACTGCCTGTAGTTTATCTCATCCAACACACTGTTTTCTACCAACCAGGAAGCCCACAAGCTGTTCTTAAATGCTTTTAGTAGAAAAACAAGGTTGAAATATTAATAAATAATAAAGAAGGCAACAGCACATTCTCATTCATGCTTCCCAGTGAGAAAGGCACGCCATATTCAATCCTTGAAAACATAAACACAAAACAAACACAATCTCTTTTGTGATTCTCTGGTGTATGTCTGTTATATATCTGAATGGGTTGGTGCACTGGGCTTGTTTTCTTATCATCAACAGGTACACTTACAACATGTATGACCCACCCAAAGAGTTGAAATGAGCAGTTTTCTGGATGGCTAATAATGTCCCTTACATGCTCTAATTAATTTTGGAGCAGAAATTTGGAGGAAAAAAATTCCATGCATTCCGCAGTTATACAGGAAAATAAATAAATAATAAAATTATCCTGACAAGGACTTGTTGGCCCAAGGTCTCAACAGGTATTGGTATAATATTAATATCTACTGTAAGCCCTTTTCCACATGAAATAAACATTTATTTTGCAATGACTTATCCTGTCCAGATTTAAAACAAAGGTGTCTACTAACCAGTTTATGCTACCAAGTAATTAAACACCTGGTCCAGAATGCTGTGGTGTTTGTAACTTAGCACGCACCAAAGTAAACTCATGTAACATCTCGGCTTCCTGAGCTGCACTGGCTCCTGATAGGTTTTCAGATACAATTCAAAGTGCCAATTATCATCTATAGGGCTTGGTTATTGGCAGGTGACCCATCTTGGATTACCTCTGCCTATCTCATCAGATCTGGCAGGACAGAGAAATCCTGCATTCTGGATCCAGCTAGATGACCTTGTTTCACAGAAGGGACTCAGAGCAAATCTGTCCCGCCATAGGATCCCCCAACGATTCAAATGGCCTTGATTCCATTAGCATTCTAGAAGGCCAGGATGTTATTGAAAACTTATATGGGTTGTGCTGAGATATGGCATGGTTTATTAGGAGCCTCAGCTGCATTGTATTATTGTTTATTTATGTTGTGCTTTTTTATGTTTTATGAATCATTAGCTGCTCAGACCTGCTAGAGTGAGATGGTGGTCATAAAAATTATTTAAATAAATAAATGCCAGAGTTATCAATTGTCCAAATAGAAACTCAATAACTATAGCATGTGAAAAGGCTGTCTGAATAGATACACACTACCAAATTCAGATTCCTGCACAACAAGTGAGCTCATTGAATGGTCTTATTCTAGCCCACCTCGCAAGGTTGTTGAGAAGACAGAATGAAAGCAAACTATCTTAAGCTTTTTGGGAGAAGGGCAAGATTCATGACTCATTTCTTACAGTTTTTAGAAAGCGATGAACATTTGAATGAGCTAATATTATATACATGCTGAAATTCTCTACCAGGGGAACTTTGCTTTCTCTCCTCTAATCTAAGCATGTCCTTGACTTACAACCATTTGTTTAGTGACTAATCAAAGTTACAACGGCACTGACAAAAATGACTTATGACTGGTTTTCACACTTACGACTGTTGCTACATCCCTATAATCATGTGACCAAAATTCAGGCGCTTGGCAACTGGCATGTATTTCTGACAGCTGCATTGTCCCAGGGTTATGTGATCACCCTTTGCCATCTTCCCAGCCAGTTTCCAACAAGCAAAGTCAATGGGGGAAATCAGATTTGCTTTAACGACTGCATTAATTCATACAGAATATGCCTGAAGAGGTACACCGAAATACAGAGCCTGAGATGCAATTGTCAGATTCTTAGTCGAGGAAGTTTCTCAGTCATCCAAGGTAGAGTTGTCTGGAAGTTGAATCATGGCAACTGCACTTCTTTTCTCCTTGGTTTGAAACGTTTCGCTGCTTATCTTGCATTTCAAACCAAAAAGAAAAGAAGTCCAGTTGCCATGACTCAAACTTCCAGTCAGATTCCTAGGTGAGCACCTGGGCACTCAGTCTGCTATTCTGAAAATAAAAAGTGATAGAAAACAATGAATTTTGTCCCATGCTTGTGCTTGATGTAAAACCATAGCAAATCAGTGCAGCAAGACCAGGCAGACAAACACGCCTTCAGAAAGCCCATTTGCCAGAACAGTGACAAACAACCCAAAGTGCAAAGAAGAACAACTAAGACGATTAAAGGCCTGGAGACTAAAACATATGAAGAACGGTGGCAGGAATTGGGTACAGCTAATCTACACAAAAGAAGGACTAGGTGGGACATGATAGCAGTATTCCAGTATTTGAGGGGCTGCCACAAAGAAGAAGGGGCCGACTTATTTTCCAAAGCACCAGAAGGCAGGACAAGAAGCAATAGATGGAAACTAATCAAGGAGAGAAGCAACCTGGAATTAAGGAGAAACTTGCTAACAGTGAGGACAATCAACCAGTGGAATGACTTGCCTTCAGAAGTTGTGGGTGCTTCACTGGAGGTTTTTAAGAAGAGACTGGACAGTCACCTGTCTAGGGTCTCCTGCTTGAGCAAGGGGCTGGACTAGAAGACCTCCAAGGTCCCTCCCAGCTTTATTCTGATTGAAATTCAAACTGGGATCCTGCTAACAGAAAAGGCCTGGCCACTGTTTATGCCAATATCTTTCTTAGCAATAGCAATAGCACTTAGACTTATATACCGCTTTATAGGGCTTTACAGCCCTCTCTAAGCGGTTCACAGAGTCAGCATATTGCCCCCAACAATCTGGGTCCTCATTTTACCCGCCTCGGAAGGATGGAAGGCTGAGTCAACCTTGAGCCGGTGAGATTTGAACCGCCGAACTGCAGCTAGCAGTCAGCTAAAGTAGCCTGCAGTACTGCACTCTAACCACTGCGCCAAGTTTCTTCCCAACTTGTTTGCTGGGGCATTTTTCCTCCTCTCTGAAGCAGCCCTGCTACTCATTTAGAGTCAGGCCGGGCGGGGAGTGGAAGCCAGAGAGAGAGAAAAAAATATATATCACATGCTGGTGTAACCTAGCGGTTTCCTCTGCACAGCTCCGTGTCCGTCCCGGGGTGCGCGCAGGCGCAGACTCGTGTGCGTGTGTGTGTGTGTGGCCGAGGCCTGCAAAAGCAAGTCGGAGGCCCCACTGCAGGGAAGTCGACCGAGTGCCACGTCAGGGCAGCAGTGACGGAGAGCAGATCCTGTTGGCCAGACGAGACTATGTTAAGTGGGGAAGGGAGAGGGAGAGCCAAGCTGGGCGAAGAGGAGGGGGGGCCGGGAAGGCGGGGGCGCCACTGCGGCTGCTGCTGCTGCTGCTGCTGCTGCTGCGCCTTTAAGTGCGTTGTCTGCCGAGCCTCGTCCTCGGTTGACCCCTGGCGCATGGATGGCAGCAACCGCAATTCTTCCATAGGCAGGCCTGACCCACATTCCTGGCCAGGGCGAGGAAGCTAAGCGGGAAAGGAGTTGGAAAAAATGAGCCCGAGGATCAAGAACACAGAAAAGAGAAGCAAAGCAGAAAGAATTAGCGGGGAAGAAAGGCTGGCTTAAAAGGCTCTCCTTCTCCAGATACCCTCAGTTCTGGGGTGGGGAGCCACTTCGGCTGTTTCAAGAGAGACACCCTCAAATCCTTTTGGTATTTATTTCTACACCAGGACATCTCACTTTCCCTCCCTCCTGCGCTCGCCCACCCACCCTGAACGTGGCAAAATCTCAAGGCATTTTGAGAAAAAAAATTCCAAAGCAAGAGAATGAACAAAACATGCCAGCAATTTCAAATTCTAGAAGAAACTTCTGAAAGTTTTGTAGTAGAGTTGTCAAAAGTTTGAAATATTCTACCAGATTCGGTTGCGTCAAACTTCCATAGTTTTAATTCCAACTTAATTTCTGTAGATCTCACCCCATATTTAAGAGGCCCTTAAGGGTGCTTGTATAAGTGCACTAATGTGCTTGCCCATCGTTCTCTGTTACGTTTTAATTCTTTTATTTTGCTTGTTTGAATTCGTAATTTTTGTTTAATGAATCAACATTAAGCAAACTTGAAGAATTTCAGGCTCTTCCACCTGAAATTGACCCAGTCTGATAGTTGAGGGAAACATTCCTTGTAACCCCAGAGTTTGTACATAAGATTCAAAAGGTAGATAACCCTGCTTACCTTAGGAGTCAGGAGCAAGTGAACTATCCATTAGTCCAGTGTTTCCCATCCTTAGCAACTTGAAGATGTATATATATCAACCCCCGGAATTCCCAAGCCATCATACTTGCCAGGGGATTCTGGGAATTGAAGTCCACATCCTTAAAGTTGCAAAGTTTGAAAAACACTGATATTCTGTAGATTCTTATCAATGTTTATTATTCTCTTGCATCACTATCATTTTTAAGGATTATTAGCACACATAGTCCTGGTGAAATCTAATAGCACAAATGTGAAGTATATGTTGGAAAATATAGCATCAACTTTTAATGGTATTGAAACAGTTGTGCCTCCTTAAAAATGAGTTTATATTTCAAGGTCCAACCTTTGTTGTATAGTCCCTGAATATGCTAACTTTCCTGACAGAACAATTAATCAGTGGAAAGACTTGTCTCCAGAAGTTGTGGAGATTTTTACTGGAGGTTTTTAAGAACAGATTGGACAACCATTTGTCTGAAATGGTGTAGAGTTTCCTGCTTCAGCATGGGGTTGGACTAGAAGACCTCCAAGGTCCCTTCCAACTCTATTATTCTGTTATTAATAGATTTATAACAATCAATACCTGATTGCATCCTGTAAATCAATGGAATTTTACAGTTTACTAATCCTATTTACATCCTGCTCTTCCTTTAATGAGTTTTGGTTGCCATTTGGTTGTGAGTTTATCTCCCTTTAATGTTTTCTCCTCACTACAACCCAGCTGAGAGAGAGGGGGGAGGGAGGGAGGAGGGAGAGAGAGGGAGGGATCTAGGAGAGAAAGATATAAATAGATGCCTGTTAAATATTAACCGACTTACATGCCGTCTCCTCGAGGCCAGAGAGCAAGATTGCTGTGGGCTTCTTGCTGTGTTGCTCCATCTGCGACTGAGCAGAACTACTGGACTGCACCAGTACTCTTGAATTATTTTTCATAGCATTTGAAAGATGACATGCAAGGGAATGCAGTATTTGATGATGGATGGGGGGAAGGAAAAGGAAGGAAGGAAGGAAGGAAGGAAGGAAGGAAGGAAGGAAGGAAGGAAGGAAGGAAGGAAGGAAGGAAGGGAAGGAAAGGTTAAGTCCTCTTTGATCATACCAAATGCCCATAAGTTGCACATTCTGTTTGCAACAGTGGCCAAGAACAGTTGTTTCCAAGAAAACTCACAAGCAGCTGTCCCCTGTTGTTTATCTGCAGTTCTTTCCTTCCCCTTCTCCTATTTCTCCAAGTTTGCTTCACTCCTTTCAAAGCCAATTAGGCTTAGTGGCCAGCAAACCATCTGATGCCAGCCAATGTCATAAATTAAAGACAGCTATGGCTACAGTTTATGAATGCCTTTGGGTGACTCAGCGTTCTAGCATTTTTTAAGAAAAGGTCCCTCTTGTCTGCCAATTTTCTCCAGTCAGTGCAAGATTTTGTGGATCTGATTTATTTTTTTCTCCTCCGGACTCCACACCTCTCTGGAGTAGCACAGGATGAGGAAAAAATCCAAAATCCTTCTGAAAGGTATCTATGAGCTATCTTTTTTCAGATGAGTTCGTTAATATAAAAACAGTGGAAACTAATCAAGGAGAAATTTCCTCCAGAAGTTGTGAATGCTCTAACACTGGAAGTTTTTAAGAAGAGATTGGACAACCATTTGTCTGAAGTGGTATAGGGTTTCCTGCCTGAGCAGGGGGTTGGACTAGAAGACCTCCAAGGTTCCTTCCAACTCATTCTGTTATTCAGTGCAAGCTTTTGAGTTCAAAGTTTTTAAAAATGCAGAGAAAATAGGAGGGAGGATATCCAGAAATATTTCACGAGAAGAGTCCTCCACTCCTCTGCTCGCAACAGAATACCTTATGCCACCAGACTTGAAATTTTGGGCCTAGACAACTTAGAACTTCGCCGTCTTCGATCCGACCTAAGCATAGTACATAAAATTATCCGCTACAATGTCCTACCTGTCAATGAATACTTCAGCTTCAACCACAACAATACACCAGCACACAATAGATACAAACTTATGATAAACCGCTCCAAACTCGATTGCAGAAAATAGGACTTCAGCAACAGAGTTGTCAATGCCTGGAATGCACTACCTGACTCAGTGGTTTCTTCCCCAAACCCCCAAAACTTTAAACTTAAACTGTCTACTGTCAACCTCACCCCATTCCTAAGAGGTCTTTAAGGGGCGTGCATAAGCGCACCAGCGTGCCTACCATCCCTGTCCTAATGTTCCCGTTTATTCGTATCCATTTCATGTATTCATAATTATGTTTTTTTTATATCATCTAATACATGCCTGACGAAATAAATAAATAAAAATAAAATAATGAAATGATTTAAAAAGTAGGCTGGGTGTTTATTGGCACAAGACTAATTTGAGAGAGTAGTGTAAGTGGATTCCATTCCACTGACTGGATTTATATAGCTGGAATGACTTTTTAAGCTGAAGTAAGGAAGCTTAGAGACTTCACTCACTCCACGGCAAATCTGCTTTACACATAATTTCGAATCCTGTCTCTCTCCCACACGAAACAACAAAAACAACAACAAAATACAACACGGTAGTGCTGTCACCCAAGGAGGCCACAAAAGTCCTTGCCAGTTAACAGTGGGCAAAGTTGCCCACAGCTGCCAAGAAGCCATCTGGAGCCCACTCCCCATCCCTGATTTCCTTTTCCCCCCTCCTCCTCAAATGAGGCACCGTACTATTCTCTCAACACCCAGGCCATTTCTTCCTGTTCGGAGCTGGCTTTGGGGCGTATTGCCACCTGCCTGCCCATCTGCCCAATGCTGGCATTGCCATCTGCTCAGCCTCATCACCAGGGTGCCCACAAGCGCCAAGGAGACAGCTGGTGTCGGGTTTTCCCAGGCCGGTGGCGATGCCAATGCCGAGGGTTGCTCCAAATAGGAGCCGTCTGTCTGCCTATTTTGTGGTATAAAAAGAGCTTAGTGGCAAGCAACGGATTCCCTTTTATTCAGATGGAGAGGAGGGGTCTTCAGTCCTGCCAGGGGTGGGACAGGTGGGGGGCACTGTAAAGAGGTCTTTGTGATGGGCTGGGCAAAGCAGAGAGCTAGAAAACCAAGCCATACTGCACTGCGTGCCTTTCAGATGGTTTTTGTTTTTTTAAAATTATTTATGAAGCCTCCTTAAATTAAGAAAGTAAAATAGTAACGCTCCGGAATCTCACCCCTATAAGTCTGATCATACAATTCACATTATTAAGATATCTTGCTTTTGTATGTACTTCGGATTAGATCTTTTAATTTTTTTTTTACTGTTTTAGTGCTTTTTTTACTGCTTTTATTGTTTTAAAAATATTTTTTAAATTTTAATTGTAATATATGTTTTTAATTATGAGCTGCCCAGAGTCATTTGCTGAGATGGACGGCTATAGAAATCAGATAAATAAATAAATTATGCATTGTGAAAGGCCCGATACAATACAGATTAAATTCTTCCTCCCCAATAACGCCCTTTGTCATCTCTGCATCCCCTCACTCCCAGACATCTATGCCATTCCTTTTTAAAATTTGTTTCTGTGAAAAGCATTTGTTGCTACACAATGGCCTTTTTTTAAAAAAGGGGTGTATTCATTGGATGAAAATGAACAAATTCATAACAAAATTGATGCATCCTGCAGTGCTAAATAGTTGTCTTATTCCATTCTTAACCTCATTTTTATACCACCAAAGAGCTGACCCTCCCGACATAATTCACAAAATAAGGCTAAAAGTATAAGATCCAATAACATTATCTATTGCACAAACCCAATTCAAAATGGCTGTTGAATAAACTTAAAGTAAGCCAACAGTAAAAGTGTAAAAAGGTCATTTTAAAAGAAAATGAAGGAGAATGGAAAAAAGCCTTCACCTGGCCTTGAAAAGAATTCAATGTAGGCAGTCAAATATGAAGAAAGTATTTATGAAACGAGCGGTAACACCGTAATTGCTGCCTTTTTACTTATTCTTTACATTTTTATTAGTACAAAGAGTACACACACAAAAACATCAAAGATAAAATGAGCAGAATGATAAAAGCAAAGCAAAATTAGTTTACCAATTTAAAGTTGGCTTTTGTGTTTTGTTATGGTGGTCAACAGCTCCTTTTTATCATTTTGATATGAAATACATTTTCCAAGTTCCAGTAGGATGTGGACTCCCCATCTCCCAGGTAACTTAGATTTTTCAAAACTTAACTGTATAGTATGTTGTTTTAAGAAAGCCAAATCCCTTTTTTCCCCCTATTCAATGGGATTTGAACCCAGATCTATCTAAACCTTCTAAAAGGTTTATATGTTATGTCGGATGAGGTAGTAGAATTCTAAACCTCATTGCTTCTAACTACCAGCAAACCGAAGACTGAATGTACCAAATTTTCTCCACAAGGAAAACTATTGATCTCCTTGCCAGTGGAAAAATAGCATAAAAACAATAAAGACTTACAGATGATCTCTGCCTGAAGTGCTAGCTTTCTGACAGAAGTGGAATTAGAATATTTTATGCTTTACTGTACAGCTCTGAGATTATAAGTCTGTCCCATGGAGTTCAACAACAATCTTTATTTTGGTCAAATACTAGTATAAAATGACAAAACCACAGTAGCAATGAACAAAGACGCTGATGCCTGGATGAGGTGATTATTTGGTCCAATCAATTCAGACAATTTTAAAATTGTTCTTGGGCTTTAAAGACATGAACCAAAAGGTGCTATTGGGAAGTCGAAATGCCTCGTAGCAGAAGACAGAATTAGAAAGTTGAAATAACCAGGGAGCCGATTTAAGCTAAGCAATAGGAGAAACATGTGTTTTAAAATTGCTTTAGCATGCAGAAAAAGGACACATATGCACGTACGCACCCCCAAAACAGTAAAAGAAAAAAAAAAAATCAGTTTTTAGACACAGTATTAAATCTTGAACTAACTAATATTGATCAGTCTTTCCATTATCTCAATAAAGAACCCAGTTCATAAACAGAAAGTGACCACAGATCATCAATCTGAGATTGTAAAACTCTGGGTAGCATTATCTTTCATCTTAATTATTATTTATTTATTTTTACTATATCCTATGGTTTGTAAGTCTGGAGTTCTTCTACTAGCCTAATTCCAAAGTTTCTGACGGACACTGAAGCCAACCCAGAGTAATAATCGGACAAATTGACCTTCTCCACCATTTTATACTTAGACACTGAGGGCTAACAACCATCCTTCATGAACATTCTCTGACATGTCCCACAAAAACAATTCTACCAACACTGTACATGTAGTCTCTGACTTAAAACTATTCATTTAGTGACCGTTCGAAATTACAATGGCACTGAAAAAAGTGACTTATGACTGTTTTTCATGCTTAATGACCATCGCAGTATCCCTATAATCACGTGATCAAAATTTGACCGTTTGGCAACTGGCATCTGTTTATAACGGTTGCAGTGTCCCTGTTGCAAACTTCTGACATGCAAAGTCAATGGGGAAGCCAGATTCAATTAACAACCATGCCTTTGGCAACTGGACTGCATATTTGTTTGTCTGTTTGTTTATGTCCCACATTTATTATTTTTTTTACAAATAAGGCAGTGAACATATCCTTCCTCTTCCTATTTTCCTCACAACATCAAGTCTTTGAGGGGGGTTAGGCTGATCAAAAATGACTGGTCCAAAGTCACCTAGCCAGCTTTCTTTGCTTATGGCCATTTGCAACTTTCCACAGTCACGTGACTACGATTTATGATGGTTTTTTGCCAGTTTTACTTCTGGTTTACAGAAAAAAAAATGGGTACAATTGGTTCATTTAACGATCAGCCTGTGTACTTCATGACAATGGCATTTGCTTAACAACCACAGTGTTTGCTGAATGACTGCTGCAAAAAAGGTCATAAAAAGGTCACCATGGCATTGTAGTGTCATGGTGACCACTTAATGACCAGCACAACTTACTACCGTAATTCTGAGCTCAATTACAGTCTGTAATTAGGTCCTAAAACACTCTAAATAAAGTTATCACTTTAGATAAGATTTCCCTTCCTTTGCTCAGCATGCACCCAAAACAAAAACGAAAGCAATGGGGAATGTGCTGCTCAATTGTTAAAAATAAAGAGGTGCTGATGCTTAAATCGAACTGTGAGGTGGTGTTCTTCTATCCCTCTGGGAAATATACTCTGCACATTCTCAGAGACATTCTCTTCTAGTGCTGCTGCTTTGTAGATTCTAAGTCTGAGCACCAGTTCTGGATTTCAATACAGAAAAACAACAATAACATTTTTAAAAAGTCATGGAAATACGATCCTGAGTTAGTTAGTTCTCTCTCAACCTAATCTACTTTGCAGAGTTGTTGTGTGGGTAAAGGAAGGTGAAAAAAATAATAGGAAACCTTTCCAATAAAGACTGACATTGTCTACATAAAATTGGTTTAGGGCAAGAATGTTTTAAATTATCCTTTCTGGGAAGGGCAGCGGATACATTTTAAAGGAAGTGTTTCCCAACATTTGCCATTTCCAGGGAGGCGGACTTCAATTCCCAGAATTCTACAGACAGTCTGGCCATTGATAAGAATTTCGGGAGTTGAAGTCAACATGTCTGGAAGTCACCTATTTTGGAAAACATTCCTACGGCCAACAAAATTAATGGATTTGAAGGGAGTCATAATCAAGTATAAGTTACAACATACAGTAATCATATTTTGTCAACTAAAATAATAATAATTGTGAAGATTCCTGATAGTGACTGAGAAGTCTCAGGTACTGTTATCCCCAAACACCTGGAGATTGACTGTCTCTGTGTATACGTTAGTGTGTGTGTATGTGTGTGTGTGTGTGTGTGTGAGAGAGAGAGAGAGAGAGAGAGAGAGAGAGAGACGTAGGGAGGGGGGGAGGTACACAAAGGGAGGTACACACGGTGGTGTACATCGGAGGTGTACATGACACCCTTTTTCTCATTGATCCCACAACAACCTTGCAAGGAGGACCCGGCTGTGCATGAGAGACTGGTTCAAACTCCCCTAATGAGAGAGTGTTTCAAGATTATAGATCTTCCCCCAAAGGAGGCCAGCATTGTTCAACATCTTTTGGGTCAACTCTTGGAAGGAACAGGAATGCTGGGCACAAATAGCCATTCCTCTCATCCAGAAAAAAAGTTTTTGTGTTCCCTTTGGATCTACCTGGGAAATCCCTCTCTGCATCCAGCCTCACCCTTTTCAGCTCAAGCCCTTCCCACGTGTAGATCCCTTCCCGGGCCCCCACCTCCCCCGCAGCTGGCAAGTTTGGAAAGCGGTGTCCCCAGAGACAATCATTGCTGGCCTCCTTCTGTCTGCCAAAATAGGCCGAGCGATTCTAATGGAGTTCCTGGCAGAGAAACTCGGTGAGAGAGAAGGGTTGGGGAGGGGAAGGGAGGGGAAGCACCGGCAGCTGCCGCCATCGTGGCACTGAATGAAGGCAGGCCTGCTGCCAACCGGGTAACTGCAAACCCATTAGAGGGCAAGGAGTTTGCCAAAGCGGGAAGGAGCAGGGGAGGGGAACAGGTGCGTGCCAGATTTCCCATTTCATCTTTAATTCAACAGCCACAAAGAGCGAGGGAGCAGCTGAGCGGCATTCCCTCCCACACAACCTGGAAGCCATGGGTCTCCCAGTGACAGAGCGGCCCCTTGCTCCGGGCCTTGGCTTGCCAAAGGTCATTGCCCACAGCTGTCTGCACACTCAGACCCATGGTTGGCAAACAGCCCCCTAGCCTACAAATTGGGCATCAGAAACTCCTTGCCAAGTTTCCCTAGAGAGAATATAGCCAAGGAAATGCTAAAGAATCCTCAGAGCCCACCTCCGGCATTAAAAACATCTCAACAGAGCATCAGAAAAGATGCACTTCTTCTATGGTTACTATTGTTTTGTTGTGTTTTTATCTGTTCCACCCTTCTAAAAGAATTACGATTGAAGGCACAAGTCTGAAAAGGAAGGCATTTTCTTCCATCCTTTTTAAAGAAAATGACAAAGTGTTATTGGTGCCCTGTTAATGGAAGGAAATCCCGGCCACAAGGAAAGTCAAGTGCTACTTGCTTCAAGAAGAGACGGAAGGGGAGGGGAGGGGAGGGGAGGGGAAAGGAAAGGAAAGGAAAGGAAAGGAAAGGAGAGGAAAGAAGGGAAGGGGGATAGGAGGGGAGGGGAAAGGAGAGGAGAGGAGAGGAGAGGGGAGGGGAGGGGAGGGGAGGGGAAGGGAAGGGAAAGGAAAGGAAAGGAAAGGAAAGGAAAGGAAAGGAAAGGAAAGGAAAGGAAAGGAAAGGAAAGGATCAGAGAATTCACAAAGAACTCTCTGGACAGATATTAACTGCAACAGATTATTATCTGCCTTTGGAATGATCTGCAAACTCCATTAATCCAAAATGAGATTGGGTTAGATTATTAGACTAACTGTGACTAATCCATATGTCAATGCACCAGGCATTAGTTTAAGTCTGGACCCTTGTAATCTGGAATACTGACTTTAACCCTTGCAGGGTTTAGTGGTTTGGAACCAGGCTCTCTGAAAACCAGTTCCTCCTCTGTTGACTTAACCAAATCCAGGGTTACCATCTCAGCCATACTTGAGGGGTTCCCACAATGTAACGGAAGGCTATTAGAGAAAAAAAAAATCTGGGAGGATGAATATGGTAGCCGCTGAAAACGTAAAAAGGGAGACAGATTTCAACAGCAAGGTTGTGGCCACGACCTAGATTTTTCGATGCCCCTGCAGGTACCCCTGTACCCATAACCCTTTCCCTACTGCCTTCTGCAGTCCCCTACTGTACCTAAATGATTTTGTTGTTGTTCAGTGCCAGATGGAAACATGTCTCCTCATCATGAATTTTAGGAGACTCTTGGGGAGCTTTCAGATTTTTGTACTTTCTCTTGGCTTTCATCCCATGATGTTTTATGAACCCAGAAGAATACTGGGCAGTATAAATATGCAGTAAATAAATACGTAATTTCATCAAGTAGATCCTCATAAGCCAAGGCACTCTGCCTCCACATATCAAAGAATGGGACAAGCGATTTGCCTTCCTAAGTTGCTTGTAAACTCTTCAGAGGCTGCCCATTGCTGGAAACCACATGCTGCCTGGGGTCCAGACACATTTCTCCTATTTTGGACAAGTTCTGGGACACTCAAGAGCTTCCTCTTCCACTGACTCAGAGGAGGTGGATTCAGTTGTACTGTAATAGTAACCCAACACATAGCATTATGTTGATCACATAATTAGAACAAAGTTCCAGAAAAGCTCATAGCTCGGGCGGCAGGACTGGAAGCTATTATGCTCTTTCTGTGATAGACAGCTATGCAGCAGGCTTCACTTCCCTATCCCCAGTGGAGAATCCCAGTTCAACTGTGTCACCAAAGGCCTTGCTTTACTGGAAGGTACCCCCCAGGGGTGGGTTCCAGCTTACCTCGCTGCTGGTTCGCTCCCTCCCGCGCCGCGTGGGCGTGCCTCATGGGCACGCGCATGCTTCACGCACGTGCAGTAACAAAAAATCCGGGGGGAAAAAACAAAAACAAAAAAAACAAAGCAAAAAAAAAATGGTGACCGCATGCACAGTGCCGGAAGTCGACTTCTGCGCATGCTCAGAAGGAAAAAAATAAAAAAAAATTTTAAAAAAAGATGGCGGCCCCCACAGACCGGCACCAATCGATCCGGTTCGGTGATGTCATTGTGACATCACCAGCAGGCCGCTACCGGTTTGGGAGAACCAGTCCGAACCGGGAGGAACCCACCCCTGGTACCCCCTTAAATTTAAGTACAACCCAGATCCCCATAATCTTCGCCCATTTGTTCCAATCCCACTGAATTTCAAGAGAGCAAGTCTGCTCTCTCTTCTTCCTACACTTCGGAGAATGAAAGAGAGTGATCGCTCTTCCTCTAACTGTCCAAGGGCCCCATGCTTTTCTCTTCACCGCGATGGGGTTGCCAGGCATACAATAAACTCGGCATCCTGATCTCCCTCATCCTGGATAAACTCCATTGCGTCAACATTCTCCTTGTAATCTGGCACCCAAACCTGAACACGGTTTTCCAAATGTTTGCCTGCATCACCAGCATTATCAGCGTGCCTACCGTCCCTGTCCTAGCGTCCCCATGTATTCGTAAAATATCATGTACTCGTAACCATGCTTGTACTTCTTATATATTCACAATCATGTTTATACTTTGTCTGTAATCATATACACGCTTGACTAAATAAATAAATAAATAAATAAATAAAATTAAAATATAAATATTCTGAACGTCCACATCCTTTACGAGGTTTAGAGGAATCACCAGCTGAAGCCAAATTATGCCCGGGTATTGTCACTGGCTAAAGGACTCAACTACCATCCTTTAAGGCTTCAGTGGAAAACTAGCAATGCAGCAAAACTCCCACACGCGCACAGAAATACAAATGTTCTGGAGCCTTGTGGTCACTACTTTCTCACCCAGTATCCCACCACAATAAATAAGTAATGGGCTTAAGATTGCAGTCTGTGGCTTTGGCTAAAAACAAAGCTCAGAGAGAAGCAACATATGTGGCCCCGAGTATTTGATTGCCCTTATTCTACCCTTCCCTGCAGTGATAGTTCATTTTTTTTTTTGTCTAATATAGGATGACCAAATATATCCAAATGCAGAAAAATGGTTTTCAGAAGCCCAATCCACCTGACCAGAGGAAAAAGCAGAGTGAAATGCAGGAAACTTTAATGGCCAGGACAGGAACAAACTTGCCACCAGCCTCGGGGGGGGGGGGGGAGATCACGTTGGCCATTGATTGCATCAAGGACTACAAGATCAGGGCTGCAAGATTCTGGATGCCAACTAGTCAAAAGCAAAGAGAATTGGTGATATATCTTTGCTCCTATCAGGCCCTAATTACCCAACTTGGAACACATTGTGCAAAAACTGGAGGAGTCCATAATGTTGGGAAAAGGTGGAAGGAAAGAGAAGAGGATGACTAGCAGCAAAGTGGATGGGCTTAGTTATAGTAACAATGGGGGAACTGTTGGAAGGACTGAAGAACCAGGTTAGGGATAGATTATCATGAAGAAAATCTACCTCTGTGGTTGCTAAGAGTCAACAACGACTGTGTGGCACATATTCTATCAATCTTTGTTCCTATGTGGTATGGAAGTCCTCGAGTGACGATGGCAATTGGGATCAGAATTTCCATTACTAAGTTATGTGGTTATAAAGTATGGTGTCACATGACTGCATCACTTAGCAATGGAAATCCTATTGTCGTTAACCAAATCCACTGGTCGTTAACCAAGGACCCACCCCGATCCAAGTCATTCCTGGCTTGGTCCCTCCCAGCCCTTGAGCCTTGACAAGGTAAGGGATTGCTTCCTCTTTCACTCCCCCCACCTGCCTCTCTCTCTCTCTCTACCCGCTCCCCAATCTCTGCTCTTGGCTGCCTTGCACTCTCCCACTTCTACTGGCTGCCCACCCTGTGCTCACTGGCCTTGTTGGCCCTCTTGGCCTTGACCATGTGGCCAAGGGGGCTGTGAAAACATCTTAACTCTGGAGACTAAGCATAACTACCATTCATTCGGCACCTGAAGAAATGGTTGTAACTTGAGTACTACCTGTAGTTATCTAGATTTTTTAGAGTCCAGATACAGTTATTCTAATTGCATCTGCATCAGTGCTTGAATTTATAGATGAGCTTTAATAAATATGTAAATTTATACAAATCAATGTTTCTCCATTTTTACTTTTGGGCCTCTGGTCACAGAAGGCCCATCCTCCAATGGACCATTTTTAGACAACTTTCTGACACATCTTGAAGCAAAGGCGGATACTGGATAGCATCACAAAGTAGATCCAAAGCACTTCCACTACTGAAGAACCACTGAGGCACGGTGGTTAAGCTGTTGGATTAGGATCAGGAAGATACTCAAGTTCACTCTTAGCCTTGGAAGCTCACTTATTGGTTTAAATAATCACTTTCTCTCATCGTAACCTATCTCAAGGGTACGGTTGTTGTAGGGAAAAATTACTCTACATTAAGTTCCTGAATTAAGCTCCTACATTAACTTCCTGAAGGAAAGGAGAATATAAATCTAATTAATAAAATCGATAATTCAAAATTATTTTTTTACATCTTACGCATCCTCATTGATTTATTGTTTTCAACAACATTTAGATATTTTCGCCCAGCAGATGCTTTGGGGAATGAATCTCTAGATTGCTTCTAAAAAATTTCAAAGAGTAACTCTGGCAGTCATTTTTTTTAAGCAAAAAACAACAACAACAACAACAACACCCTACAAATCCAGAGGAAATCTGAACAAATTACAACATGTGAAATTTAGTAGAAATTTTCCACTTGCGTAAGACATTCCTGGGCTGTCTTTTCAAATAAAGCTCAAAATGGACTATTGAGAGCAGAGAGAATCATCGTGGGATAAAACAATGTTGGGGAGTTTTCAAGAACTTGAAAAGACATGATAACTTTTTGGGTGTGATGGACATGCTGCACTCCGAGATGACATTTCAGGTGCCATATGAGCTTTTATGATTATAAACATCTCAGAGAGCCGGAGAAATCTTGGATGTAATCTTATGGTCATTTAACAACAAAAGTTACTCAGAGAAGTAGGGAAGTGCCTAAAACTTGGAAGAAACATTAATGACTCCTTAAGAAACCACAGCCGAATTCTCACCAGCCAAAGGCCGTAGCTGAGACAATCAGCCTCCCGCTCCCACCTTGCCTCCAATGTAAGCAAGGGAATGGGTAGCTTTCTCGCCTGCCCGCTGAGCTCAAGAGATTGCAAAGCCCAAAAAACCCAACTATATTGGCACTGGGCACCTCCCTCCACTGGGGAAGAGTAGGCTGCCCATGAGCTTGGCACGAGAGGATGGCACAGACGCAAAGCCTGGCATATATACAGAAATTGGCAGATTGTGGCCATCTGTTTGCTTTTCATTTTTCCGGGGGTGGGGATGGGATGGGATGGAGGAGTAGACCTCTTGCCAATTTGAAGAGCAGGAGAATGATATACAATAGGTGGCAATTCTCCAAAGCTGAGTTTTTCTTAACCTTAGCAACTCTGAGATGGGTGGACTTCCACTCCCACAATTTCCCAGCCAGCCATTCTGGGAGTGGAAGTCCATCCATCTCTTGGAAGTCCATCCATCTCTTGTCTTGGTTGAGAAACTCTGCACCAAAGTCTTATGTATGTTAAGGCTCACCTAGTGGTTTGGTTGCACCTACTAATTTCTTACAATGCTTATGCACCTGAAAAGGAACCTGTACACCTTCCTTACCTGCTCTCCCAACCATGACTCTTGGCATCAAAGTTATAGTTTCCTGAACAAGTACAGGTTTTGCCATAATATCTAAAATGTTCGGCCTTTCCACATTGTTTATAGAGATGGGAGGCACTACTTCAGTGCCCAGAGGGCAAAATTTCTGGAAGCCCATTTCCCCATCTCATTCCTGCAGCTGCTTGTCATTTTGGGGCTATTTTTGCAGATGAAAACGTTTGCAGGGATTTCTTTTTAGGTATGCCTATATACATACATTATATTACTCATCACACTTTTTCATTTCAGGGTAAGCAACAGTAAGCTTAAGGAAGTGAAGGCTTGAGAAAAGTAAATATCGCTACATTTGCTTTAGACCAACATCATTTGTGCCACCATTCATACTGTTGTGTCTGTGTGAAACCACCAGTTCCATATTCCACTTCATGCACTGCTTTTGTTCATTGAAACTCTGAATCCTCTCCTTTTGAGGATCTCATTACTGCTACTTATTCATGACTTTCTGGTGATCCCATTTTTTTCAATCCATTCACTCTTTCTTCATATATTTGATTTGCAATTTGAACCTCAAATTGTTCTTTCTAAGAAAGCCAATCTGGTGTAGTGGTTAAGGCATCAGGCTAGAAACTGGGAGACCATGAATTCTAGTCCTTACAGATTACAGATTAACAGAATTGGAAGGGACCTTGTAGGTCATCTAGTCCAACCCCCTGCTCAAGCAGGAGACCCTACACCATTTGTGACAGATGGCAGTCCAATCTCTTCTTGAAAGCCTCCAGTGATGAAGCTCCCACAACTTCCGAAGGCAACTTCTGTTCCATTGGTTGATTGTTCTCACTGTCAGAAAATTTCTGCTTATTTCTAGGTTGAATCTCTCCTTGATCAGTTTCCATCCATTATTCCTTGTCTGGCCTTCCGGTGCCTTGGAAAATAGCTTGACCCCTTCCTTTCTGTGGCAGCCCCTCCGATATTGGAATACAGCTATCATGTCTCCCCTGGTCCTTCTCTTCACTAGACTAGCCATGCCCAGTTCCTGTAACTGTTCATCGTATGTTTTAGTCTCCAGTCCCCTAATCATCCTGGTTGCTCTTCTCTGCACTTTTTCTAGAGTCTCAACATCTTTTTTATAGTGTGGTGACCAAAACTGGATGCAGTATTCCAAGTGTGGTCTCACCAAGGCCTTATAAAGCAGTACTAACACTTCACGTGATCCTATCCCTCTGTTAATGCAACTAAGGATTGCATTGGCTTTTTTGGCTGTTGCCGCACACTGCTAGCTCATATTTAACTGGTTGTCCACTAAGACTCCAAGATCCCTCTCACAGTTACTGCTATTAAGCCTGGTTTCACCCAGTCTATATCAGGGGTGGGTTCCTCCCGGTTCGGACCGGTTCTCCCGAACCGGTAGCGGCCTGCTGGTGACGTCACGATGACATCACCGAACCGGATTGGTCGGTGCCGGTCCGTGGGGGCCACCTTCTTTTTTTTGAATTTTTTTGGAACTTTATTTATTTATTTATTTTTGAATCCCCCCCCCCCTTCTGAGCATGCGCAGAAGCCGACTTCTGGCACTGTGCATGCGGTCGGCTTTTCTTTTTTTGGCTTTTTTTTTTTGGCTTTGTTTTTTTGTTACTGCGCATGCGCGCGCGCACGAGGCGCGCCCATGCGGCGCAGGAGGGAGCGAACCGGCAGCGAGGTAAGTTGGAACCCACCCCTGGTCTATATGTGTCCTGACCAATCATTCTCTCTCAACCCTAGGAAAGAGGCAATGGCAAACCACTTCTCAAAAGCCTTGCCAAAGAAAACTGCAGGGATTTGTCCAGAGAATTTCTGAGAATCAGACATGACTGAACAGAAGGGGGA
Source organism: Thermophis baileyi (assembly GCA_003457575.1). NCBI lineage: Eukaryota > Metazoa > Chordata > Lepidosauria > Squamata > Dipsadidae > Thermophis > Thermophis baileyi. The sequence goes on from QLTV01002258.1 coordinate 503,628, forward strand.
AAAAACCACCTTTATTCTTTCTACATGACCAAATCACATCAACACACCATATTCATTCATTTAGCACCCCTTCGTTCTTGACCCTATACCTTATGTTCCATAAACAGTTCTTAAATATCTCATGCCCTCTGTCCAAGTTCTGTTTGTGTTGACAGATCCAACTCTCATTTTCATGTAAAAAGTAGGCAGGAAAACACTCTTATAGAGGCTATTTTTTGTTTCTCCCAATATTCATTCATCCCTCATAATAGGCCACAGTTCCTACTTTTCTCCAACAGTTTTACATTTCAAAATGTCTCTATTGTATCCTCTTTAGTAAACATTATATCAAGATACACACATTCATCTACTTGCCCTGTTTTTCACCATCTATATATAACTAATTATTGTTAATTCCATTTTCCCTTTCCAGAAGGACATTGATTTTCTGATCCAAACTCTCTGCTGCATTACACAAACTTTCTAACATTCACTGCAAATCATTCAGGTTCTCAACCAATTACTGAGCGTTCTCTGCGCAGAAAAGAACACGCATGTTCATCTCCTCAACCAACACACCTCTAATATTATACCACAAGCATTCCTACACTTTCACCAACAAATACGTTAAACCATGCGCTAAGCATTCTATTTATTCTCACACATGCTTTATTACCGTCACATATTCTTTTAACACATTCAGGAATTCTATCAAAACATTCCATCATGCAAAGATTCCTCCCCCCGCCCCAAGACAACAAAACGTTCTTTCTTGGACTCAGGTTATTATTTCTCAATGACCTGCGGAAGAGCCAAATCTGTTCTGCCCACATTCAGCTTGGCATAAAAAGCATGCTTGCACCTCCCAAATTTTGCTCATTGACACCTTTTGCACCTTTTCAATCGGAATTCTCCCAAACACATTCCTAAGCAGACGTAACAAACTAATCCCCTGTAGTTTTCACATTGACTCTAGCAGCTAATCCTCAAGCACAGATGTCATCTTTGCATGCAGATTACACAGGTGTACTTTTCTATGAATGCACGCCAAACAAGCCAAAAAATCAGTGTGTGTGGGGGGGTGGGGGGTGGGGGTGTAGTCCTTGACTTACAACTCTTCATTTGAAGTTACAACGGCAATGGAAAAAAGTGACATGACCATTTTTCACACTTACAACTGTAGCATGCCCATGGTCATGTGATCAAAATCCAGGTGCTTGTCAAGTGACTCATATTTATGACAGTTACAGTGTCCTGGAGTCATGTGATCATCTTGTGCGACCTTCTGACAAGCCAAGCCAGATTCACTTAACAACCGTGGCAAGAAAGGTAAAAGGGGGCAAAACTCACTTAACAACTGTCTCACTTAGCAACAGAAATTTTGGGCTCAATTATGATTCTATCTTGAGGGCTACCTGTATATAGGTAAGATGGCAGCAAGATTATAGACACACACACACACACACACACACACACACACACACAACATATCTAGCTCTTCAAAATTTATTGGGTTGCAACATCTATTGTCTTTTACCATTGGCTGAACTGGGTAGACCTAGTTAAATTGTAGCTTCTTAATAACTGGAGGACCATACCGTATTCATCCCTAAGTTAACATGCAGGTAATCCTCATTGAATGACCACAATTGGGATTGGCAACTCGGTTATTATATGAAGTGGTCACTAAGTGAAACCACCACTGTGCTTATGATTTTATTTCAGCTTTCCTTTGCTTTACAGAGCTGTGAAGGTTGTAAATGTGAGGACTGGTCATAAAGTTACTTTTTCATCACTGTCGTGACTGCCAACGGTTGCAGTTATTAAACAAGGACAGCTTGTTGCCTATTCTTTGACTAGAGAAGAAATTATAAGTGCCAAAGTGGCATGGTAACTGTTTTTTGCATTTGCACCGTAGCGTGGGAAGTAGAATCTTTTTTATATTCCGCCTTTCTTTTAACAGAGTACCATAAATTCAAAGTACCTGTGGTTGCCCTGTCAATCACAATTTTATCCATGCAACAATTCCGTGGAGTAGATCAGGTTAAAAAAAAAAAGAATAATAATTGGCCAAAGGCCACTAGGGAATTTCTTGGCCCAGGGACCATTTGGACTGAATTTTCATGAACATAATGCCAAAGTCTAGCCCAATGTTTCTCCAGCTTAGCAACTTTAAGATGTGTGGACTTCCAACTCCCAGAATTCGCCAGCTGGAAAATACTGGTCTGTGTCAGGATGCTGCTGACCCCAGAATAAAAAAGGACAATGGTCACTTCACCACCTAAGCTCAGCCCCCAATTTACAGGGTTGGGAAGATCTGAAGAAACCCCCCCCTCAAAAGGGTCCAGTTTGGGGGGGGGCATCCTTTCAAAGGGAACCTCTGGAAAACCAATCTCCCAACCATTTTTATCCCTAGCTATCTCTTCTCAAGCAAGCCGTCCAGCTCTTCTGTGCCAATTCAGCAACTTTTCGAATCATGTTTTGCCTGCCCCCCCCCCAGCAGCCACAAAAAAATAGGCACCCTCACCTCCTCCTCCTCTTTTCCTCCCCCACACCAACACGGATGGACATTTTCTTGCCAGAATGCTGAGCCGAGGCGAGATCCAATTTGATCGATGGCGAGAGATTGATTAGTATTACGCTGCAATGGTTTTGACTTTCAGCACTGACCTCCTATTGTGCAACTGGGAGAAACTCCCCCCCCCGCACCGCGACCATCCCCTCCTCCCTTCCCCCCACTGCAGTCTCAGCTTAGATCCTGTGCAAAATACTGAGGATGCTGGTAGAGTTGGGGGAGGACGGGGGGGGGGGAAAGGGGTGTGTGTGTGTGAATCGGATGTTCAAATTTTTCACATTCTTTACACCAGCTATATTTGCTTGGGCTAGAGCAGGGGTGTCAAACTTGATTTCATTGAGGGCCGCATCAGGGTTGTGTTTGACCTCGGGGAGGGCAGGGTGGGTGTGGCCAGAGTGGGTGTGGCCTGCACGATGTCACTCATGTCGGGGGGGGGCGCAGGTGGCAGCCGGAGTGCTCTGCCAGCACGCAGCCCTCCCGAGCTCCATTTTCCCTGGCAGAGGTTTGCAGGAGGCCGTCGCAGCCGGAAACGGAGCTCGGGAGCCCGTTTTCCCTGGCAGAGGCACCACGGGCCGGTCCCTCACTGTTTCCAGGGTGGCCCTGCGGGTCAGATCTAAGCACCCCACTGGCCGGATCCGGCCCGCGGGCCTTGAGTTTGACATTCTTGGGCTAGAGAGATTATTACAGCTGGGATCTTGGGCAGAGATGGGGCAGTCTTGCCCTCATAGCAAAAGCAAGGGCTTGACTAAATGGCCTTCTGGGGTCCCATCCATGCCTTTTTTTTTAAAGACAGGTCCCCGTGAGGAAGGAGTGGTGCCTGATTGAGATGCTAAGCAGCAACGAGGCTTCAGTCTGGCATAGACTTTGCGCCTGCTCCAGCAGCGTGGCCGTTGTGGAGGAATAGGCTAAGATTTTTTATTTATTTATTTATTTTTGCTGACGCTGGAGAAAAAAAAGGCATTATCACAGGGAGGGGGGAGAGGCTGCGACTGCTCCAGACTGATAATGTCAGAGACAAACGGCAGCAGCATCTTAACAATGGCGAGGCTGCCAGCTCACCTCCCTCTAACCATGGAGTTATTTGCCTGCAGTGATAAGTCTGGGGTTCGGTGTCCATGAGGTTCAAAACTTTTCCAGCCTCCCCTTCTAATTGAGACTCTGGTCTAATGCAGACATCTTTTCCCAAATCCAAAAAGTTTATCTCCACTGGGTGCGATGAAACCTGGTGCAGTTTTAGACTAATAAGGCAGACTGAAAATCTTCAGCAGCTCCAAAGCCCCTCGCTCCATTTTTAGGAAGTCCCCTCTGATGGTTTGTTTAATTCCTGATTAGCTGGGCGGCTGTGTTATCCTCCCCCCCTAAATATTATCCTCACTCTAAATGGTCTTAATTTACTTTTAGTGGAATCAGCACATGCCCACCAATTTAGTTGGCTTTAAAAAGGCATGCAATAGATTCATGGAAGATTAGGCTTCAGGGCCTGCTACTCCTAATGGTTATGCCTTATCTCCAAGGTCAGAGTCAGCAATGACTCAATGTCACCCATTGGGGGGGGGGCGGGGAGACAGCAAAAAGCGAACTCCTTTGAGCTTCAGAACACCGAGCAGAGTTTTGCAGAAGCTTGGCTGCTGTGGGGAAAGTTTAAGATATCTGCAGGGCATCCAGTGTGAAGGCTAGAGCAGATCTGACTGACAATGTGCCATCAAGTCACAAGTGTTGATTCTTACCGGCCATACATGAGCACGGCAAAGGCATCATTTTACATTGTGCAGGAGGCGGCAATGGTAAATGCCCGTATTTTACCAAGAAAGCCATGTACAGGTAGTCCTCAACTTATGACCAGATTTTTCATTGCTAAACAAGGCAGTTGTTAAGTGAGTCACACACAATTTTATGATCTTTTTACCATGGTTGTTAAGTGACTCGTTGCAGCGGTGAAGTAAACCAGGTATTTGTTAACAGAATAACAAAGTTGGAAGGGACCTTGGAGGTCTTCTAGTCCAACCCAGTACTCAAGCAGGAGACCCTAAATCATTCCAGGCAAGTGGCTGTCCAGTCTCTTCTTAAAAGCCTCCAGTGATGGAGCACCCACAACTTCTGAAGTAGATCCGTTAATCATTAAGTAAATCCGATTTCCCTGATTAAATTTACTTGTTGAAAGCTGGCTGGGAAGGTCGCAAATGGCGATCACATGACCCTGGGATGCTGCAACCATTGTAAATCCATGCCAGTTGCCAAGTGCCTGAATTTTGATTCACGTGATTATGCATACTGCAATGGTCGTAAATGTGAGGCTTGGTCAGAAGACATTTTTCCCCAGTGCTGTTGTAACTTTGAACAGTAGCTACATGAATGGTTGTTAAGTCGAGGACTACCTTGCGGACTAAATTGGGCTTTTCTTATTTCTAAATGTCTTCATTTAGGACCTTTATATGCCCTTTCATAGGTGTTGCCAGTTTTAAGTCTCTGTGCATCATCACTGTGATGTCAGTTAGGACTTTTATACAGTATGTCTATAAGAATAACAATCACTCGGAGATCCCTGACTGGCTGGCACGACTTAAAAAGAAACAAAGGTGGTAAAAATAAACTGGCACACTACCACAAGCCTCTGCTACAAACAGCCACGACATGAAAAGGATGACACGTGCATCAGGGGATCGCAATGCGAGCCTCGTCCCCCCCCCCACACTTACATCTTGTCATTGCACACATGTACGTCAGTCAAATGATTTGCACCGTGACATTGCGACACATATTTAATCATTTCTCCATCCAACCCCCCCACCCCACCCCACCC
>QLTV01002258.1:509119-519847 GCA_003457575.1 Thermophis baileyi
ATTGATTCTGCTTTGAGGTTAAAAGCAAAATGGCTTTGGAACAGCGTATTGCAAAAGAACTTAGCACAGAGCATCACCGCATTGTTAGCGCAAAGGCATCAGGCAAAAGGTTCGCAGCTGACTGAAAAACCATGATTCCAGCAGTGTAAATTTTTACACTGGGATAAAGAGCCCGAGAGTTCAAAAATAGCACAGGCAGTCCTCGACTTACAACAGTTTGCTTAGTGACCGTTTGAAGTTACAACAGCACTGGAAAAAGTTTGACTTACGACCATTTTTCACACTTATGACCGTTGCAGCATCCCCATGGTCATGTGATTCACATTCAGTTGCTTGACAACTGACTCACATTTATGACGGTTGCAGTGTCCTGTAATCACCTTTTGCAACCTTCTGACAAGCAAAGTCAATGGGGGAACCAGATTAATTTAACAACTGTGTTACTAATTTAACATCTGCAGTGATTCACTTAACAAATTTGGCATGAAAAGTTGTAAAATGGAGCAAAAGTCACTTAACAAATTTCTCACTTAGCAACATACATTTGGGGCTCAATTGTGGTCGTACGTTGAGGATTACCTGTACAAGTAGTCCTCGACTTACAACAATTCACCTAGTGACTGTTCCAAATTTACAACAGTATTGAAAAACATAACTTGCACTTATGACCATCAGTATCTCCATGAGATTAAAATTCAGGCACTTGACAAATGGCATCATCAACGGAGGAAATGAATCATCAATTGATTCATTTAATGACTCTGCGATTCACTTAACAACTGCAGTGATTCAGTGAACAGATTCGCTTCACATGTGGCACTTAACAATGGTTTGCTTAACTATAGTCTATGACAACATTGGCTAAATGTGCACATTCCCCTAAGCTTTCTTTAACTTATGTCTTTTACTGTATTTTCTAATATATTACAGCCCTCATTACTATTCTGTATTTTATAATTTGTATTTTGACATGGCCTAATGGCTAATCAGTAAATTCTTATACACGACAGAATAAAATCACAGCTGCCAGTTCTCTAGCTGGCACTGGCCTTCATTCACATGGAGTTCTTCTCAAGAACCTAGGATGCCGTAATGTATTGGTGTAGTGCATGTGCGGATCCCAAAGCATGTGGCCCTTTGATGGACAGATGGAAATATTGTCAATGCCCAGATTTTTTTTAAAGTGCCATCCAAGGTTTTTTATATGCTACCCAGTGTGCCAATAACCAGCAGTATAAGATGATGGACAGCCAGTTTGAGCAGTGGTTAAGACATCAAGCTAGAAATTGGGAGACTGTGAGTTCTAATTCCGCCTTGGTTGGGCCGGTCAGCCCTAGGAAGGAGGCAATGGCAAACCTCTTCTGAAAAACCTTGTCAAGAAAACTGCAGGGACCTATGGAGGCAGTGTCCTAGAATTAGACACAATTAGATGAGGATGAGGATGAGGATGAGGATGAGGATGAGGAGGAGGAGGAGGAGGAGGAGGAGGAGGAGGAGGAGGATGTTTACCTGGGATTTATTTATTTATTTATTTATTTTTATTTATTTATTTATTTGTCAAACATGTACAAGATAGCAGGTATAGGTATAATCATAAACATAATCAAAGTGAATACAGATAGATGAAGACAATAGGACAGTAGGACAGGGACGGTAGGCACGCTGGTGCGCTTATGCACGCCCCTTACAGACCTCTTAGGAATGGGGTGAGGTCGACAGTAGACAGTCTAAGGTTAAAGTTTTTTCAAAATGCCCAGAGAAATTCAGAAAAGGAACATTCTGCCAAGGAGCTAAACAGAAGAATTCGCATTCTACCTTCAAATCAGGAATCTGGCAGCACCTTTTCCGACTAACACATTTAATTAAAAGGCAGAAGCTTTCTCAAAATGTTTGCCACCACAGATCCACACAGCAATCTTCCCACAGCCTACCTTAAATAATACTAAGGAGCCACCTTAAATAATAGGGGGGTGGGGGGACAAACTCAACCACAACTCTGCTCAGCCTAGAGAAAGTGACAGCTCCTAGAAACCTTATCAGCTGCCTATTTACTACCAATTAGAGGGATCAGGTGATTTCAAGGCTGCCTGCAGACCCACACAAGGGGGTCAAGGTCAGGAGGCAGCCTTGAAGAGAAGAAGCTTGCAAGGCCCCAACAAGCCAATGACCTCCCAAATTCTGTATAAAAATAAAGCAGAAAAGAGACAGATTTTCCCCCTCTCCTTCCCCTTCCCTTAAAAGTTATTGCTCCTCTCCTTTATAGCTGTTGTGTGAGTTTGTGGGGACGCAAGAAAAGGAAACCCTGCTGTCTCCTTCATTCTGTCCTCCAGATGTTGCAGAGAATTCTGAAATGTCATTTTAAGAGAAAGCAGGCAGGGAAGTGGCATTGCAAACAACCACAACGGCAACCACAAGGTCAAGCTTTCCCAACCTTCGGCTCCCCAGATAGGCTGGATAGCAACGCCCATCAGTCTCAGCCAGCATTTTGGTTGGCAGGAGAAGATTAGGAATGCTGGATTGAGTAGCCCAGCCAAATTATTGGAGGAAGTTTGGGGAGTTAACTGGGTGAAGCAGTTTTTATACTTTCAGTGTCTTAGAGGCACTCAGCTTCATCCTGTAATGTGAGACTATTTGTCCTTTCACCCCAATCAGATGGTCCAGGAATTTGGTGATATAGAAAAGACATTGAAACTCTAGAAAGAGTGCAGAGAAGAGCAACAGAGATGATTAAAGGACTGGAGGCTAAAACATATGAAGAACGGTTGCAGGAACTGGATATGTCTAGTTTGATGAAAAGAAGGACTAGGGGTGACATGACAGCAGTGTCCCAATATCTGATGGGCTGCCACAAAGAAGAAGGAGTCAAGCTATTCTCCAAAGCACTTGAGAGTAGAACAAGAAGCAAAGGATGGAAATTAATCAAGATGAGACCGAGCCTAGAACTAAGGAGACATTTCCTGACAGAACAATTAATCAGTGGAACGACTTGCCTCCAGAAGTTGTGAGTGTTCCACTGGAGGTTTCTAAGAAGAGATTGGACAAATAGTATTGTGGCTCACCCGAGTCCCGCGCAGCCGCCCATGGATCCAGAGGACCAAGAGCTGATTGAGGCGTGGCAATATCGTCCTGTGCACCTGGCACCTGAGTCAGATACCGAGGGGGACTCAGTGCCAGAGGATGACAGCCAACCAGGGACTTCCGCACCTCCTCAGTTGGAGCTGAGTGACTCAGGAGAAGAGGAGGAGCCTCTGCTTTATGCTAGGGCATGCAGGGCAGCTAGCAGGCAGGAGTGGCTCTGCAGGAGGAGGTCTCCTTGCGTGTAAATATGCAGGCTGATTGGCCACACCCTAAGGCTATTTAAGGCTTCAGCACACTGAAGCCGAAGCTGGAAACAACTTGTTGCATTTTTCTCTGACCACGTCTTACTGCTCTTGGGATTTCTACGGCTTCGCTTTCTGGACTTTCAGTTGCTGACCTAATTCATTCCGGGCTTTTTGCCAACTTCTGTGAGTTACTGATAACGGAGGAACTAATTGCCTGTTTACTTTGGGGGTTTGAATTCTGGCCAACTTTATACCGGACTTTTGGGCACGACGGTCTTTCTTGTTATTTAAGGACTTTAAAATCTAGTTACTAAGAATCCTTTATTAGTAGTAAAAGGGTATTATTTTGCAAACAGTGTGTGTGCGTCATTTCGTAGGGCTTGCCGTGCTAGGACACAACAAATATCTGGGCTGGGTGAAAAAGACTCTCATCCAGCCCATAAAGGAATAAAAAGACCCAAGAACAGGGGTGAAATCCAGCAGGTTCTGACAGGTTCTGGAGAACCGGTAGCAGAAATTTTGAGTAGTTCGGAGAACCGGTAGAGGAAATTTTGAGTAGTTCAGAGAACCGGCAAATACCACCTCTGGCTGGTCCCAAAGTGGGGTGGGAATGGAGATTTTGCAATATCCTTCCCCCAGGAGTGGGGAGGGAATGGAGATTTTGCAGTATCCTTCCCCTGCCACGCCCACCAAGCCACGCCCACCAAGCCACACCACGCCAAGCCACGCCCACAGAACCGGTAGTAAAAAAAATTTGGATTTCACCACTGCCCAAGAACCTCTCCATCATCAATCAGCATCTAGAGCAGCATAGATTAACTCCAAGGTTAGCATCAGACCAACAATCAAGTAAACAATACCCCAATCAAGAAACTGCCAAAGAGCCAACAGTAAACAGCCCAACCAATACAAGACAGGCAAGCCACCAGAATATAAACTGACAGCAAACTACACTCCTCACTAGCACTGATGATGTTACCTAGTTTAGGTAATGAAACGTCTGCAAGAAAACAAGCAAGGCCAGAGAGCACTAAGGACCCCTCATGTCAATCCTGAGGTACAAATATTCTCCTTTATTACTAGGACAAATATCTGTCTGAAATGATATAAGGCTTGCTGCTTGAGCAGAGGGTTGGAGTAGGAGACCTCCAAGGTCCCTTCCAACTCAGTTATTCTGACTCTCCAGGATACAAAGTGGCTTCTCCTTGACTCCTTTCCACCTGGAGAAGCTGTGGACCAAACCTAAGACCTTGAGGGTAATATAAATTAAGCCACCATCATTATTATCCAACCAGAGGACACGTCTATCTTACCTACTAACAAAGTCAGATGGAGGTGGTTTTTTTCACATATTGTGTTATATCCAATGGCATTGGGAGGGTTAAATTCAGCAGGGTGGCAGAAGGAGTATCACAATGCAAGCCCTGCCCCTTTTAAATGATGTAGGGACATAAGGGGTGGGGTTTGACACTCCATGATACTCCATTCACCCCCTTGCTGTTTCTGACCACCAATGCTCCCCCCAACACCTGCAGCTGGTAACCTCATTAAGGCTTGAAAGTTGATTTGCTTCATGCAACAGAATACAGAATAATAGACTTGGAAGGGACCTTAGAGGTCTTCGATTCCAACCCCCTGCTATGTCAATAAGCAAGGCAGAAAAGTTCTTGATGAAAGCAAATGCGAAGTCCTAATTTCTATAGGCACTATGCTGAAATGTGACCGAGTACCCTTTCTTTTATACCGATTTGCAAATTCTAAAGTAAACGCCTGTCTTTATTTAGAAGGCTTTAATGAACTCGGGGCAGCGTGCTTATAAAACCTTAGATCTGCACTACTTAGATGGTTTTTGCAAGAAACCTTGGTTTTAATTCAGTTATGGCCTTGATGAGTCTCATGAAGCCAATTTGCATAAGGGCAACTGAAAGGGATTTGATTCCTGACACAAATCCAGCAGCTTTCAAATATTCTTACCTTCAGAGACCCAATCCCACAATTAATTATCCACAGCACAAAGTATTCTACAGTACCATTCTCTTATGAAAGTAACCAGGTATGTTCAATTTCTGCATGTATCCAAAATACTCCGTAATGCATACAAACCACTGCACTGAAGTTGCATGTTGTATTATATCCTCCCCCGAAATATCCCAGAAACGACGATAGGCCCCAAGTACGGTGCTAAAAAAAGGGATATTCACCCAGACAGAAAAGTCTTCCACTGAGGTGCCTTTTACAGGTAGTCCTTGATTTACGACCACAATTGGGAGCAGAATTTCTGTTGCTAAGCAAGGCGGTTGTTAAGTGAGCCATGTCTGATTTTACAACCTTTTTGCCCCACTTGTTAAGCAAATCATTGCAATTAAGTGAGTCATCTGGTCGTTAAGCGAAACTGGTTCCCCCCCCCCATTGACTATGCTTGTCAGAACCTGGGAAGGTCACAAATGGTTGTAAGTCGAGGACTATCTGTAGAAGGCCACCGACAGAATAGAAAGCAAAGGACCGCAACTGTATTTCATACTCAGTACCTGTAAGTAAAAGACACAACCACTAAACATGACAGTTCTTTATGTAACTGTCTTAAGCCCTGTCATGGCTTAATTGCCATTGTCTTCCTTGCTGGCTTAGCCTACTGAACCAGAGGTGGGTTTCAGCAGGTTCTGACCAGTTCTGGAGAACCGGTAGCGGAAATTTTGAGTAGTTCGGAGAACCGGTAAAATACCACCTCTGACTGGCCCCGCCCCCATCTATTCTCTGCCTCCCGAGTCCCAGCTGATCGGGAGGAAATGGGGATTTTGCAGTAACCTTCCCCTGCCACGCCCACCAAGCCACGCCCACACCCACCAAGCCACGCCCACAGAACCGGTAGTTAAAAAAAAATTGAATCCCATCACTAACTGAACCCATCTGCTGTTTCTAACCAGTGATTAATGTGGTACCACATGAAGACCCCGAAGGGGGACCCAAAAACATCTTCTCTGGATATGCCGCTTCTTATTTTCCTATTCAGCAGCAGTCTACCTCTGAACCAAGAGACTCCATTACCAATTTTCATGGCTAATAATGCCAGGAGGATAACTAGACTTAGATTTGACTCATCACTCATGAAACCAAACTTCTTGCTTTCCACAATGTCAACCACATTCTTCTGGGCCTCATACATTATTACAGAGCTGCCCTGGTGTACAGGCAGTCCTCGACTTACCACCTTTCATTTAGCGACTGTTCAAAGTTACAACAGTTCTGAAAAATGTGACTTACGACTGTTTTTCACACTTATGACCGAACATAAATTTTGGGCTAAATTGGGGTCGTAAGTCGAGGACTACCTGTAGCCATAGTGCCCTGTCCTCTGAATCAGTAAGTTCCCTTCCATATCTGTCAAGCGCCAGGGAAATCAGGAGATTCAAGCAGTTCAAATGAGTATATTTACGACCACAATTGAGCCCAAAATTTATGTTGCTAAGTGAGAAATTTGTTAAGTGAGTTTTGCTAAACAGTTATGACTTTTGATTTGCCACATTTGTTAAGTGAATCGTTGCAGTTGTGAAATTAGCAACACGGTTGTTAAGTGAATCGGGCTTCCCCATTGACTCCACTTGTCAGATGATCGCAAAAGGGGATCACATGACCCCAGGACACTGAAACCATCATAAATATGAACCAGTTGTCAAACATCCAAATTATCATGGGGATGCTACAACGGTCATAAGTGTGAAAAATGGTCATAAGTCACTTTTTTCAGTGCCGTTGTAACTTCAAACAGTCACTAAATGAACTGTTGTAAGTCGAGAACTACCCGTACTAACTGCCAAGGGAAATGAGCAGGAATTAAGAAGGTATTCAAAGTGGGCTGGAGTTAGATCCCTTGTGGGCGCACAGGGACTCATGACTGATGATGCGTTTGACCCCTCCATCAGGCTCCTACAATATCATAGCTAAGGACTACTGAGAAAAACTCCCTCCTGAATGGGCCCAATCCTAGGTGACAACCAGCTTGGAAGCCTACCTCTCTCGCGGACAAAATATGCCAGGTAGAGGTCAAGCTCCTTGACCGAGACACTGATGTGGTGTGGCTGGACACAGAGGACAGGGTTGGTGCACTGTGTGGCCTTGACAAGGCGTTCCCCATCGGTGCTCTCCAGGGGGATTCCTTTGAAGAGGATCACCATGACGAGGTCGAGACGCCAGACTTTGTCAGCCTGGCGGAGACAGTCGATTCGGCGCATTTTGCCCTTCTGATCGGGGTTGGAGAGGACGCAGCACGAGGGCTTCTTCCCCGTGATGGAGAGCACAAAGTCCTCCCGGTACTCGGGGCGGATGTCCTTGCGCAGCTTGGCCAGCAAGCGCGAAGCCCACTTCTGTTTCACTTCCGGCTTCTCGTTGAGCAGCTCGTCTTTGACAGCCCGCTCCTCATCTTTCGTCATCCGTTTCTCGTGTTTCTTGAAGTACTTGCGCTTCCGGGCCTGGAGGTTGAACCAGGTGTAGGCGAAGGCCCGGACATGAGGGAGGAGGGCCTCAATGAAAGGATGGAATTCATCCTGAAGGTAAGAGATTAAGAAAAAGAAAGAAACAGTGGTCAGGCATAAGCTGTGCTCGGAAACATTGTTCTACTCCTATCAAGCTAACAAAAGGACGTGTGTTGGATTGCCAGGTTCATAGAAACCTGCCTGATTTTAGAATCAGACACCTGAGGCCCTACTCTTCATCTTGTCACCTTACAGGTAGTTCTCGACTTGTGATTGGTCGCTTAACAACTGTTTGAAGTTCTAACAAACCTACCTATGGGGTATTTATGACGTGGATTTGAAGTTCTGATGGACACCCCTCCCTCCGTGATCACATGACCGGACATTGGGTGCTCAACCACTTGATCATGGAGGCAGGAGCCGTGGTGGCACAGTGGTTAAAACGCCATATTGCAGACTAACTCTGCCCACTGCCAGGAGTTCGATCCTAACTAGCTCAAGGTTGACTCAGCTTTCCATCCTTCTGAGGTCGGTAAAATGAGGAGCCAGATTGTTGGGGGCAATAGGCTGACTCTGTAAACCGCTTAGAGAGGGCTGTAAAGCACTGTGAAGCGGTATATAAGTCTAAGTGCTATAGCTATCACTCCAGAGCACTGAAAGAGATACGCGGCCTCTTTCAGGGCTGAAGCCAGGCCTATCCACTTACAGTATTTATAGAAGGAAATGTCAATGCCTGCATCAATGTCCAAGGATGTTTCTCTAAAAGTTTTCACCACCAGGCAGCCTTGGGGTCATTCCTGGGAATACTGTCCCCACTTGGTCTTATTCATTTGATTAAATATGACTAAAATCTTTTGATGCCTGTGCAATTGAATGACAGTAACAGCAACAGCAGCCACACCAGTCCTTGACTTATGACCACATTTGGGACCAGAATTCCCATTGCCTAGCAAGTTGATTGTTAAGTGAGTCACACGATTTTACCTTTTTTGGCATGGTTATTAAGTGAATCACTGCAGTTGTTAATTGAACCAAGTGGTCATTAAGCGAATCCAGCATTCCCCATTAACTTTGCCTGTTGGAAAGCAACTGGGAAGGTCACAAATAATGATCACATGGCCTCAGGGCACTGCAACCATCATAAATACATGCCAGTTGCTAAGTGCCCAAATTTAGATCATGTGACCATGGGTAGGCTGTGATGGTCATAAGTATGAGGACCAGTCATAAGTCACTTTTTAAACTTTGAACAGTCACTAAATGAATGGTTATAAGTCTACTGTACAGGTATACTGTACAATAGTAAATATTTTTGAATATTTTTCTTATCATAAAAACCACCTGATGTTCCATACTATCTTTCTTTCCTTCACGGAATTCAGTATATTAAAACTCTGTGTTTCATACAAGCACAGAGGATAAATTGCTCTAGTTTCTTTTAAGGAAAATCTGCCTCAGGAGGCTCCACAGTTGAACAGATACTGCCTGTCAGCCATTTCTCCAGCTTGAGCAGAGATATTGTCTGTCACCCATAATACCCTGAGGAGTCGATGGGTCATGGATTCCATTTGCAGGAACAAAGATAGCCATGCTTGGACACCAGGTTATCTCTGTCCTAAGAGAAGAGAGGACACAATGCACCAGATTCAGAGCTACCAGCAAAAATTCAAGCTAACTATAAGTAGGTCTAGACAGGGGTGTCCAACCTTGGCAGCTTTGAGACCTGTGGACTTCAACTCCCAGAATTCCCAGCTGGCTGGAGAATTCTGGGAGTTGAGGTCCACGGGTCTTCAAGTTCCCAAGGTTGGACACCTTGGTCTAGAAGAAGGGGAATGCCCCTGTAAGCATCTGCCCCAATCTCCACAAGGTTGAAACCCAGGAAGAGATGGATTCTCCAGCTTTTGGCTTCAGCCAAGCTTCTTGGCAGTTGTCCCACGTGCTTTGCTTAAACTGAAGAAACAGAGATTTCCCCAGTGAGCCTTCCAACCCCAACGAGAGAGGATAGTTAAGAGTTTCCTTTCAGGAAAAGGGAAAGGAAACGAAATGGGCTGCAACAAATCGAGCTGGAAGGTCTGAGTAAGAAGCAGCTGAAAAGACAAACAACAGTGACACTCTTATCCAGAAAACTGATTTCAGGGAAAAGCGATGAGAGGAAAGGGAACCACCTCATGCTGGGCACAGGGGCATTCACACACACACACACACACACACACACACACACACACACACACACACACGAGAAAGGCAGCCTCCTCATGGGGTCAGCATGAAGTTCACTTTGGAGATGGCTGCTAGATTGATGGCAGACTACCTCAGACTCCCCTTTGCTTTCTGCTCTCCACCCGTCCAGCTTTTTGGTTATCATATTGATGTATTTATTATCATTGTGTTCCTTGGTTGTTATTTATAAAATTTATTTGCCACCCATTTCGTATCCTCTCAACAATTATTTTATTCTTTATTTTATTGTTCCGTTATTTTACTTCTGTTTACACACCTTTTCATTCTTCTTCCTTTTTATTATTGTAAGCCGTCTAGAGTAGCCCTATGGCAAGACAGGTGGCAAATAAATTTAACAAAGAAACAAACATAATAATAATAAGAGGAGGAGGAGGAGGAGGGGAAGGGCAAGGGGAAGAAGAGGAAGAGAAGGAAGAGGAGAAAGAGGAGGAAGAGGAGGAGGAGGAGGAGGAGGAGGAGGAGGAGGAAGAAGAAGAAGAAGAAGAAGAAGAAGAAGAAGAAGAAGAAGAAGAAGAAGAAGAAGAAGAAGAAGAAGAAGAAGAAGAAGAAGAAGAAGAAGAAGAAGAAGAAGAAGAAGAAGAAAGAAAGAGGAGGAGGAGGAGGAGGAGGAGGAGGAGGAGGAAGAAGAAGAAGAAGAAGAAGAAGAAGAAGAAGAAGAAGAAGAAGAAGAAGAAGAAGAAGAAGAAGAAGAAGAA
>QLTV01002258.1:520101-542937 GCA_003457575.1 Thermophis baileyi
ACAGCTATAGTATATTAGAGTAGAGTATGAGTAGGAGTAGGAGTAGGAGTAGGAGTAGAGTATAAGGAGGAGGAGGAGGAGGAGGAGGAGGAGGAGGAGGAGGAGGAGAGAAGACAGAGGTACCACATATTTTCAAAACACACCACACTACACTCAGGGATGTCTCCTAAGAGCTGTTTACTAAAGTATACCACAGAAAGGGTCCTTGCTGGATGGAGTGAAGCATTCATGGGAGATTGGATAGACAAGTTAAACAGGTTACAAAGACCCCTATACAACAATACATCTCTATGCCAAAAATGGCAGACAGGGAATTATGGCTTGCTTAGTGGAGCACTGAGTGGATGTGACACACATAAAAATCAAACCTTTGATCTATGTAGGCCAGGGCCTCGACTTACATCCATTTGTTTAGTGACTGTTCAAAGTTACAATGGCACTAACAAAAGTGATGTAGGACCGTTTTTCATACTTACAACCATTGCAGCATCCCCCCTCCCCATGGTCACGTGATCAAAATTCAACTGGCATGTATTTATGACGGTTGCAGTGTCCCAGGGCCATGTGATCACCTTTTGTGACCTTCTGACAAGCAAAATCAATGGGGAAGCTCCCTGCACCTGGATTGACCGTAATCAATCTGGAGCCCTTTCCCAGCTGAACCAAGAGCTATCAACGATTAAACCTGGGACCAGTGTGTAAGGCAAAGCAAGGCCTCCCCAAAACTAAGTTTATTCACAAGATTAAAATTGTGCACTTGGACAGGCTATGTAGCTCTCTTGTGTTCCTGCACCACACCCAGCCCTGCCCTCCCTATAGCAAAGGATGAACTTCTACAGCAGGAAGCCTGTTGCCCTAAGTTGCTCCCAATATGATTTACAACTAGGTCATTCTGTTTAAATTATGGTGAGAGACCATGTGAGTACAGCGGTTTTAGTATGAGAGATATTAACTTCCAACGCGTACTAGATGGTATGATAACGTTGGGAAATTGTGCCATGCCTCAGCATCTATATACTACTACAGTTCTCATTTGTGATTATCTGTTATCCAATTTATGCTATCATGTTAGCCGAAACAGTGCGTTATTTTTTTGCAACAATTTTTGAATCAAAGTACCTAAAATCTGCTAATTTAAAGAACGTGTAAAAAAATCCAGGACCCATGACTCCTGTGGAATTGAAATTTCCATGATATTCAGACCAGTTTTATTGACAAAGTTGTGGCAATTGATGAATCCCTGCAATCACGTGATCACGATTTCCGATGCTTCCTGCCAGCTTCCCACAAGCAAAATCAGTAGGGTAGACAGCAGGAAGTTGGAATAATATTGACTAATGTTTGTTTGCCACTTCTATTGAAGATATACATTCTTCTTAGATGATCACAGGACTCTCCTACATTGGGATTAAAAAAGAGAATATGGCCAGCTAAAAATTAATGTTCATTCTGATCAGACTGCACTACTTTTCTCTCAAAGGATGACCCAATGGGTATATATACTACTAAAAACTCTTGTGTCTGTAACCCTTAACTGGACAAAGCTCTGAATTGTGAGGCAACAATTTTTGAACCAAGGTACCTCAAATGGGTGAATTTACAGAACGCAACCAAAATCTGGGACTCATTACCCAGGTGGGATTGAAATTTGACAAATTTGTGGGTGCTTTAGTGTCACCATGCAGTTGGGCCACTGGTTAACCCTCCAGAGGCCCAGTAGACCACCCCTTCTTCGGTTGCTGAAGATCAGGTAGACCGGTCCCACCCTAGTCTTCCAGCGGGTATGTAGACCTCTTCTGCCATTAAGCTAACGAGATGAAGAAATATCTCCCTTTGGTTTAGAATGATTCTAAAGAAGCCTAAGCAGGGTCTTCTTGAGGTTTCTCCACGTGAACAGATAATCAAAAAGCAATGGCATCAGAAGAAAACTGGTCAAGAGGACGTTCCTGCTGCTGTTACTTAAAATCTGGTTCTCCTTTTGAACTCTTGAAGACATTCCACCAGCAGCCAGCATTACCACTCCACCCCAGTGCCAAAATGATTTGGCCTCTGCAAAGAGTTACTTGGCACGGCTGGCTTCCTCATGCAGCTGGAGATAGCAATCAAAGATCAACATGACCCTGCTTTCCGCACCAAAAATCTACTGCTTATTTAAGTTGTGCAACATCAATTGCACCCAAACTGGCAGTGATAGAGCTAGCATGGATAAAAAAAATCCATCCTGAGATACAAATGTAAGAAAACCTCCCTCCCCTCCAGGCTTCCTTGTTTCAGGGGTAATATTAATACAACAAAGGTTGAGAAGAAATGTTTTATTAAAACAATTTCACTCTCTGGATCCGTGTTTTCCAAACTTGGCAACTTTAAGATGCGTGGACTTCAACTCCCAGAATTCCCTAGCCACCACGAGCATTCTGGGGGTTGAAGTCCACACATGTTATAGTTGCCCAGTTTAAAAACACTGTTTTAGATAGAAATGCCAAGCCATGGACTGAATGAGGTCCCAAAGGATCCTGAGATTGTACCAGAGGTGGGTTCCTGCCGGTTCGGACCGGTTCTTTAGAACCGGTAGTGGGAATTTCCCCGTGCTCGCCGGCAGCAATGGCCGGCTGGACACGCCTCTGAACTGGCCTATAGCACCGCCATTTTGTTTGGATTTTCAGTACTGCGCATGCACGTGCGCCCACGCGGCACGGGAGGAAGCGACCCGGCAGCGAGGTAAGTTAGAACCCACCCCTGGATTGTACCACTGAATTTTGGCTGCAAAATGGCCATTTTTTGCTTTTCAAAAATTAAAGGTGGAGATAGAAATATCTAGGAGACTTCCTACTTCCACTGCAAACATTAACACCCTAAAAAAAAAAGTCACTGAAAATTGGAGGCCAAAATTCTGCCACTTGAAAGTTTCCTTCTGCCTTCCAAAATTTGGGAAGCTGAGTTAGTTACAACCACCAGCCCCTCAGATGTTTTCCATTGCTGACTTATTCCAATTTTAAAATATTAATGTAACCACACTAACCAAAATTGAATTTTGCAAAAGGGCGGGATTATATAAATTAAATGAAACATGAATTTTTCATTTCCAGTAATCTCCGGTTAGGTCTTTCAAACAGCAGGAAAGAGCTGATAGACTCATCTCACAATTCCTGTAATAGACGACATAATTCTCAGTCCCCAGATGTACGGTATGTTGTGCACAAATGTAGGCAATGGTTGTTGAGCAATTCAAAAAAGTCTCTTTTAAGAAGGCAAGCCAGAAAGAAGAAAGCATACAATCCAATGTTTCTCAAACGTGGCCACTTTAAGATGTATGGACTTCAATTCCAGAACTGAATTCATCATAAAGTTGCCAAGTTTGAGAAATATTGATTAACCAAAAACAATCAAAATTTTTAGTAGCTTCTCCTTACTGTCTGAGATTTTAACAGTGGAATAACATAATGTTTTCAATCCCTATTGGTTTGTATAAGAGGCTAATCTGGAGGAATTTGTTATTCCCCACAAATAAAAAGTAGGGGAAAATTTAAGTGCTCCACTACGTGTAATGTATCTCTATTTATGCTGCAGCCATGTTAGGTTTGTATATATACAAATTAATATGAGAAAAAAACAATGCTAGTCTGTATTCCCTGTTATTCTCCATACTGCATTTTTCTTCATTATTATCTTCTCTTCCTATCTTTCTCTTAGCATTATATTAAACGGGCACGCAATCTGAAACGTGAACTATGACGCAGCTTCTATTTCATTGGTCCATCATTTTTCTTTCTTTTTCTTGTTTACATCCAGCCCAGAAACAAGTTTACCAGCAGATTTACAATACAGGTAGTCCTTGACTTACAACAGTTCATTTAGTGACCATTCAGAGTTACAACAGCACCGGAAAAAGGGACTTATGACCAACGTTCCCTCTAACAAGGGAAATCGCTGCGCAGCAGTTTGAAACTGCTGCGCGGCGATTCCCTGTGACGTGCGCGGCCGCGCGGCCGCGCACCTTAGAGGGAACAGTGCTTATGACTGTTTTTCACATTTGACCGTTGCAGCATCCCCATGGTGATGGGTCACGTGATCAAAATTCAGATGCTTGGCAACCGACTCACATTTATGACGGTTGCAGTGTCACGTGATCCCCTTTTGCGACCTTCTGACAAGCAAAGTCAATGGGCGAGCCAGATTCACTTAACAACCGTGTTACTAACTTAACAACTGCAGTGATTCACTTAACAAGTGTGGCAAGAAAGGTCGTAAAATGGGGAAAAGCTTACTTAACAAATATCTCACTTAGCAACATAAATTTTGGTCTCAATTGTGACCGTAAGTCGAGGACTACCTGTACCCCCCCCCCTTTTGTAGTTACAGGTAGTCTTCAACTTACAATCATTCATTAATGACCATTCAAAGTTACAACGGCACTGAAAAAAGTTAATTATGACCAGTCCTCCCATTTAACAACCATAACAGCATCTCCATGGTTACACAGTCAAAATTCAGGCACTTGGCAACCAGACTGTATTTAGGACAGTTGTAGTCCTGGGGTTATGTGATTGTCATTTGCAACCTTCCCAACAGACTTCCAACAGGCAAAGTCAATGGGGGAAGCAGAATTTGCTTAACAACTGCATGATTCACTTAACAACTGGAGTGGTTTGCTTAACCACTGTGGCAGGAAATGGTCATAAAATCAGGCATGATTCACTTAACAACTGCCTTGCTTTGCAACAGAAATTCTGGCCCCAATTGTGGACATAAGTCGAGGACTACCTATATAGTAAATGCGTATTAATAAACACAACAAGAACTCTTGACATAATCTTCTAAGGAGATGCATTAAAGTTCTTTTTGTATGCCGATTGCCAATGGGGTCCTTGATGCAGGTAAGCAACCTATCGGGGAAAAAATGAGGGATTTCACAGCATCCCAAAGCCCAACATGTATTATGGTATCAGCTTTCACAAACTACTCCCAGTGCATTAACCAAGATGGCACAAGACATTTTGTTATTTTTGCTCAGTTACCTCTCTGAAAATGCTACCAAAAATAATCTTGATGCATTCAGACCAATGATTGCATCAATGTGTTTTTCTGCTGAATGTTTTATCAATCCCCATTATTTATTTACTTTCTATAGCTATATACGGCTGCCTGAAAGCAATTTCAGGGCAGTTCACAATGCCAAAATAAAAGGACACAATTAAAAACATGATTTTCAAGATATTACACACTGTGAATGTAGAACAAGGGCCTGTGAAAAATAACTGATAGAAGCCCGAAAAAGGAAAAGATTTGATTGTGTTCACACGTTGTACTAACTAAGCCAATGGTTTGGTTGGTTGAGGCTTAATATATGTTATGTGCTGGGCAGGAGATGGAGCTTTAATTCTCCACTTTCCAGAGAACCAAAGGATGGAAATGACTCCAAAACAGGTAGCATCTATCTATCTTCGGCTACCTCAAAAAGCTAAGCAGGTTCAGAGAGATTAGGACCTGGATGGGAGATTATACCAGTGCTATAGACTAGGCTGGAAAGTTTTTTTTTTTTTTAAATGAACAAAGCGTGAATTACTACTTCTGCATTATCATCAACAAAGCTGCATGGAAGTGTCCATAAAATCACCAATGTGTCATCAAAGGAGGCTTTCACTTTGAGCTACCGTAGTTAGCTTTTTTTTTTTAAAGGATATTTTTCTTGCAGATTTATTTGGGGCAAAAATAACAAAAAACAAATCCCCCAGTTAGGAAACATTTGGTAGTTAACCATGGAGCAATGCAGAATCTCCAATGCACCAATTTGAATGGTTCCATATGAACGAGATCAGGGGTGTCAAACTCAAGGCCTGCGAGGTGCTAAGGCATCCGGCCCACGAGGTGCTAAGATCCGGCCCGCAGGGCCACCCTGGAAACAGGGAAGGACTGGCCCGCGGTGCCTCTGCCAGCGAAAATAGGCTCCCGAGCTCTGTTTCCGGCTGCGACGGCCTTCTGCAACCCTCTGCCAGCGAAAACGGAGCTTGCTCGGTTTTCACTGGCAGAGGGTTGCAGGAGGCCGTCGCAGCCGGAAACGGAGCTCAGGAGCCCGTTTTCACTGGCAGAGCACTCGGGCTGCCACAGGCACCCCCGACATGAGTGACATCAAGCAGGCCACGCCCACTCTGGCCACACCCACCCCGGGCCCCCAGAGGTCAGACACAACTCTGATGCGGCCCTCAATGAAATCGAGTTTGACACCCCTGAACTAGATCCATTTAGCAAACAGGAGAACAAACGGAAATCGCCTCCCTCTTCTGTCACCATTTAGTCTGTTTCTCTTCTTGAGGTTACATTGGATAATCAAACCATCCTGCCTAATCAGCATAAATTCCCGGTTTGGGCATGTCTGTTGCTGCTAAAATAGATTTCATTTTACTCGGTAATATAGGCTTTATTTGAATTTAAAATAATGATCGTATTTCAGATACGTCGCCAAGAAAGAATCTCATAAAAACACTGTATGGATTCAGAATGGCTAGGCTGGGGAGAGAAACTCAATTCCAAAACGCACATGAGCTATATGCTTCTCAAAAGCATACGCCTTTTAATAAAATTTATTAGCTCAAAGAGGTGCTACACAACTCCTGATTTTTCAGTAGCGGCTCCAAAAAAAATTCTAACATGGCTCCCTCACAACGAGAAGCACCAATTAATTTCGACAACTGTTGTCATTAATTCCACCCTTTTCGTTTCTTTGCAATCTTTCCTACCCTTAATTCAGGATATTAAATTCTCTGGTCCAGGGGTCCCCAACCTTTCGGACCTCAGGGACCACTACATTTATAATTTTAAATCCCGCGGACCACTAATATGATCTGCCTAATGACTGGGTGGGTGGGCGTGGCTAGGTGGTCATGTGACTGGGTGGGCGTGGCCAACTCAATGTCACTCACGTCAAGGGGCGCCTCGCCGGCCTCTACTTGTCCCTCCCCTCCCAGCCACTCCTCGCCTCCCCGCCTGGGCTCCTTAGGCCACTTACAGGAAGCAGTTGTTGGAGCTAAGCAGCCACCATGAGAAAGAGTTGGCAAAACAGCTGGCTCAGTTCAAATTGGATCTGACCGAGAAGGAGGCTCAAGCAGAGTTCTCACTGAGGACTACGAGCATAGGCTTTCCAAGCAGAGGGAAGACCTGAGGGAGTGCAAGACCAGGTACCGGCGCCTGGAGGCTCAGCGGGCTGAGATGGTCAGCCTGTTCCAGGCCATGATGCTGTCTCACTGGAACAAGGCCCTCCGGCTCTTCACCACCAGCGGCACTTCCCTCCAGCCTTCGTCCAAAGCTCCACACCAGGAGGCCAAAGCAGACCCAAAGCCCCACACCAGGAGGCTGAAGCAGACTCCAAGTCGGAATTTCTGCCCCCCTCCGACCCGCACAAAAAGACCCCGAAGGGGGAGACTCTCTGCTGCAACACAAACGTTCATTGCATGTATCCGGCCCAGGGGCCGTAGTTTGAGGACCCCTGATTTAGTGCAATATAAAAAATGCAAATAATTTTTCTGTGGACCACCAAAATTTTCTCGCGGACCACCAGTGGTCCATGGACCACCAGTTGGTGACCGCTGCTCTGGTCAGTGTTGGAAAGGTACAGGGTCTGCTACTAGAGACCACTGCGCCACCACATTATAGAGCACTGGTTAGAATGCTCAGGTAGTCCTCGACTTACAACAGTTCATTTAGTGACCGTTCAAAATTACAACGCCACTGAAAAGAGTGACTCGTGACCGTTTTTCAGTTACAACTGTTGCAGCATCCCCATGATCATGTGATCAAAATTCAGATGCTTGGCAACCGGTTCATACTTATGACTGTTGCTGTGTCCCAGGGTCATGTGGTCAAATTTGGCAACCTTCTGACAAGCAAAGTCAAAGGGGAAGTCAGATTCACTTAACAACCAGGTTACTAACTTACCAACTGCAAGGATTCACTTAACAACTGTGGTAAGGAAGGTCGTAAAATGGAGCAAAACTCACTTAACAAATGTCTCACTTAACAACAGAAAATTTGGGCTCAGTTGTGGTAGTAAGTCAAGGACTACCTGTTGTATTGCAGGCTAATTCTGCTGACTGCCGACTGCCAACAGTTTGGCAGTTCGATTCTCACCAGTTGAAGGCTGATTCAGCCTTCCATCCTTCCGAGGTCGGTAAAATGAGGACCCAGATTGTTGAGGGCAATGTGCTAACTCTATAAACCACTTAGAGAAGGCTGTAAAGCACTGTGAAGCAGTATATATGGTACGTCTAAATGCTATTGCTATTTGAGCAGGGAGTTGGACTAGATGACCTCCAGGGTCTCATCCAACCCCATATTATTCTATGTTCTAAAAGAAGAACCCCCAGGTACAAAAAGCTGCGATTTCCACAGGGAGGTCAGAAGAGGACACCATTCCACAAGCACCATGTAAGGTAAGAAGAGGTCAAGCCAGGTGAGGTCTCTGCTGGGAGTAATTCATTAGCCCCAGTGTACATCTGTGTTTGGTCTCGGATAATCCCTGATTGGATTTCAACCTTCCATGACTGTACACACCCACCCTAGCTTTGTGAGCAGCCCCCTCCCTTCCCCTCTTTAAGCTTTCCCTGGCTTCAGCCTGATGAATGTCCTTGCTTTCTGTGATCCTGGCCAACTGTAAATTGATAATATAACACTGCAAAAAAAGAAAAAAAGAAAAGAAAAAAGTACCAAAGTCCAGACTCCAGATAATCTAGAAACAGGAGCAAAATCTAGGCTGCCAAAAAAAAAAAAAAAATTCCCAGCTGGCCTTTGTCAAAAAATCCTAGACTATAACAGGGCAGCATCCACAGTGAAGCAATAATATGGTTAACCAACATTGCTTAATATTCATATGGATCTTTCACGCACTTACTTACTAGCTTACTAGCTGCTTTACCATATTTGAGAATAAGTCACGCTCGTTTTCTTCATATTACCAATACGGAGCTGGAGGAGGGGAGCTTGTTTAAAACCATTTTGTAAGTCCATGGTAGAAGTGAAGTTTGTAACTGCCGTCTTTCTGATTCATCATTAACAACAAAGCTATGCCAGCTCTTCCAGTATAAATAGTTGTATACGTAGGGAATGACTGGAGATATTTCAGATTAAAAATGATCGCAGTCCTATATAAGGCAGTGTTTCCCAACCTTGGCAATCTTAAAACGGGCGGACTTCAACTCCCAGAATCCCCCAGAGTTGAAGTCCACCCATCTTAACATTGCCAAGGTTGAGAAACACTGGCATAAGGACAATATTTGGGGGCAGATATGCAGTAGAAATGGCTGGTTTACTAAGTTTCAGCAAAATGAAAATAAAGCAGATTGAACTTTATAGCCCTCTTCCCTGGTCTGCACATGTACAAAGATATATTGGCTGTTTTCCAGAAATAAGAGAGGTGAGTCCAATCCATGTTGGTAAAAAAGATAATTCACAGTAGCTGGTTGGTGGTGTTTGATCAAACAGAAAACTGAGTAAGGCAGGAGCCACGAAAATGTGAAGTAGCTCCAAAAATATATGTGGGATAAAAAGAACACATCCTATTTTAGGATTTTTTAACAGCTGGGTCATTAATCCCAACCACATCCCTGCTGTAAAGATCAGATGGATTTTCCTGATTTCTTTCCATTATTATTTTACTTATTGCCGTATTTGTTGCTGGCTTCTATTCCACCTTAATTCTTTCTCACAAGAAGAATACCTGCACAGAACTCCTGACATGCAAAGTCCTACAAGTTCATTACTTCTCCCTCTAAAGCAGGGGTGTCAAACTCAAGGCCTGCGGGCCGCATTTGGCCCATGGGGTGCTTAGATCTGGCCTGCAGGGCTGCCCTGGGAACAGCAAAGGACTGGTCCTCAGTACCTCTGCCAGCGAAAATGGAGCTCGGGAGGGCCGTGCACGGCCCTCCCAAGCTCAGTTTTCAGCTGCGATGGCCTCCTGCAATCCTCTGCCAGCGAAAACGGAGCTCGGGAGGGTTGTGTGTGGCCCTCCTGAGCTCCGTTTTCACTGGCAGAGCGCTCGGGCTACCACAGGCGCCTGCAACACGAGTGACGTCAAGCTGGCCACACCCACCCTGGCCCCCCAAGGTCAAACACAACCCTGATGCGGCCCTCAATGAAATCAAGTTTGACACCCCTGCTCTAAAGAAATCATCATGTTATGCTTCTATACACATTGATTTTTTGCAGTGGTTCTTTGATGCAAATAGAAGCACAGTCAAAATGCTTTTTGCACTGCAGTTTGCTAATCTAAAAATGGAGCCCCAAATACAGGTAAAAATACCATTTGAAAATGATTATCTGATTGAACACATAGTCATATCAAGACTACTTTTTG
The DNA here is from genome assembly GCA_003457575.1 of Thermophis baileyi. Classification (NCBI taxonomy): domain Eukaryota; kingdom Metazoa; phylum Chordata; class Lepidosauria; order Squamata; family Dipsadidae; genus Thermophis; species Thermophis baileyi. The sequence goes on from QLTV01002258.1 coordinate 530,444, forward strand.
TGCTTTTCCTATCTTAGAACTGCAACATTGATTACAGGAAGGGAAAATTACAAAGGAACTGAAAGCGAAGGCAAAATATACATGTATAACATTTTCAACTTCGGTAACTTTTAGATGTGTGGATTTCAACACCCAGAATACCTCAGCCAGTGAGGCCTGGAGAGTTCTGGAAGCTGAAGACCACACATCTTAAAACTTACCAAGGTTGAAAAACACTGATGTACAACATATAGCACAGAATGCAAAAATTAAACCGGAACAAAAGCAAAAACATGCAAGGATTTCTATGCTTCCTTTTCATTTCTGAAATAAACCAAAATCTGAACTCAAAAGTCTAGGGAGAAATTAGGAGGGGTGAATAACAGAGGTATTCTCACAATGCAGATTATTTTTTCTAGAAAGGGGATGCATTATCATTGCAAAGAACCACACTCAAATTGCAAGGGGGAAAAATTGGAATAAATATAAGGAAAGCTGACCAGGGGTGGGTTCTAACTTACCTTGCCACCGGTTCGCTTCCTCCCGCGCCGTGCAGGCGCGCATGCGCAGTGCCGAAAACTTGGCTTCTGCGCATGCGCAGAAGCAAAAATAGCAAAAAAATCCCCCCCAAAAAAAGCCAAAAACAAGATGGCGGTGCATGCGCAGTGCCGAAAACTCTGCTTCTGCGCATGCGCAGAAGCAAAAAATAGCAAAAAATTCAAAAAAAAAATATTTTTTTTTTCAAAAAAAAATTTCCAAAAAAAAGATGGCGGCGTCCACAGACCGGCACCGACAGAACCGGTTCTGTGACGTTACTACCGGTTCTATAGAACCAGTGCGAACCGGGAGGGACCCACCTCTGGAAAGCTGACACAATTGGAAGAAATTCGCTTTAAAAAGCGGTCGGCTCTCCTTTGTCAGAAGTTTTAAGCAGAGACTCTAATAGATGCTATATTAATTACCTTAGTAGGGTTGGTCGGATGATCACTTTTGAGATATGATTATTTCCTCCTTTCTCTAGATTCTATCTTTTTCTCCAGCTCTAGAATTCTACTATGACTTTCAACTGGCTCCCTATAATAAACATTTAGGATCAGCACTAATTTCAAGATCTAAAAAAAAAAACCAATCTACTGTTGGAGGGAGTTATGGTGATGAGAGGTAAAGGGGGGATTTTGTGCACAGATTAAAATAAGCACATCCGTTCCCTTACTTTTGATATTAATGTAATACCTGTCTTTTCCCATACCTCCACTTAATGTTATTTGGTGTGATGTGCCTTCAAGTTCGTCTTGACTCTTGGCAGCTGCCTGGACAAGTCCCTGCAGTTTTCTTGGCTAATTTTTCAAAAGTTGTTTGCCCTTGCCTTCTTTTTCCTAGGGCTGAGAGAGAGTGACAGGTAAATTCATCCAGATGGCTTCATGCCTATGGTAGAACTAGAACACACAGTCTCCTGGTTTCTAATTTGCTGCCTTCAACCACTACAGCAAGGTACCTATAAATTATTATACGCTAAAAAAGCGAAACCAGAATAAATACGTTGTGCGAAGTATCTTTTTCTCCAAAAGTGTATACAGGCAGTCCTCCAGTTCGTTTACTGACCGTTTGAAGTTACAATGGCACTGAAAAAAATGACTTATTACCGTTTTTCACACTTAAGACTCTTGTAGCACCCCCATGGTCACGTGATAAAAATTTAGATGCTTGACAACTGACTCATATTTATGACGGTTGCAATGTCCCAGGGTCACCTTTTCTGACCTTCTAACAAGCAACATCAATGGGGAAGCCAGATTCACTTAACCACCATGTTATTAACTTAACAACTGCAGTGATTCACTTACCAACCTTTGGTAACCTGTGTTAAGAAAAATAGTAAAACGGTGCAAAATTCACTTAACAAATGTCTCAGCAACAGAAATGTTGGGCTCAATTGTGGTCGTGGACTGCCTGTAATCGATAATGGTTAACCCAGTTTGCACCTCAAAAGTTTTTTTGTTCCTAAATAGCCAAACAAGCTATTAATATTTTTGGTAACTGTATTCAAGCCCAGTTGGTTGTCTTTGTAATGCAATCTACCCATTTCATTTTATGCATTTAAGTACATTTAAAGTCTGTAAGTTTCAGCTCAAGAACAACCACCCCCTATGCCTGAAGAGAAAAGTTTTCAATCAGTTTTCTGCTACCTGCTCTAACATATGCCAGTGAAACACGGACACAAACCTCACAATCGATACAAAAGCTACGTGGCGCAAAGAGCCATGGGAAAGATACATGCTCGGCATCACAAGACAAGATAGAAAGATTTGCACATGGATTAGAGAACAAACGAAAGTATATGATATCATCAAGAGAGTAAAAGAATGGAAATGGGCTGGTCACACAGCAAGAAGAACCGATGGCAGGTGGACCAAGGCAGTCATAGAATGGATCCCACTTGATAAAAAGCGTCCACAAAAGAGACCTAAAACCAGATGGATCGACGACATCAGCAAGTATTGCAGACCCAAATGGCAAAAGAAAGGTCAAGACCGTATTGGTTGGAAACACGCAGAAGAGACCTTCATCCAGCAATGGATAGACAATGGCTAAAATGATGATGATGAAATGATGACGTTTCAGCATATTCTCAAAGGTCGGGATCATCTTTTCTACCATAAGTGTGTCTGCAGGCACATTGATACACTGTCCTCCCACATGCGAAAGCAATCCTGTGACGATTGTATGCAAGATTCTGGTTGTGCAATTTTACTAAAATGGATGCGTGTACCAGCAAAACCCTGCACAGAGCGAATCTTGATGCAATCACTCATTTGATTATGTCACAATTGCCAAAATGCAGTTGCAGCAAGAGAAGTAGCGCAATGCACAAAAAGGCACGCATGAGGCTTCAGGAAGACGCTCCTGAGACAGAACGGCCTTGTTTGAAAAATCAAACAACAATCCCGTTTTTGATTATCACCACAATAATATGTTATCTATGAGCACGTGTACAGAAGTAATAAAGAGAAACGCGGGAGGGGGAGAAATGCAAATGACAGAAGACAATAGCTGTGCATGCACCAATTCGCACATTAATGTGACTGGTTTTCCCAGTGTCACCGGATAATTCAACAGGTGTAGATGTCAGGACTGTGAATGATAAACCTATTTTACCATAAAGCAATGCATTTGTGAGCCGCAGTGAAAAACAATCCTGAAATATCTGAACAGTGAATATTTCAATCGGATTCATGTCTAAGTTCTGGAAGGCAACATGGTGGTTAATCTTTTATTAAATGTTGCTGTTCTGCATTATCGCAGGGGAACTGCCCTGACCTCCGGCAACTGCTTTTGTTTAATTAGGTTTCACCACCTGCATCCATTTTTTTCAAGGAGAGAAGATCACAAAAGAGCAGGCAGAATATTTGGGGGGAAAAAACACCCCTTCTTCCAATATGAACCACTTATTTACATTTGTAAGGCTATATATCGAGTCAAGTCTAGCCATTACTTAGAACTTTTGATCGGTAGTTGAGAATTCTCCAACCCAGGAGGCCAGTTTAGCTCCTATCTAGTCTCGAAGATGCTTTTTCCAAAGGGAACTGGACTGTTTTTTTCCTCGTGGAAGACGTCTCGCTTACTATAATTTAGAATAACAGAGTTGGAAGGGAACTTGGAGGTCTTCTAGTCCAACCCCGATTAGGCAGGAAACCCTACACCACTTCCGACCAATGGTTATCCAACATCTTCTTAAAAACTTCCGGTGTTGGAGCACCCACAACTTCTGGAGGCAAGCTGTTCCACTGATTAATTGTTCTAACTGTCAGGAAATTTCTCCTTAGTTCTAAGTTGCTTCTCTCCTTGATTAGTTTCCACCCATTGCTTCTTGTCCTACCCTCAGGTGCTTTGGAGAATAGCTTGACTCCCTCTTCTTTGTGGCAGCCCCTGAGATATTGGAACACTGCTATCATGTCTCCCCTGGTCCTTCTTTTCATTAAACTAGACATACCCAGTTCCTGCAACCGTTCTTCATATGTTTTAGCCTCCAGTCCCCTAATCATCTTTGTTGCTCTTCTCTGCACTCTTTCTAGAGTCTCTACATCTTTTTTACATCGTGGCAACCAAAACTGGATGCAGTATTCCAAGTGTGGCCTTACCAAGGCATTATAAAGTGGTATTAACACTTCACGTGAGCTTGTCATCAAAGAAGCTTCATTGGTGAAGCTTCTTGGATGAGAAGCAAAACATCTTCCTTGAGGGGGAAAAACAGTCCAGTTGCCTTTTGAAAAAGCACCTTTGAGACAACTATGACCTGGATGACTGAGAATCTTTACAGGCTCCTTTAGATAGCTGCTCAATAAGGTAAGAGCCCAGTTTTGTTTAGCAGTGTTTTTCTTAATGTTATCAACTTTTGAGATGTGTGGAATTCAACTCATCATGCTGCTGGCTGGAGAATTCTGGGAGTTGCAGTCCATGCATCTTAAAGTTGCTAGGGTTGAGTAACACTGGTCTAGTGATGAGGAGGTCGGATAGAAACAGGGAAACCCAGTTTCAACCCATACTCAGCAATGTGATCCCTCTGAATGATCTATTGGACACTGTTTTATAGTTTAGCCCAGTGTTTCTCAAGCTTGGCCTCTTTAAGATGAGTGGACTTCAATTCCCAGAATTCCAGTTGGTTGGTCAGAATTTCCTGGCCAACCAAGGCTGGCTGGAGAATTCTGAGAGTTGAAATCCACTCATCTTAAAGCTGCCAAGCTTGAGAAATACTGGTTTAGCCTATCAAATAAGTTTCCTGGTTTTGGAATTAAATTAGAGTCTGCCTTGGACTCCAGAAGGAAAGGAAAAATACAAATCAAAGGAGTATAAAAATAAATAATACCCGTACGAAGCTCTCTAATCTCTCAGCCCCTCTGTTTTTTAATTAAGGAACTTTACTTTTTAAAAGGCTACAATTTTTAAGGCCCGATTGCTTTATGACTCCTTTGAATTATAGGCAGTCCTTGTTTAGCGACAACAATTGGCACTGGCAACTTGGTTAAGTGAAGTCGCTAAGTGAAACTGACTTTGCTAATGAACTTCTTTCAGCTTCCCTTTGCTTTACAGAGCTGCGAAGGTTGTTAACCATTTACATTTCCATCACTGATCTAACTGCAAATGGTCACTAAACAAGGATTACTTGTAACTTGATTTTGTATGTTGTTTCAAATACTTATTAAGCAGAGAAACTTACTTTCCGGGGGGGGGGGATTCAGCAAACCTTTTATGAAAAATTATCTACTTTTGTAAAAGTCAATAATACCTTGTTTGAATGCAAAAAAAACCAGGTTCAAAACTTAGCTTCTATATATAAAAGGGATCCAGTAGCATTCAAGGTGAAAGACCATATTTTATTCATTTTTAATTTACTTATTTATTAAATTTATTTGCCACTCATCTCATTTCAAAGCAATTCTGGGTTACTCACACAACAGTATGAAAAGCTGCTAACAAAAAATAGTCAGCAATAGGTCAACAAAAGATATCTCTTAGAAGAAAAAGTCCGTGGAAATGGGTATGAATTTTCGTACGCCTTTCTTTTCTTTTTGCCACATTTATTTATTTAAATTTGCCGATTAATTTGGAAACAATCCAAACTGGATTTAGTTCTGGATAATGAGAAGCAAGTGAAATCTAAATGGCCACATTCACCCATCCATATTCTCGCCTACTCAGATCAATATCATAACCTGACAGCCTGTAATTTAACTCTACTCATCCCCAGCACAAAATAGGTCACAATCCAATGAAAACTAATGGAAGAAAAAAAAATTGGAATGATGGAGTGGTTAGGGCAGTATTTCTCAGTTGGAAGCGCTTTAAGATCTGTGGACTTCAACTCCCAGCATTCCCCAACCAGCCATGGGGAATCTTAAAGTTGCCAAGGTTGAGAAATATTAGCTTAGGGTAGGGGTGTCAAACTGGATTTCTTCAAGGGCTGGATCAGCACTGTAGTTCTCCTCTGTGCGGGGGGGGGCGGGGGGGAGAGATGGGACGGATGCCTCCTGCAGCACCCTCCTGGCCAAAATCAGGGGTATCAAATTCAAGCTTAAAACCCTGTGCCCCGTTTTGGCTGACAAAGTGCTGCAGGAGGCCGTCCAGGCCAAAAACGGGGCACGGGGGGCTTCACGCAGACTCCCCCTGTGCCCCATTTTAGCTGCTAGAGGCACCGCGGGTCAATCCTTTGCTATTTCGAAGAGCCGAGGTGGCGTAGTGGTTAGAGTGCAGCACTGCAGGCTACTTCAGCTGACTGCTAGCTGAAGTTCAGCAGTTCAAATCTCACCGGCTCAAGGTTGACTCAGCCTTCCATCCTTCTGAGGTGGGTAAAATGAGGACCCAGATTGTTGGGGGCAATATGCTGACTCTGTAAACCGCTTAGAGAGGGCTGTAAAGCACTATGAAGCGGTATATAAGTCTAAGTGCTATTGCTATTGCTATTTCCAGGCCGGCCCCACGGGCCAGATTTAAGCACACTGCGGGCCTTGAGTTTAACACCCCTGGTTTAGGGCATTGAGATAGTCCCTTCTTAGCAATAAAACCTCATTGGGCAATTCTGCACCAGTTGCTCTCTCTCAACCCAATCTACTTCACAGGGTTGTTGTGGGGATCAAATTACTGGAAGAAACATTGTGTTAATACTGCCTTGCAGTCCTGAAAGAAAGACAGAATCTTAATCTCAGGAATAAATAAATCAGTAAAGGAACTTCCTTTCTATAACACAAATATAGCGGAAGTGATAGAAAAAGGGGAGATTGGAAACCAAGCAAACAAGATAAAGTCACTTCAGATGCATCTATACAGATTGTCTGCTTTCTGTGCTGGAAATTGTGTTACAAGGTACAGATAGTCAGTCCTCAGCTTACAGCTATTTGTTTAGCGACTGTTCAAAGTTATAACAGCACTGAAAAAAAGTGACTTACAACCAGTCCTCGCACTTACAACCATCATAGCATCCCTATAGTCACGTGATCAAAATTTGGTTGCTTGGCAACCAGCATGAATTTACGATGGTTGCAGCACCCTGGGTCATGTGATCGTCATTTCCAACCTTCCAGGTGGCTTCCCACAAGCAAAAGCAATGAGGACAGCCGGATGTTGTGGCTTGCCCGAGTCCCGCGCAGCCGCCCATGGATCCAGAGGACCAAGAGCTGACTGAGGCGTGGCAATATCGTCCTGTGCACCTGGCACCTGAGTCAGATACCAAGGGGGACTCAGTGCCAGAGGATGACAGCCAACCAAGGACTTCCGCACCTCCTCAGTTGGAGCTGAGTGACTCAGGAGAAGAGGAGGAGCCTCTGCTTGATGCTAGGGCACGCAGGGCAGCTAGCAGGCAGGAGTGGCTCTGCAGGAGGAGGTCTCCTCGCGTGTAAATCTGCAGGTTGATTGGCCATGCCCTAAGGCTATTTAAGGCTTCAGCACGCTGAAGCCGACGCTGGAAACAACTTGTTGCATTTTCTCTGACCACGTCTTGCTGCTCTTGGGATTTCTACGGCTTTGATTTCTGGACTTTCAGTTGCTGAGCTAATTCATTCCGGGCTTTTTGCCAACTTCTGTGAGTTACTGATAACGGAGGAACTAATTGCCTGTTTACTTTGGGGGTTTGAATTCTGGCCAACTTTATACCGGACTTTTGGCACGACGGACTTTCTTGTTATTTAAGGACTTTAAAATCTAGCTGCTAAGAATTTATTAGTAGTAAAAGGGTATTATTTTGCAAACAGTGTGTATGCGTCATTTGTAGGGCTTGCCGTGCTAGGACACAACACCGGATTCGCTTAATGACCGCAAGATTCACTTAACAACTGCATTGATTTGCTTAACAACTGTGTCAAAAGGGTTGCAAAAGGGAGCACAATTCACTTAATAACCGTCTTGCTTTGCAGTAGAAATTCCGGTCTCAACTGTGATTGTAAGTTGAGGATCCCTCCTGTATTTCATTGCATCTGTAGTTAGAACTACAGGTAGTCCTCGACTTACGACCACAATTGAGGCCAGAATTTAGGTTGCAAAGTGAGAAATTTGCTAAGTGAGTTTTGCCCCATTTTACGACTTTTCTTGCCACATTTGTTAAGTGAATCCCTGCCGTTGTTAAATTAGTAACAGGGTTGTTCAGCGAATCTGGCTTCCCCCATTGACTTTGCTTGTCAGAATGTGGCAAAAGATGGTCACATGACCCCGGACAATGTAACCGTCATAAATGGGAGTCAGTTGTCAAGCATCTGAATGTGAATCACGTGACTATGGGGATCATAAGTCTGAAAAATGGCCATGTCACTTTTTTCAGTGCCGTTGTAACTTTGAACGGTCACTAAGTGAACTACTGTAAGTCAAAGACTACCTGTATCTGGGCTGCCAAAATCCAGAAAGTGATTGGAGTTTGCTACCTCTGTGTAGCGGTCGAGAGGATTTTTGCACTTACACCAGCCCCACCGTCAGTTCTTTCCTCCGTCTCCATGTCCAGACCAGGCCTCTTGGCCCAGACTCACTGCCCTGAGAAGCGGTCCGGCCACTTTAGGGACAGGCTCAGGTGGGGATCAGCAGAGGAGTTGCAAGCCAGAAGAGGGCTGAAATCGGATCAGCCACTCCGAACACTTTTCCTCCCACCCAAAATGAGCCCTTGGAGTTCACCTCTTGGAGGGTGCCAGGCCAGGGTGGGCAGGTGAGGAAGGAAAACAGAACAGAAGCTTGAGAGACCATCCTTCAGAGCAGAAATTAATAGCAATAGCACTTAGACTTATATACCGCTTTATAGGGCTTTACAGCCCTCTCTAAGCGGTTCACAGAGTCAGCATATTGCCCCCAACAATCTGGGTCCTCATTTTACCCACCTTGGAAGGATAAATAAATAAAAATCAAAAAGAGCTTCAGGGGGGAAGAGAACGACCCTTAACATTGATTTGTTTGTTAACAATGGCTTGAGAGAATCTTTAGGGATGCTTCCTTGGAATCTATACAAGCAGTCCTCGACTTATGACCGGTTGCTTAGGGACCGTTCCAAGTTACAACGGACTCCCCAAAAGCTGCTCATAACTGGATTCGAAATTCTGAATGGGCAGGCTCCTTTACACAATTCAAGGACCGCCTGTAGTTCTGAATTACAAAAAGAGTTTGGACAACCATTTGTCTGAAATATTATAGGGTTTCCTGCCTGAGCAGGGGGTTGGACTAGAAGATCTCCAAGGTCCCTTCCAACTCTGTTATTCTGTTATTCTGTTACTGGTTCTCATTTCCAAAATGGAGCTAATACATTGAAAATCCTTTCCTTTTTGTTGTTTCAGCCAAGGTGCTGAGCAGTTCAGCTCTAACACAAAGTTTAGTTTTTCTAGTATATTCTGGTCTCTCCCCCTTCATATCTACAGGTAGTCCTTGTTTAGCAACTGCATCGTTTAATAGTGACCGTTCAAAGATACAATGGTCATTTTAAAAAGTATCTTCACGCATTTACAACTTAGCAGGTTTGTAAAGCAAAGGAAAGCTGAAGAAAGATTGTAAGCACAGTTGCAGTTTCACTTAGCAACCAGTTCACTTAACGACTGAATTGTCAGTGCCAATTGTGGTGACTACCTGTACTTTGAAGGCATCTCAATGTTCAAAAGAAGAACTGCGATATTCAGAAGGCAAGACTGGTTTGTTGTGGTGCTTTATCAGGACTCATGAGCCTTTGTGTTAAACGATGAAACGAATAAAACACAACACAACTTGATAGCCCTCCTGCATTTACTTTAATGGAGTTGCTTCAATTGCCTTTCTGTCCGAGTTATGCAAAGGCTTGAGTACAGAGATGGGTCAGCCCAGATTGCCTGCCCTCAGTTAGGGGAAGCAGTTGTTTTAATCAATTTGGTTAGTAGTCCTCAAGAAAATATGAAACAATCTAATCCAAAGCTACCTCGTTAATTGATCTTCATATTTCCAGCAAAAAAAAAAAAGGGGGCCTTTCCCAGATGCTGCAATGGGACTGCCGTGCAAAACCCAAAGCAGATGCTCAACTCCTGAGCTACGGTTTCCTCTCCCAGAGCAACGATAATCTCACATTTTTACTCTCTTAGAAGTAAAGATTTTCCTCTGAACACGGACACTCGGGATAATTTCTGCCAAATAGACTCTCCAATCCCTTGCAAGCCAAGGCCTTTCAGGAAGAGAAAGTGTTTTTGTACTTGCTAATCCATGTGGTTCCTTGGAATTAGGATCTGATCCAGGTCTAGCCTCACCCTTCCCTTTCTCTCAAGGACTCAATCCGGTCACTGATCTGTAGGCAAAGTCTGCCTTTCTGACTGCCCCAGGCAAAGCATTTGAAATCGACGTCATCCAACAGGTGCTGATACCTGACATTTCCTGGTGGTGCTCCGTGGCTCCAGCATGACTGTAATCCTCAAGCTGGAAAACATCAGAGGTCATCTAGTCCAGCTCCCTGTTCAGCACAGGAACCACTACAGCAGTGTTTCTCAACCTCGGAGGCTTGAAGATGTGTGGACTTCAATTCCCAGAATTCCCCAGTCGGCAGTGTTTCTCAGCTTTGGCAGCTTGAAGATGTGTGGACTTCAACTGCTGGCTGGGGAATTCTGGGAGTTGAAGTCCACACGTCTTCAAGCGGCCGAGGTTGAAAAATACTTCCGGCTGGGGAATTCTGGGAGTTGAAGTCCACGCATCTTCAAGCTGCCGAGGTTGAGAAACACTGCCCTACAGCATTCCTGACAGATGGCCATCCAGCTTCTAGCAAAGGAGAACTCACAATTTCAAGTGGCAGCCTGTTCCACTGGCAGAACCTTTGTATAATCAAGATGTTCCTCCTGACAAGAGAACCTCCTTCCTTGTCATTTGAACTGCCTGGATCTAGTCCTGCCACCAACCTCTTCCAGGTAGTACAGGTAGTCCTCAAATTACAACCATTCGGTTAGTGACTGCTCAAAGTTAAAAGAGCACTGAAAAAAGTGACTTATCAGTGTTTTTTACACTTACAACCGCTGCAACTTCCCCGTGGTCACATGATCAAAAAAATGTGGATGCTTGGCAACTGGCTCCTATTTATGATGGTTGCAGAGTCCCGGAGCCATGGGATCACCCCTTGCGACTTCCTGAGAAACAAAGTCAATGGGGAAGCCGGGTTCACTTAACAACCATGTTTCTAACTTAACGACTGCAGTGATTCACTTATCTAATGTGGCAAGAAAAGGTCGTAAAATGGGACAAAACTCACTTAACAACTATCTGGCTTAGCAATGAAAATTTTGGGCTCAGTTGTCCTCATAAGCTGAAGACAACCTGTAACAGCATTCCCAAGATGCTCGGTTGATCACACCTAGAGTCACACTGAAGGGCCCTTTCTCGGACCGCTCAAATTATAAAGATCATCTTTGGAAGAGCCAAAGAGGAAAAGCACTTTGCGTGCGCTCCAAGGATTCTTCGACAGTATGTGATTCAATCCAGAATATAAGCATAATGTTTCCGCACTGGACGTCAGTTTCATATATCACCCTACAGTTCATAAGGTTTCCTAACTTTGTGGAGATGGGAGGAGAAATGGATAAACATCACAAGGTCTTAAATTAGTACACACAGTCCTTGAGTTACAACAACTCATTTAATGACTGCTCAAAGTTACAACAGCATTGGAGAAAGCGACTTATGACCAGTTGTCACAGTTATGACCATTGCATCACCTCCACTGATCAGACTTCAGGTGCTTGGAAACAAGCATGTTATTTATGATGGTTTGCAAACATCCCGGGACGCTGGGGTTGCCATAGGGAGCTTCTGACCAGCAAAGTCAATGGGGAAACCAGATTTGCTTAGCGACCGCAGGATTCATTTAACAACCGTAGTGACTCGCTTAACAACCATGGCAGAAAGGGTCGTAAAATGGGGCATGACTCACTTAATAACTGCTTTGCTTAGCAATCACAATTGCGGCCTCAATTGTGATTGTAAGTCGAAGACTACCTGTATTTGAGATTAGTAATCAGGTTCAGTCAGCAGCAGTTGCCTGTTCTTCTTACGCACATCACACACACACACACATACACACACACACACACACACACACACACACACACACACACACACACAGGACAGGAATGCGGAGACAAGTTCAGATTGGCACCAGTCAGCCAAGTCACAGAGGAAAACAGAGGTTATGAGGAAACGCCATTTACATGCCAAGCTGTTTACCGTTCTGCATCAAAGTCACCGCCTGGCTAGTTCCAGCAAAACTGCCATCACTCACCCTTTGTGCCCTTACTCAGCCTCGGCAGAGTCATCTGTCACCCAGTTACTCCCCTCACCCCAAAGCAGCCTCCATGCAAGGGGAAAATTAAGACCACTAGGAAAGTCACAACTCACAGTTTAAAAATAAGCCCAAGTTGTTTTCCATAAGGAGTAAATGAATGGGCAAACTCTGGACTGGTGGGAGACCACTAATCGAAGCCAGAGAGGTGAAAAGGTCTGAAGGAAGGAAGGAAGGAAGGAAGGAAGGAAGGAAGGAAGGAAGGGAGGGAGGA
>QLTV01002258.1:549802-567503 GCA_003457575.1 Thermophis baileyi
GACCCTGTGGGATCGTACCGGTCGCTGAGAGCTATGTGGCAGAAGGCGGTCTCGAAGATAACCTGGCCCTGAGCCATATAGGGCTTTAAAGGTAATAACCAACACCTTGAACTGTGCCCGGAGACTAATAGGAAGCCAGTGCAGCTCGCGGAGAATTGGTGTAATATGAGTGTACCTAGGTACACCCATGCCAGCTCGCGCAGCCGCATTCTGGACCAATTGTAGTCTACGAACACTCTTCAAGGGTAGCCCCATGTAGAGGGCGTTGCAATAATCTAACCGTGAGGTGACAGGGGCATGGGTGACTGTGAGGAGAGCCTCTTGATCCAAGTAGGGTCGCAACTGGTGCACCAGGCGAACCTGTGCAAAGGTCCCCCTAGCCACAGCTGTTAGATGTTGCTCTAATCTTAGCTGTGGATCTAGGAGGACACCCAGATTGCGAACCCGTTCTGAGGGGGACAATTTCTCTCCCCCCAGAACCAAGGATGGACAGTCGATACAGTCTTTAGGAGGCAGTACCCACAGCCACTCAGTCTTGTCTGGGTTAAATTTATGGCAGTTGCAGCATCCCAGGGTCATGTGATCCTGCGGTCCTGTGATTTGTGACTTTCCCAGCTGGGGAAAGTCAGATTGCTTAACCACTGCATGAGTCACTTAACAACTATAATGATTCACTTAACAACTATAGCAAAAAAAGTCATAAGGTGAGGGCAACCCACTTAACAACTGCTTTGTGTAGCAACTGAAATTCTGGTTTCAATTGTGGACATAAGTCAAGGATTACCCATATGATGGAGAAATGACTGGTGTTGTTTGCCCTGGCATCTGGCATTCAGAGGTAAACTGCTTGTGAAACTGGAGGATTGCCTTTAGCTACGATGGCTATCAAACTTACCCATTTTTTACTTTTTTTTTTTCTGTCTATTTTTTCTAATTCCTAAAAAGCAAGAACAACATCAACCTGGTGATTTGCCTTAGAACAGAGTTTCTCAAACTTGGCAACTTGAAGATTCTCCAGGTTTAATATCTTAACATCTTAAAGTTTCCAAGTTTGAGAAACACTAGCCTAGAAACCTAACTTAATATTCTCCCCCCACCAAGAGGTGTTGGGGGTTAGGGACAGTTTCGGTGGGAAGACATACTTTGCACATGGTTAGTGGCACTCATTTCTTCAGGTCATGAGGAGACAGAAGGATGTTTTTAATGTAAGAACACTGTGAGATTATGTGAAGTCCAATAAACTTCTCTGGCATTCCTTGCCTATTGAAATTGTTAAAATTCCTTTAGACATATACGGCAGGGGTAAAATGCTCCCAGTTCGGGCGTGCCTGCCGGTGGTCGGAGACCCGGTAGCGACGGCAGCGCGAGGCTTCGCCCACCCGCCCGGATGCCGCCATTTGGGGGTTTTTTTACCCTCTCCGCATGCGCAGAATGCTTTGCGCATGCGCAGAGGGTAAAAAAACCCAAATGGCGGCGTCCGGGCGGGTGGGCGAAGCCTCGCGCTGCCATCGCTACCGGCTCTCCGACCACCGGCAGGCACGCCCGAACTGGGAGCATTTCACCCCTGCATAGATCCCTTGGCTATCTCTTGACTTCTCCAAGCAAGTTCTCAAATTTGATAAGTCTTTTTAAAGAAATGTGCATTCTCGTTTCAATTGGCCATGATGTCTTGTTTTACAAATTTGGCAAATTGTACAGACTCACCTTCCAGGTAACCACCAGCCCCTTGTGATTAAAGAGAGTTTTCACCCCTGATATACGGCATATATGGCAGTGGTGGATCAACACTTGATTTATACAGGAAAGAATTGTTGAGGATTGTTGTAGAACCTTATTAAGATCAGAAATAGGAAGATGGGTGACCCTGAACTTATTCCACTGAGTTCAGCCCATGAACTCCAACTAGCAGCAGCCCAGACAGATGGGAATTCTTCTCCCCATCGTCTGCTTGCCAAGATTGTTTTTTTATGAGACATACTGGCTTGAGGTCAGGGGTGGGATTCAAAAATTTTAGCAACCAGTTCTCCGCCCGGTTGCTGGGTGGGCGTGGCCATGGTGGGCGTGGCCTACTCGGCCTCCTGCACCACGGTGGGGGGGGCCTTTTTTGCTCTCCCCAGGCTCTGGAGGCTTTCCTCGAGCCTCCGGGAGGGCAAAAACGGCCTCCCCCAGGCTCCGGAGACTCTCCAGAGGCCGGAAACGGGCCTGTTTCCAGACTTCCAGAAGTCCCGTTTTTTGCCCTCCCAGAGCCTCCGTGCGGGCCCTGCACTTACCTGGCATCCAAAACGGGGCACGTGGAGACTCCTGGAAGGGGAGGGGAGGGGTGGGTGAGGCCAGCCAGTCCTTGCAACTACCAGTTCGGCAAACCAGATGTAAAATTAGCATCCGGTTTGCCCGAACCGATCCAAACTGGCTGAATCCCACCCCTGCTTGAGGTCCTTTGACACCCCAAGCAGATGCTTTATCCCTGAACAAGGAGTGTTTCTGGTGGATCTACAACAGGCCTGTATGCTGACCTGGTTTACCGGGTTCCTACAGCACCCTATCCTGGATAACAACCCAATTCCTATCCCAAAAGTGCTTTTTCAAGAGACAACTGGAATTTTTGTTTTTTTCTTTGAAGACGCTTCACTTCTCATTCCAAGCTTCTTCAGCTCTGACTGAATGGTGGGGAAATTCCTCACCATCCAGTCTTTCCCCACCATCCAGTCAGAGCTGAAGAAGTTTCTTGGATGAGAAGCAAAACGTCTTCCCAAGAAAAACCAGAAAGTCCAGCTGCTTCTTGAAAAAGCACCTGACCTGGATGACTGAGAATCTCCATAAACCCAATTCCTAGTTCCACAGAACAAGAGATGTCCAAACAAACCAGCCATATTATACTATAGCTTTACCTGGTGTCCTGCTTTCCATAAAAGCAATGGCTGCCTTCCCATTACGCTAAACCGCAAACTATCCAATCTCATTTTAGCCTAGCCTAGCACATTCTGTGACCAACCACCAAGTCCATGGTTGCTTGGTTTAATGATCATTTCAACCCAGACCGTGGCCAGAATGTGGTCAAGGTAATCTTCCTAGTGACACTAACTATAGCTGAGTGTGGGGTGGCTTAACCAATATTTAGCCAGTCATCTGAACAAGAGCTACTGTCTGTATTATGGTTTAGAAGCCACTACTCCATGAACAAGAGGTGGAGAGATGAGAAGCAACAAAATAGACCTACTTGTACAAAAACACTTTGTTACTCTTGCTTTATTTTCACCCCTCCACAGGGGGAAAATAGTAGGAAGGGTAGGACAAATTTAACATAGCTACCTAGCTACCTACAGAGTGCCTCCAACCCAATCATTGTCACAAAATCTGTACAGGAAGTCCTCGACTTACAACCATTCATTTAGTGACTGTTCAAAGTTAGTGACACTGAAAAAAAATGACTTATGACCGATCCTCCCACTTACAACCGTTGCCGCACCCCTGCACTCACATGATAGAAATTTGGCAAGCGGCATGTATTTACAATGGCTGCAATGTCCCAGGGTCATGTGATTGCCATCTGTGATCTTTCTAGCTGGCTTCCAACCAGCAAAGTCCAGGGGGGGAAGCCAGATTCACTTAATGACCATGTGATTCACTTAATAACTGCAGCGATCCGCTCAATAACCGTGGCAAAACAGATTGTCAAATCAGTTGCAACTCATTAAACAGCCGCTTGCTTAACAATGGAAATTCTGATCCCGATTGCGGTTGTAAGTCGAGGACTACCTGCAGTGTGGTCTACTAACACCTTTACACACACACACACACAGTCATGGTTAACTACTCAGGGCAAAAGCTCCTGGGATATCAAGCAGCACGGAAGAAAGTAAGATACTACGAGGTGCAGTGGGCTCTGACACGCTCTGCTATAGAAGTACTTCACCCACAATTAATGCTCATCCATGTTCAATGTGTTATGCAAACAAGCTCACTGAGTCAGGCCATCGATTTTTCTAGGAAAATGCTGCAAGGATGGGGTGGGAGGTGAGGTGTCTCTTTGGAAAGTATCCAGGATGTTGGCACGGAGAAGATGGTTTCCAGGAATTCCTATCAGTCAAAACTAATTTGGGGTGGTAGCCCCTACAGCAGGGCCCCAAGGGATAATATTACTGTGTACAGATAAAACTTGACTGACGATTACAATTGAGCCCCAAAATTCTGTTGTTAAGTGAGATGTTTGTTAAGTGAGTTTTGTCCCGTTTTGCAACCTTCCTTGCCCCACTTGTTAAGTGAAGCACCGCAGTAGATAAGTTAGTAACCTGGTTGTTCAGTGAATCTGGCTTCCCCACTGACTTTGCTTGTCAGAAGGTCACCAAAGGGACACTTCTTAACCGTCATAAATATGAGTCAGTTGCTAACATGTTTTAATTTTGAGCACAGGATGATGCTGCAACGGTCATAAGCGTGAAAAACGGTCGTAAGTCACTTTGCCGTTGTTGTAACTTCGAATGGTCACTAAGTGAACTGTTGTAAATCGAGGACTATCTGTACTGAAGTCAGGTTCCTCTGGCAGGAGCTGATCTTTGAAATATGCTTTTGCTGAAGAGATTTCTAGGACAGGGGTCTCCAACCTTGGCAACTTTAAGCCTGGAGGACTTCAACTTCTGGGAGTTGAAGTCCGCCAGGCTTAAAGTTGCCAAGATTGGAGAGAGGCCCCTGTTCTAGGAGACTTCTAGGAGAAAGAGGTATTAGGGCCAAGAGAAGCACTTTGGTGGCTATACAGGTAGTCCTTCACTTACAACCGTTCGTTTAGTGCTCATTCGAAATTACAACGGAACTGGGAAAAGTAACTTGTAACCAATCCTCGCTCTTAACATCTGTAGCAGCATCCCCACAGTCACACGATCAAAATTTGGATGCATGGCAACCGGCATGTCTTCACAACGGCTGCGGCATCCCAGCGATCACAATCTGCAACCTTCCCAGCCATCTTTCGACAAGCAAAGTCGAGGGGGGGATTAAGCCAGATTCGCTTAACGACTGCCTATTCACTTAACGATTGCGGTGATTTAACCGCCATGCCAAAAAAGGTTGTAAAATTGGCCGTGACTCCGTTAACAGCTGCCTTACTTAACAACGGAAATTCTGGTTCCGATTGTAGTCATAAGCTGAAGGCCACCTGGACTTCTGCTATTAAATCTTGGCTGCCAAAATCTGGGCAACCACAAGAGGGCAGTAATGAATGTGTTTTCTCCATTTCTTTTCTCCTCTCTAGTGGTTGACCTCATTTTTGCTCAAAACCTACCACCCTAGCTGAATATGTTTAGAGGGCTGAAGGTCTTTGTATTTTAAACCTCCCGTAAGCCTATTTGAGGATTTACATAACAGTAGCTCTGTCTCAGATTTGTGGGGAAACCGTTCTGTTACATCTCAACAATCCTGTTTAGCCTAGCCCTAGCACAACATTGGAAAAGAGATACTTTTCCTACAATATCAGCATGAGAAATTAAAACTGGACAATATCCCGCAATGACAAAATTAATAGCATATATCTACAACATGGAATAGGGTTTTTAGGACTCAGATAGAAGCCAACAACAACAGCATGGCTGGCTGGAGAATTCTGGGAGTTGAAGTCCCCCCATCTTAAAATTGCCAAGGTTGAGAAACATTGATTTAAACATGGCTGGTTAGTTGAAGACAGAAATGGAAAGAGAGGGAAAGATGTATCACTAAAAAGTACCTTATTTTTTTCTTTTTTCACTACTTTTTTAAAAAATTCAAATGTAGAAATCTATTTTTGCATCGTCTTGCTTTTCTTCTTTTTATTTTTACTTTCTCTGTATTTTGGTACTTACTTTTTTTCCCCTGCTTTCTTTGTATTTCAATGTCTTCCGGTAAGCCGACAGATTTTTAAAAAGGATCCTGTTAAGAGGGGCTCTGGGGATAAATGGCCCATGGCCCACCTATGCCAGCTCTGTTTTAGGATTTTACAGATGAACACCAGGCCTGAACTGGGCCTAGAAACAAATCAGAAGCCAGAGGAATGGAGATAAGATCAGTGTAAAGCTCTTGCTGGAAATCCATCTGGCTGCTACACGTCATCTCAATGGCCGTTTCCAAGTAGTGTCATCCCTCATGGCGCTTGCTTGTTGTAATTTAATCTAGGCCTGGCCAAGACTTGAGTCACGAGGGCCTTATCCATTTCTCGAAGAAGGGGGCACCAGTCCAGCCTCAGCAAAGGCAAAAATCCTGCTGTCTTCCTCCTTAGCGGGGTGGGCCTTCAGAGAAGCCTTGCTGGCAAACACACAAGTTCTCCTGAGCGATTCCAGCCACGGATATATTCAGGTAGTCCTCGATTTATGACCGCAATGGAGTCCAAAATTTCTGCTGCTAAGCAAGACAGTTAAGTGACCTTTGCCCCATTTTACAACCTTTCTTGCAGCAGTTGTTAAAGAAATCACTGCAGTTGTTAAATTTGTAACCCAGTTGTTAAGTGAATCTGGTTTCCCCATTGACTTTGCTTGTCAGAAAGTCGCCAAATGTGGCCAGATGACCCCGGGATACTGCAACCGTCATAAATACATGCCAGTTGCCAAGCGTCTGAATTTTGATCACATGACCACAGGGATGCTGCAATCATCGTAAGTGTGAAATGGCCGTAAGTCACTTTTCTCAGTTCCATTGTAACTTTGAATGGTCACTAAACGAATGGTTGTAAGTTGAGGGCTACCTGTATATCTCAGATGTCTTTGAGAAAAGCAGCTTTCATTTCCTAACCCTCAAACAGAGGTGGGTTCCTCCCGGTTCAGACCGGTTCGCCTGAACCGGTAGCAACCCGCTGGTGATGTCATGGTGACGTCACGGAGCCGGTTTGGTCGGTGCGCGGCCACACAGCGCAGGAGGAAGCGAACCGGCAGCGAGGTAAGTTAGAACCCACCCCTGCCCTCAACTTACAATCCAACGACAATCCAGATACTACAACCGTGTCTCCCTTTTCCCCATGTGGGTCATATTGGCTTCTGCACAAGGCTTTCATTCATTCCTTGGCTATGTCAACACAAGTTAACCCAGGTGAGCTCAACACAATTATAGAAATTAGACCACAAACAGCACTGGGCCAACCCAACCATACGATAGCTCAGCGTGGTAGTCTGGTTCACATAAGACGTGATGCCCTCAACAAACACGTTCTGTTATGGCTTAACTTAGTTCCCACATGCTACAACAGATTTATTTATTTAATTGCTTAATTTGATTGACTCCAATTCAGCTCTGGTCAGCCACAAACGGACTGAGTCACAAGCAACCCATCCTCGTTTTATTCTAGACCAGGGGTGTCAAACTCGATTTCATTGAGGGCCGCATCAGGGTTGTGTTTGACCTCGGGAGGCCGGGGTGGGTGTGGCCATAGGGAGCGTGGCCTGCTCGATGTCACTCATGTCGGGGGCGCCTGTGGCAGCCTGAGTGCTCTGCCAGCGAAAACAGGCTCCCGAGTTCCATTTCCGGCTGTGACGGCCTCCTGCAACCCCCTGCCAGCGAAAACGGAGCTCGGGAGGGCCGCATTTCGTTGGCAGAGGGTTGCAGGAGGCCTTCACAGCCAGAAACGGAGCTCGGGATGGGAGCCCGTTTTTTGATGGCACGCAGGCTGGTCCCTCACTGTTTCCAGGGTGGCCCCGCGGGCCAGATCTAAGCACCCTGCAGGCCGGATCCAGCCCACGGGCCTTGAGTTTGACACCCCTGGTCTAGACTAACATACTGTGGAAATCCCACCACTTTGTTATGGGCTGAACTAGGATTACAGGTTGTCTTCATTTAGCGATTGCCTCATTTAGAGACTGTTCCAAGTAACAATTGTGATCAGAAAGTAACATGGCAACCAGTCTTCTCATTTACAACCTTCATAGGTCTGTAAAGTACAGATTGTCCGCACTTTATAACAGTTCATTTAGTGCCATTCAAAATTACAATGGCACTGAAAAAAGTGACTTCTGACCAATTTTCACACTTATGACCGCTGTAGCATCCCCATGGTCGTGTGATCAAAATCCAGACGCTTGGCAATTGACTCATATGTGCGACGGTTGCCGTGTCCTGGGGTCACATGATCTCCTTTTGCAACCTTTTGACGAGTCAATAGGGAAGCCAGATTCACTTAACAACAGTTTGATAAATTTAATGACTATAATGATTCACTTAAGAACTGTGGCAAGGCAGGGCATAAAATGGGGTGAACTCACTTAATAAATGCTTCACTTAGCAACAGAAATTTTGGGCTCAATTGTGGTCATAAGTCGAGGACTACCTGTAAAGGAAAGCTGAAGTAAGATTGAAGACACAGTCGCGGTTTCAATTAACAACTGCTTGAGTTAATGACAGAGTTGCTGCTTCCAACTGTGGTCACTAAACGAGGATTACCCGTATACCTATATAATAACATAAGCATGCTGCTGTAGAAGAAACACAACGATTTCTGTAAAAAGAATTGCTACCTCCTTTCTCTGAATATCTGAATATTTCTGAATATCTCTGCCATCAATACAAACAATGCCAGCTCTATGGATCAATGGACTAACTCAAACGGGAGCACATTCTTATGGTTTAATTTTAATTGGCCCTTTATTTTATAACCTAAAGGACTAGGTTAGGGATAAATTGTCATGGAGAAAATCTATCTATATGATTGCTAAGACTCGGCACTGACTTGTTGGGACGTAATCAATCGATCAATTATTTTATATTGTGTGTTCACAAATGCCCTTATGGGAATCAATTTTACAAGCACATGGATAGGACAGCACGACATTATGGAGACAATTGAGTATTTGCAATGAGCCCATTCAGTCTTACGGCTAAAAAATTCCTCACCCCTATTTTAGAATCATGAGGACTACAAACCCACTTTATTATTAAGGAAGGAACCACTGATCAGTGGTAAAGCACCTGCTGAACTAGCAGAAGACTTCAGGATCGATCCTTAGCAGTTTGAGGGACAAGCCTTCACTGGTACCTAATCATGACACAAACATGGTCCGGAACCATCTCTTCTTGCTGGGTTCCTGTGACATTCGCTGGAGGTTTTTAAGAAGAGAGTGGACAACCATTGGTCAGAAATGGTATAGGGCAGGGGTGTCAAACTCAAGGCCTGCGGGTCGCATCCGGCCCACGGGGTGCTTAGATCTGGCCCACGGGGCCACCCTGGAAACAGCGAAAGACCGGCCCACGATGCCTCTGCCAGCGAAAACGGAGCTCGGGAGCAACCCTCCCGAGCTCAGTTTTCGCTGGCAGAGGGTTGCAGAAGGACGTCGCAGCCGAAAACGGAGCTCGGGAGCCCGTTTTCGCTGGAAGAGCGCTCGGGCCACCACAGGCACCCCCGACATGAGTGACATCAGGCTAGCCACGCCCACCCCGGCTCCCTGAGGTCAAACACAACCCTGATGCAGCCCTCAATGAAATCGAGTTTGACATCTCTGGTATAGGGTTTCCTGCTTGAGCAGGGGGGTTGGGCTAGAAGACCTCCAAGGTCCCTCCCAACTCTTTTATTCTGTTATTCTTATCCTTAACCTATAAGACTGAGACCTAATCAAGTTTGCCTTCACTGCTTTGGCTTAAAGCAAGGTCTTCTCTTCTTCTGACATCACCCCTGGGCAATCACAAAGTCAGAAGATCATTTAAGGGTTGTCACCCATCAGCTTGGAGGGAAGTCAGGAAACTGGCAATGGCTGGGGACAGAAGCTGGAGTTATTGGAGGGGGATCTGCCAGGATGACAGACAACTTCAAGCCAGCACTTTGGTGCCAACTCAAGAATGAGGGTGGAGCCCTGCCAACTTTCATGTGAAGAACAAGAGTGGGAAGAAGCCACTAGTAATTGCAAGCAATCCTGAACTACACAAGCCTGCTGATTGATTTGTATGGGACCAGAGGCACTAAACAGGTAGTCCTTGACTTACAACCATTCATTTATTGACTGTTCAAAGTTACAAAGGCCCTGAAAAAAGTGACGTGACCATTTTTTTTACACAACTGTTACAGCATCCCCATGGTCATGTGATCAAAATTCAGGCGCTTGGCAGCAGAGTCATATTTATGACCGTCCCTGGGTCATATGATCACCTCTTGCGACTTTCTGATAGGCAAAATCAATAGGGAAAACAGATTCACTTAACAACTGCAGTGATTCACTCAACAACGGTGGCAAGAAAGATTGCAAAATGGGGCAAACTCACAACTGTCTTGCTTAGCAATGAAAATTTTGAGCTCAATTGTGGTCGTAGGTCGAGGATTTACCTGTATTCCTTCAACCATTTTGCCCTTGATCCTATGGAGCAAGATATGTGCAGGGTTTCTGGATATAAAGTATCTTTCCTCGCAGTTCTCCTTCAACTAAAAGCACTTGAGAAGGAAACCCTGAATCACCTTGTATACAAAGCAAAGACTTTTCTACTGAAGCCTTTCCTCCTTTAATAATTAGGGGTTTGAATTCTGCCCTCCTCTAGGAAGTTCACAGAGGTGAATTTAAATATAGGAAAGTAAACGTTTAGTAAATATCTTTAGTAGGATTCTTGAGTGCCACTCTATACACTCAGGTACCTGCTCCTGTAATGGGCAGGATCTCCAAAAGATTTGAGGGAGATCTGTAACGAAATCACAGCTTAATGTGTTATTTAAAAAAAAAACATTTTATGGGACAGAGCTGAAGTTGCTGATCTCTGATATATATCAACACAAACTTTATCAGTATAGGTAGTCCTCGACTTACGACAGTTCATTTCGTGGCCGTTCAAAGTTACAACAGCACTGTAACTTTGTACAAGTGACTTTAGGACCATTTTTCACAATTGCAACCTTTGTAGCATTCCCCACCATCATGTGATCAAAATTCAGACGCTTGGCAACTGGTTCATACGTACGACCGTTGCTGTGTCCCAAGGGCATGTGATCTCCTCTTGCGACCTTCTGACAAGCAAACTTGATGGGGAAGCCTGATTCACTTAACAACCGGCTTGCTAACTTATCAGCTGCAGCGATTCCCTTAACAACTGTGGCAAGAAAGGTCGTAAAATGGGGCAGAACTGACTTAACAAATGTCTCACCTGACAACAGAAATGTCGGGCTCAATTGTGGCCGTAAACCGAGGACTGCCTGTACATCTTTATTTTCTAAAGATTTTTGGAATCAGATGCTGCTACTTTCTTATATGACTCGTGTGGTTTGTACTTCTAATGCTAACCGCGTTCAGGAACAGGAAAAGGAGTGGTGAAAGGCAGAGTGAGGTGAAGGAGGCAATTCAATATTAATGCACTTTTACTGCACTGAACACTTAAGCTATCTATTTGTGGTACAAAAGCATCGAGGCCTGTATAGATCCTTAACACTCTCTGTACAGGAGATTCCTTCACGGTGGATGTAAACGCATTAGGGCTGCTGCGTGTTACTGATCCTTCCTGTAAAGCCACCCGTTCAGTCGGTGTAAGAGAAAGAAAGAAAACAACGGAACCGACTGCCACAAACTGCAGACATGAAAAGCAGCATAAACGCAAATCTGGAATGATGGCGAAAAATAATAATTCAACTCCTCACTTTGTGATTGTTTTTTTTTTAAAAAAAAACACCATATACCCAGGATATAAATTTTATAAATGGATACGTTCGTTACAGGTAGTCCTCGTTTAATGACCGTTCAAAGTTACAACAACACTGAAAAAAAGTCACTTATGGCCGCTTTTTCACACTTACGACCATTGCAGCGTTCTCATAGTCACCTGGTTAAAATTCGGACGCTTGGCAACTGGTTCATATTTATGATGTTTGCAGCGTCCCGGGGTCATGTGATCACCTTTTGGAAACTTCTGAGAAGCAAAGTCAATGAGGAAGCCAGTCTCATTTAACAACCGTGCTACTAATTTAGCCATGGCAGTGATTCACTTCGCAACTGTAGCAAGAAAGATCATAAAATGGGGCAAAATTCACTTAAGAAATACCTCACTGAGCAACAGAAATTTTGGGCTCAATTATGGTCGTAAGTTGAGGGGTGAAATGCTCCCAGTTCGCTCTTACCTGTTGGTCGCCGTAGAGCCAGTCGCCAAGGTAGCACAAGGTGCCGCCCAGCCGCCTGGACGCCACCCGGACGCCGCTATTTGAGTTCTTTTACCCTCTGCAAATGCACAGAACACTTTGCGCATGCGCAGAGGGTAAAAGAACCCAAATGGCGGCGTCCGGGCGGGTGGGCAGCGCCTCGCGCTACCTTGGTGACCGGCTCTACGGCGACCGACAGGTAAGAGCGAACCGGGAGCATTTCACCCCTGATTATATCTTGGCCTCTGCTTCCATTCCTATTTCCTTCCCTCTCTCCTATCCTCACCCATCAGTTGGGATCCTGTTTATTTATAAATTCCTTGGGGAAGGGACTTGCACTGCTGTTTAATTTTTACAGTACAGGTAGTCCTCGACTTACAAAAGTTCATTTAGTGACCGTTCAAAGTTACAACAGCACTGAAAAGAGCGACTTATGACCGTTTTTCACAGTTATGACCGTTGCAGCATCCCCATGATGATGTGATCAAAATTCAGATGCTTGGCAACTGGTTCATACTTACGACCGTTGCTGTGTCCTAAGGATATGTGATCACCTTTTGCGACCTTTTGACAAGCAAAGTCAATGGGGAAGCCAGCTTCAGTGAACCACCGTGTTACTAATTTAACAATGGCAGTGATTCACATAACAACTGTGGCAAGAAAGGTCGTAAAATGGGGCAAATCTCACTTAACAAATGTCTCACTTTACAACATAAATTTGGGGCTCAATTGTGGTCGTAAGTCGAGGACTACCTGTATGGTATTGCACAGACAGATAACGTAAGGTGTGTGCAGATAAGAAATATATGCTTTTAAAAAACCTTCAACTCACGCTTCTCATTTGAGGCCCAAATGACCACTCACATCATCCTACTCTGGACACATTATGAGAAGATCTAACTCTCCGGAGAAATCCATAAAGCTGGGAAAGATGGAAGGAAAGAGAAGAGGATGACCAGCAACCAGGGAGAATGGACTTTACAATGGTGTTGGAGGCACCATTGACTTGAAAGATGAGGTTAGGAATAGATTGTTATGGAGAAAATGGACCTATGTGGTTGCTAGGGGTTGAAAATGACTTGATAGTCCAAAATCAATTAAATAAAAACTCTACAATGGTCACCCAGAATAAATCCAGGAAACATTCCACAAAGCAATATCATTTCATGGGCCACCTAATGTCCCAATCTCTATGCCATGGAATATAACCAGGTCTCCAATATTTAGTGAAGAACTGACAGGATTGGGACGAGTCTGTGACAGAAATGGTCTACTTCCTACGTCCCATTAGATGGCATTCTTTAAATGAGAGGACTAAGTGTATTGGACTCCAGTTGGACCTGGTGAGACAGGTACCAACAACGGTTTCCACTGAATGGAGGGAACAATTGGAGAACAGAGCAGTCCCTCTAGGCCAGTGCTGAGTTCTAGTCCTGCCTTAGGCATGAAAGCCAAAGGGGTGAGTTTGGGCCAATCACCAGGAGACTGCGAGTTCTAGTCCTGCCTTAGGCATGAAAGCCCCCTGGGTGACCTTGGGCCAGTTACTCTCCCTCAGTCCAACTCATCTCAAAGGGTTGTTATAGGGAAAATAGAAGGAACGTATACTGGATATGTTTGCCACTTTGGGTTATTTGTAAAAATATTAAAGACAGGATACAAATAAATAAATACAATTTTCTAGGGGGTATAGATTTTAACTGCCAGAATTCTTATCCATGGCCATGCTGGCGGTGCAATTCTGGGAGTTTAAATCCACAAATCCAGTTATCTCCAAGACTGGGAGACACTACTCTGGACTGGCAATGTGGAAAACAGGATGTTGAATGCCATCTGGTTCAGCGAAACATGTTCTTTAAAAAAAATGTGCTTAAAAAATCTCCCCCCCCCCAAAAAAATCACATTTCTCAGCTTAACATTCTACCTCTGGCCTAGTGTTAAAGGACTGCACGAAAGTGGCTTGCTTGAAAAATCAAGCTCAGCCATGGCACCCACTTGTTTGTTTTCAGCTTTAGAGTGATGTGCAAAGCAATTCCTTATGACTTGCTCAGCAAACCCTCGTTAAAAGATCCTGGCTTGGCATTATGGGTTTAGCGGACATTACACAAGATCACATTAGACTGCAAGGGGAGCACCTAGGTTCACGTTTAAATGTCTCCTAAAAAAAACCCCAACCCCGTTCAGCTTAGACTAATCGCTCCTATGCAGCTTCACCTATCAGAGAGTGGCTTGGGAAGATAAAGGGGGAAGGTAGAGAAACCACAGAGAGGTCGTTGAAGAAAACATGGGATCAAAATGTAATAAATATTTGTGTTTTCATTGGAGAGAGATTGAACGGATGTTCTTGTCCTTTGTCACAAACATGACCTGCCGCAACAGCATTAAATCCATCCTAGCTAGCAGAAGGAGCCAAACTTGACCATTTACATCTGAAGGGTGGGTGAAGGAGGCAGAATTACACGGTTGAGGTTTTTTTGTAAGGCTGAAGTAGCTATCAAAGGCTACTTCTGTTGTGGGTGGTTACACGAGAGCTTTTTCTTCTTTTTCTCTTTGCCGTAAATAATATCTCCCCTTCTCGTTGCCCCAGCTGGTTTTCAAAGAAAAAGAAAAGGAAAGGGGGAAAAAAAAAAACACTGCATCAAATTTGGCCAGGATGTATGGGGTGGGGAAGAACAGAAAAGAAAAGAAAAAAGGGAGAGAGGGAAGATAAGATTACACATTTTTCAGTGTTCCTGTCAAGTACTGTGCATTGTTGAAAGAAAACACTGGGCCCTTTCTTTTCAAGTAACCTTCCTCGTGCGCACACTCTCTATCTCAGATACGGAGAAATATATTCTTCTCCGTTTGCAAACTGCCCTGCTTACTTGCACATACATTCGGTTTGGGAAGGGTGACTAGAAGGAGTCCAGCCACCTTGGTTCTAAGTACATTTCTCCTCTTGCTAACTGCAAATGAAAATTAATATGGAGTTTTTCTTCTTTGGTTGCATTTTCCTTTTAAGCCAGTGTTCCTGATTTGGTAAGTTGAAGATATGTGGATTTCAGTTCACAGAATTCCCCAGCCAGGCAGCACAGCTGGCTGGAGGATTCTGGGAGTTGAAGTCCACACATCTTCAAGTGGCTAAAGTTGAGAAACACCGTTTTAAATGGTAGCTTTCATTGCAGAGAATGAAAGCTGAATTACTTAGCAGCCAAGGTTAGGAATACCCGTGTTTCCCCGAAAATAAGACCCTGTCTTATATTTTTTTGAACCCTGAAATAAGCGCTTGGCCTTATTGCCATGCACTCAAAAGCCCGATTGGGCTTATTATCAGGGGATGTCTTATTTTGGGGGAAACAGGGTATTTTACTCAAAAGATCTGAGAACCAGTACTGTAAAGTCTTCTGCTCGATTTACGACAATTGAGCCCAAATTTTTTGTTACTGAGATAGTTGTTAAGTAAATTTTGCCCCATTTTACAACCATTCTTGCCACATTGTTAAGTGAATTGCTGAAGTTGTTAAGTTAGTAACCGGTTGTTAAGTGAATCTGGCTTCCCCATTGGCTTTGCTTTTCAAAAGTTTGCAAAGTGTGATCACATGACCCCAGGACATTACAATTGTCATAAATGTGAATCAGTTGCCAAGCATCTGAATTTTGATCACATGACCAGGGGATGCTGCAATGGTCGTAGGTGTGAAAAACGGTCGTAAGTCGCTCTTTTCAGTGCCGTTGTAACTTCAATGATACCAAATGCAGAAATCTTATCCATCTCAGCAGCTTTAAGACGTGTGTACTTCAACTCCTAGAATTCCCCAGCCAGTATTTCCCAGGAATTCCCCAGCATTCTGGGAGTTATAGTCAACACATCTTAAAGCTGCTGAAGTAGAGAAACAACGATCCAAATAACCACTAGATGGCAGGAAAGGGAGGCCACACACATTCTTTGCTGCCTCCTATTGCTCAACCAGATTTTTACAGCCAAGAACACACACCCCCGCCCCGCCCCACAATTATTCCAGGTTTAATAGGACCCTGAGAAAAAATGCGACTTCAGATGCCGTAGTTGAATGAACCAGTGATTTTCAATAATCCCTCTGTCTTGAAAATTGAGACAGGGCAACCTCAATGAACTCACTTTAAGAAGTAAAGATATAATTCATATTTTAATAACTTTGATGCTGGGGTCTTTGGCTTCTGCATCCATGCATCAAAGAAACCTTTATGAATAGAAAATGCAAAGGCCAGCTCCCTTGGCCTTTATCCTAGATATTGTCATCCTGTTTGATACATTCTGTTTGATAATGTACTCTGAGTTCTTAAAAGAACATGCTTGATCAAGAACAGGGACAAATTCCAATATTCTAAACGGTTTGGCAACTTTTCTGCAAACCAACTGAATTCAGGGTTGCACGCCAAGGGTACTCCGTTGACCATCGTTTGTGAGCCTCTGGAATAAACTGTTCTAGTCTGGGAAATGGCAAAAACTCTTTTTCTAATATATCGGTGTTATTGCCAAAGTAAATTCCTGGTCACAATGCCCACTCCTGAAATTAATTTACAGTATATTCTACCAAGCAGATTCATTTTCTTTGCCTAAGGGAGAAATGAAAACATCTGCAGACAGAAGAAAGAGAATATTAGTATTTCGGAGAATTGCAAAATGGGCAGTGGAAACAATGCTTGAATTATTGGGGATCGGAGAAACTTCCCCCCAGTGGTGGGTTGCTGCTGGTTCGGACCAGTTCATTAGAACCGGTAGCGGAAATTTACCGCCGCTCGTAGAACCGGCAGCGATGACCGGCGGTCCACACTCCCGAACCGGTCCTCCGGTCGCCGCGGCTTGCAAAAAAACCCTCTGCGCATGCGCAAAGGCTTCTGTGCATGCGCAGAGAGTAATTTCCGGGTCTTCTGCGTGACATGACGGAGGCAAAACGTGCACTTCCATCGCGATGCGAACCGGTAGGGAAGGTAAGTGGAACCCAACCCTGCTGCCCCCCAATATCCCCAGGGCTTATATCTATAGGAGACGATTTTTGACAAAAAAGACATTGACAGCATTGGTTATGTATACATTTCATCAATCCTCCAATTCACTCATTTTTGAACATAGAACATGGAATAATAGAGTTGGAAGGGACCTTGGAGGTCTTCTAGTCCAACCCCCTGCTCAAGAAGGAGACCCTGGCCTATACCATTTCAGACAAGTGACTGTCCAGCCTTGTCTTAAAAACCTCCAGTGACGGAACAGCCACAACTTCTGAAGGCAAGGCATTCCACTGGTTAATTATCCTCACTGTTAGGAAGTTTCTCCTTAATTCCAGGTTGTAACATCCATTGCTTCTTGTCTTGCCTTTTGGTGCTTTGGAAAATAGGTTGACCCCCTCATCTTTTGCCTTCCAAACTCGCAACCACAACACCCCAGCAGCTGCTCGATATAAATCAAACTCCCCAAAAGGGAGAAGCAAAGAAAATTGGGGGGGGGGTTTGTTCTCAGAAGGGAAAAACAGCCAGGGAACCATAGCAGAACAGACAGCAAGTCTTCAGTTGAAGCAAGAAAGCGAGGCTGAACGGAGATGGGAAGAAAGGAAAGAAAGGAAAGAGAGAGAGAGAGAGAGAGAGAGAGAGAGAGAGAGAGAGGAATGGAATGGAATGGAATGGAATGGAATGGAATTCAGC
>QLTV01002258.1:567550-593189 GCA_003457575.1 Thermophis baileyi
AGAGAGAGAGAGAGAGAGAGAGAGAGAGAGAAGCCGTCAAGGACCTGGATACAACTCAAGCAGGTCACTCTAAAGTCCTGGCTAGGAGTGGCACAAAGTTTGCCAGGGCTATTTTGAGCTTTTGGGATCACATTGGGAAACTCCTCCAAGCTACAGTGGCACCAGCAGCTGCCGTAGCCACCTTGCCAGGAATACGGATGTTCCCAAATCCACTGTGCTTGTGCTCGCTCCCCAAAAAAACAGTGTCAAGAGAAATACTTGCCAGGGTTTTAATCTTTAATTGGGGAACTGCAAAGCGGGAGAGAAAGAAAAAAAAGAGGAGGGGGGGAGAAACCCCCCTCCATGCCACTCTGAATTCTCAGAGAAGCAGATTTATCTCTCAGCTGGATGGTGACATTCTGTGCATGCCTGGAATAGAGCAGAAGCAATTTTGGGGTGACAGCAAGGGGGAAATTTCAAGCAAAGATTTCTTTTCAAAACTAAATCAACCATTTAAAATCCCCTAAGGATATTTTTCCATAAAGACATACAGCAAAATTATAGCTAAAGAACCATAACTCCAGTTGTTGAAAACCTCTCCCAACTTATTCGTGAATGCAAAAACGCTGGGCATTTCCTCGGATGCCAGCTCTGTTTTTGAAATTTTGGGGTTAGGAATTCAGCGACTAGTTTTCAAATAAAACCCAATGAACGACAGAATGCCTGATAAAAACAAAACAAGAGGACTCAGATCAGCAGAATTTTACAGATGGAAATCAGTGCTGAAAAGTCTATGGAGATTCTCAGTCATGCAGGTCAGGGTTGTCTCAAAGGCACTTTTTCAAAAGGCAACTGGAGTTACAGTTACAATTACAACAACACAGTCCTTTCAGAAAGAGTGCTAACGACCAGATGACTGCAAGGAACATAAATCTTTCCATTCTCTGCCATTCAGTCAGAACTGAAGAAGCTTCTTGGATGAGAAGCGAGACCTCTTCAAGGAAAAACAAAGGAAGTCCAGTTGCCTTTTGAAAAAGCACCTTTGGGACAATGCTAAAAGCCGTTTCTCGCTAAGCAAATCCATAAGCCTTCAGGAGAAATGTGCTGAAGGGTGCATCCTAAAAAAATAAAAAAAAATAAAAAAAAAAATCTGATGTAGCAACTGAAAACAACCATTTCCCTTCTAAGTGCCACTGATAGTTCTCAAAGGTGGGCAGCTCAGCCTTTCAAATAATTTAATTGCAATCAATTTGGTTGGATTTATGCAACAGTGTGTGTGACTAACCCAGTAAAAGTGTTAGGAAATTTGCAATTCAGCATGTTGTAAAAACCCAGCCTTTGATATCAAAGGTTATGTGAACCAGGCCACTACTTTAAGCCACGCTACTGTTCATTAGTTGGCAGTTGTGATCCTGTTTGTTTGCAGGTTGTGGTTGCCATGTGTTAAGATTTAGAGTTTACGTATTATAGGAGCTCATCCCTTAAGGCTTTATAGCAGCACTATAATGACACTTCCAACCTGTTCTTTTTGTTTCGGTTTTGTGGTTCCCAAACCTACCCCTCACCACAGTTTCTGGAAGTCCGTGGCTTAATTGCTTGCTATTTTGTAATGCATGAAAGGCAAGATGTAATGTAAACCTTAGCTTAATATACCTTTTAAATAATTAAAAATTTCTTGGAAACCCCTCTCCATACCTAGGATTCCTAGGAATCGTGAATCTTCCCATAAGAATATAATTGAATAGAATAGAATTCTTTATTGGCCAAGTGTGATTGGACACACAAGGAATTTGTCTTTGGTGCATATGCTCTCAGTGTACATAAAAAGACAAGATACATTCGTCAAGAATCATAAGGTACAACACTTAATGATGGTCATAGGGTACAAATAAGCAATCAGGAAACAATATTAATATAAATTGTAAGGATACAAGCAACAAGTTACAGTCATACAGTCATAAGTGGGAGGAGATGGGCGATAGGAACGATAAGAAGACTAATAGTAATAGTTATGAAGCCTTGGTGAATAGTTTGACAGTGGTGAGGGAATTATTTGTTTAGCAGAGTGATGGCATTCGGGCATTCGCTGTCCTTGTGTCTAGTTGTTCTGGTGTGCAGTGCCCTATAGCATCGTTTTGAGGGTAGGAGTTGAAACAATTTATGTCCAGGATGTGAGGGGTCAGTGAATATTTTCACGGCCCTCTTTTTGACTTGTGCAGTATACAGGTCCTCAATGGAAGGCAGGTTGGCAGTAATTGTTTTTTCTGCAGTTCTGATTATCCTCTGAAGTCTGTGTCTGTCTTGTTGGGTTGCAGATCACATAGCCACACCCAGCCTACGTCTCGTCCTATCCACTTCAGTCTTTATTCCCCCCAAAATGGATTCAAGCAGCTCCATGTAAAACATAACGGAGAAGTCATCTGGGAATCTTGAAAAGGGTGGCAAAGTAAAGAAATATGTGCCATGATGTCATTACATACCTGGTGTCAGATGTCATCAGGCAAATATTAAGAGCCGAGGTGGCGCAGTGGTTAGAGTGCAGTACTGCAGGCTACTTCAGCTGACTGCTAGCTGCAGTTTGGCGGTTCAAATCTCACCGGCTCAAGGTTGACTCAGCCTTCCATCCTTCCGAGGTGGGTAAAATGAGGACCCAGATTGTTGGGGGCAATATGCTGACTCTGTGAACCGCTTAGAGAGGGCTGTAAAGCACTGTAAAGCGGTATATAAGTCTAAGTGCTATTGCTAAGTTGCATTTTTTTTCCATGATGGCACCCTGGCATTTTGAATCATCATTGTGATGTATTGTGGCTTGTTACAGATGTCACTGCCTAGACATCGTTGGCCTAAGAATTTATGGAGAATTTAGAAATGGAGAGTCTAGAAAAGTACTTATTTATTTGAAGCTACTGTTGTTATTGTCTTTAGGAAAAAGATACCTGACTTATCAGTTAACTTGGGGGGGGGGGAAATATTTTATTTAATGTGGAAGCTTTTGTGATCCCAGTCGCTTAAAGCCTCTTTTAGAGTCAGGATTGCTATATTTACTTTGTAAAATGGTAAGATTAATAGACATTTTGATTAATAGACACATGCCTCCAATTAAGTTAGACAGTTAAATTTATGAGAAATGTATCTTGATTGAAGTGTAAAGGACATATTTTTAGCATAAATATCTGCTTTTTTATCTGCAGATGGAAAGAAGGCAGTAGCTTTAAAAAACATTTTTTCACTCTAAGAAAGGAGGACAGAGGACACTTTATTTTAGAAGAGGTAGAAAGAAAAGGTTGTGGTATAGTAAGAAAAAGTAGGACTACTTCTAAAGTGACATACAGATTTACAACCACAATGGAGGCCAAAATTTCCATTGCTACGCAAGATATTTGTTAAGTGAGTTTTGCCCCATTTTACGACCTTGCTTGTCACAGTTGTTAAGTGAATCACTGCAGGTGCTAAGTTAGTAACACAGCTGTTAAGTGAATCTGGCTTCCCCACTAACTTTGCTTGTCAGAAGATCACAAAAGGTGATCACATGACCCCAGGACACTGCAACCGTCATAAATACATGCCAGTTGCCAAGCATCCAAATTTTGATCACATGACCACAGGGACACTGCAATGCTCATGTGAAAAACGGTCATTCGTCACTTTTTTCAGTCACTAAGTGAATGGTTGTAAGTCGAGGATGTAAAATCATGTCTAAAATCCAAAGTTTGATTATTTTCCCACGTATTAAGTATGCCCCCATTTTAAATCTCAGACAACTTAACTCTCTTGTGATTAACTGGCACAGAAAACCTTCTCTAACCAGACGATGGACATTATTCAAAGACAGGTTGAAAATCTATTCTTTCCACGTGACCATTTTGAAAAATAAGTGCCAGAAGCAGCCTTAGGACAAATTAAGCTGAATTTGCTTATTAGATTGATGTTAATCAAGGTGGATGCGAAGCTTGGGAGAAGAACCGAGTGACACATCGCACAG
Source organism: Thermophis baileyi (assembly GCA_003457575.1). NCBI lineage: Eukaryota > Metazoa > Chordata > Lepidosauria > Squamata > Dipsadidae > Thermophis > Thermophis baileyi. The sequence goes on from QLTV01002258.1 coordinate 571,512, forward strand.
GGGCGTGCAACGTCTTCCTTTGGGAGAGAAAGAGCTGAGCTTGTCACATAACCATTGCTATGGAAGCAGCAAGTGAGAGTGGCACCTGGCCTGCAATTGGGAAGACCCAGGTCAACAACCCTTGAAGCTTCACCTAATGTGCTATCTCTCAACCCAGCCTATTCCACAGAAATAGGAGGAATATTGAAATGAAAGGAGAGGAAGATACAGTTAAGGGAGTATCCCCTGCTGAGCTGTTTTTTTTTTCTCCAAGGTAACTCCCATATTACCACCCTATAATCCAGTGGTTCTCAACCTTTTTAATGCCGCGACCCCCCGCGACCCCCGCCCTGCCGCCGTGACCCCCGCCTCGCCCCCCCCCCCCGCGCGATGAGGGGACCACAGGGATGAAATGCTCCTGGTTCGCTCGTACCTGTCGGTCACCGTAGAGCCGGTCACCAAGGTAGCGCGAGGCGCCGCCCACCCACCCGGATGCCACTATTTGAGTTCTTTTACCCTCTGCGCATGCGCAAAGCGTTCTGCGCATGCGCAGAGGGTAAAAGAACTCAAATGGAGGTGTCCGGGCAGGTGGGCGAAGTCTCCCGCTTCCGTGGCTACCGGCTGTCTGGCGACCCGCAGGCACGGCCGAACTGGGAGCATTTCCAAGATGGCGGGCTAGCGCGCGCGGCGACCCGTGAAAAGGTCGTTCGACCCCCAAAGGGGTCGCGACCCACAGGTTGAGAACCGCTGCTATAATCCCTTCCTTCGTGAATTTCTTTAAAAAGAAATCCTCTCCAAGCCTGCACCTTTGTTCTCCCATTTAAAATACATTTACGACTACAACTGAGCCCAAAATTTCTTTTTGCTAAGTGAGACAGTTGAGTTCTGCCTCCTTTTATGACCATTCTTGCCACAATTGTTAAGTGAATCACTGCAGTTGTTAAGTGAATCTGGCTTCCCCTTTGACTTTGTCAGAAGATCAAAAAAGGGGATCACGTGACCCCGGGGACCCTGCAACCGTCATAAATACATGCCAGTTACAAAGCAGCTAAATTTTGATCACATGACCATGGGGAATGCTGCAACGGGCGTGTGAAAAATGGTCATAAATCACTTTTTTCAGTGCCATTGTAGTTTCAAACGGTCACTAAAGAAACGGTTTTAAGTAGAGGACTACCTGTGCTGATGCCTTGCTAGAGTTAAGGGACTCCTGTCAAGTTCAGAGGCCCCCACGAGCATACTGCAGACTGTTAAGGAAGAACATGAGTGGAGAGAAAAATTCGATCTCGGAGAGAAAAAATGTTTGAGGGCTCAGAGGAGCCCCACTTACGCCTCAAGTAGCTTGCTGGAAATTATTGCATTGAGCAATAAGGCAGTGATGGCGAACCTTTTTGGCACCGAGTGCCCAAACCGGAACGTGCGCGCGCAGAGCACCGGAAACCCGAAGACCAGCTGGTGCGCACATGTGCGCCAGCCAGCTGGTCTTCGGGTTTCCGGCGCTCCGGCGCATGCGAAGACTAACTGGCAGGCGTGCAGGTGCGCACCGGAAACCAGAAGAGCAGCTGGCGACGGTGCGCGTGCCCAGAGGGCTCTGCGTGTCACCTCTGGCACACATGCCATAGGTTCGCCATCACGGCAATAAGGTCTCAATTTTGCTTTATGGTTCTGCACAGATTTCTTCAGGAAATTGGTCTAAGAGGGGGTATTTCATTATGCACCAGGACAAGAAGCAGCACGACACAATATTCAGGGAACCATCTCCATTTGTCTCGAGTCATCACGTGGCCTGGAGCAGGCCACGTTTCCTCAGTTTCCCTGACCTGTGAAATGGGCACAATGTATGGCTACTTACAAAGCTGCCTCAGGCCAAACGGTTGGCTCATTACATTTCTATTTCTTAAAGAAGAAAACATTTCCCACGCTCGCTCGTGGATCCCTTATTATTTTTTAAGATCTTTGTGAATATTTGAGGGGGGGGAAAGGGAATTCTTAAGAAACTGATTTTGGCTAACAGAACAAACCTTTTCCTCTTTTTTTCCAATCTCTAGTCTACTGTGGCCACAGATATTTGGATTTAGAATTCTGAAATGAACTGTGGAAGGATAGAAATAGGACTGCCAGGAGTTCGATCCTGACCGGCTCAAGATTGACTCAGCCTTCCATCCTTCCGAGGTCAGTAAAATGAGGTCCCAGATTATTGGGGGCAATATGCTGACTCTGTAAACCACTTAGAGAGGGCTGTAAACTGAGGTGGGTTCCTGCCAGTTCAGACTTGCTCTATAGAACCGGTAGCGGGAATTTCTCCTTCTTTGTTAGCCTAGCTTACCACAAAGGGTGGCTTTTGGAGGGAACAATAAGATCAGGGTGTATTCTGGATTGATTGATTGATTGATGAATGAAACGTATATAGCCATCCATGCCCCCAAAGGGAACTTCTGGCAGTGCACAATAAATAAAACAGCCAACATAAAACAGATAAAAATCTAAAAGCCACAGTAACACAACAACAAACATACCACCTTGTTTGAATTCCAGATAGAAGCATAATTCAGAGAGCAAGAGCTACATGACCTTAAGAGACCCCATTCTGGATCTCAGCAGAGCACACCTCTGAGATGCAAAGGACTAAATTCAGAGAATGCACTCAACTTGTTCTGCAGCCCTCTCCAAATTCCATTCTTTCTGTTTATCGGAATATTTTTTACGGGATGCAGTCGTCCTAGATGAAGGATTAACTACTGTACACATTGTCTAATGGGAGAAAGTTTAAATGTAAACTCCTCCGCGTTATAGCAACCACTTTCCTTAGTTCAGTAAAGAACTTTTAATAAAATGGGTCTTTTCAGCAAAAACGGCACCTGTAAGGCTGGATAACTATTGGGCTAGCTGAAACATGGTAGCCCTTGCATTTGATATCGGCGGATTACAGTCCTTCACTTTTTTTTCTTTTTGCTTTCTTTTCAAAATATTGAATATTTTGAATATTTCAAAATATTTTTCAAACAGAAAAATAATTTTTCAGGCAGAAGTTTAAAAAGTCAAAATGGTGGCCAAAACCGTGAGAATCAAAACTCTCTTTTTTTTTATGTGCTTGCAGGACTTTAATTGCCAACTTCAGCTTTGTTTGACCATACTTTCTATACACCTCTGTTTTACAGTCTGATTTAAAATAAACAAACAAATAGATCTCACGATTGTGCCTACAGTAATGTCATTTGTTTTCCAGTTAAGGCCCTTTCTCAACTAAGGGCTAACTTTAAGGAAATACATTGTTATTTTTAAAAAGGCCTTCCGTGTTCATTCAGAAAATTACAGTGCTTCCACAGGGTGACCGTGGAAATTGTAAAAAGGAACCGTTCAGAATTCAAAAGTTTTACGTTTCAGCTGAGCTTTGAAACTGGACCAAGCATTCATTCAGTTTCGCCAAATAATTCTGCTTCTCTGCCACTCTCAATCGCTCAAGCTGGAGGTGATTGGGGTATGCAAAGAGTTTTGAAATGGCCTAAATGCCGCCTTTCCCAATGAAAAAAATAGAATAAAATTGCAATTGCAATCAGCCCCATTTGCTTCCCACTTCCAGTCTTCGGCCTGCCCAGAACTAAGAAGCTGCAAAGCTGAGATCCCTGTATTTTGGGGAGAGGTTTTTATAGAATGCACTTTTCATTTGCAGTAAGGAAGGAGTTACACTGGGACTAGGACAGAGTCTTGGTGTTCAATAATTAAATAAAATATCAGGAATCGATAAGAGCGAGAGAAAGAACAGCCTGCCACGCTCCAGGGGACATAACTATAGAAAGTCCAGAGTGAGGCTGTGCCAAGTCAAAATACGCCTGCTCAAATATTTGACCCACCACAACATCAGGCACGCCTGCTACAAAACTTACAACAGGGAAAAGAAGAAAACCCACAGAACGAGGGAAGAAACTGCAATGCCAAACCAAGGCAGAGGAGCATGGTGCCCTAAGTGGCACATGGGAGCTGTAGTCCCCAAATCACAGCAAAATAAAGGCCACTGATGGGAAGGTGTGCTCCAGGCCATGTACTTGTTAACACAACTGGCTTGCTCTCCACAGTGAAAGCAGACCCAATCTGCAGTAGAATTCATGGCTTATCTACGTGTTCCATGAGCGTTAATACATTTCATTCGCTATTAATTCAAAATGCAAAGGACAGCATCTAAGCCAAGACATTGTACGTTTTGTGTGCATTTTACAGAATATATTTGCTTAAAACTTTTCCACAAGCAATGAACGCTCCGGATTCATAGTTTAGCAAATCCGCCTGACAACTTTCTCATAAAACATACCCAGCATGAGGTGTGAATATTTTAAGGCATGAAGAAGCAGCACAGTTGTAGCAAATAACTACACGCGCACACACACACACACTTGGGTTTGAACAAACGGCAGGGCACACACTCTTCCCTCCCATATGGCTACACACTAGCACCATCTTTCACACATGCATCTCCAACATTTTTACACAAACACACACACACACACACACTGAAAGAGCATGCAAGAGGGACCCATATGCTCAACAGCTCCAAGAAACCTTCTCACTCTGGCAGCTGCACTCCACAGCCAGCTGCACACATTTTTACACACCTTTTCTAGTGCAGGCACATCCCCCCCCACACACACACACATGTCTTTGCTTTCCTGAACACTGGATGGTACCGATAGGGCCTACGATGCAAAAACCCCTGGATGCATTCTAAGATCCAAACCGGAAACCCATTCCCACATGTCCAGGGCATTCGCCTTCTCTAACACTATCTAAAACACACGATTTTTGCACACACACTTATATTTACCTTGGATTTTCACCTAAAGCAATCTCTACTCCCTCACACTTCCTAAATCTCTCTAAACTCAGGTTGCAGAAAAGGGGTTGAAAGAGGAAAAAAAAAAATAAGTCCACCGGTTCCTGTTTAACCATCTGTCTGGCTCAAACGGCTGGTAGACCCACAGGGGGATTCCCACGTGCACCTGGAGCCACCAAGCCAAACCTGCTTCCTTCCAAACCTTCCACCAAGTTGTCAGCGTGGGATAATGGACAGTTAACATCGCCCCCCCCCCCACACACAGATAGACTTGGTGTGTGTGTCTTTGATGAACAATTTCATCCAAGATCATCCGGAACCCTCAACCCAGACCGACCCTTCTGCCCCCAACCACATTCGGCGGGCAAAGACCAACGGGCGCGCGCGCGCGAATGCCGTGGAGAAGAAAAAAAAAATAACTGTTTCGGAGTAAAAGCGGGGAGGCGCACCCGGGGAGGGGGGGAGAGGAAGGAGGGTGGGAAGGAAGCTGGCAAGCGAAGAACAGAAAGTAATTAGCAAGGATTAAAACGACCTGCCGGAAAAGGGAAAAAAAGATGTGACGGCTAGTGCAGGCTCCACCGGAGGGGCTGCAGAACACAACGCCAGTCCTGTCCTTCCTTCCCCAGGCTCCACACACACACACACACACACACACGCCGACAGATATGCACTCACACACTTTTTGCAATTGCCAGAACTACGGCTTCTTTCTTTCTTTCTTTCTTTCTTTCTTTTTTAAATTAATTGCTGGCGGACGGGGGGGGGGAGTGGAGAGAAAGGGAGAGAAGCGGATACATAAACCGAGCCACCTCGCGACCACGCAGGCATCTGGGTGACAAAACTGCAGGGAGAAAGCAGGAAAAGCCGAGGAGAAAGCAAAGAGTGAGACGAAGCGCGGCAGGGCGGGAAGGAAAGAAGGAAAGAAGGAAGGAAGGAGGGAGGGAGGGAGGGGGAAAGAGGGAGAGAGAGAGAGAGAGAGAGAGAGAGAGAGAGGGAGAGAGAGAGAGTAATGGAATGGAATGGAATGGAATGGAATGGAATGGAATGGAATGGAATGGAATCGCGAGGCAGAGGGGTGAAGAATACATCTCCGAGCTTTAGCGGAACAAACGGTGGTGGAGGAGGAGGAGGAGGAGGAAGAGGGTGGCGATGATGATGGGGGGGGGAGGTTTGAAAAAGCAGATCCAAGCGCAAAAGTTACTGAGTCATTTCGGCGGCGGCTGGAACAGTTTTCTTGACTCCCTCCCTCTCTCTCTCTCTCTCTCTCTCTTTCTCACTCTCTCTCTCTATCAATTAAGGGCGCGCGAATCGCATCAAACCGCCGGAAGAATTACACGCAGGCATCTGTATAGACGCAGAGATAAGAAGTAATAATTTTAAAATTCTTTTCATTCGGTGCAAGCGGGTCGGGACGGGGGAGGGGGGGCGACAGCGAATGACACGAAGCCGTGGAAGTGTGACCCGGTAGGTGTCCCACGGAAGAGTTGGAAGAGACTTAGTCCCGAAGAAGCGCGCGGATACGGCCGCAGTTTTCAAAATGGGGGTGGAGAAGCAATAAAAACAAATGGAATAACACTTGATTGCTCCGACAACCTCCCGGGAAAAGAAGGAAACGCTGAATCCATCCTCTTCCGAAGAGATCCGTCGGATCCGGAAGGGATATAAGATTCTCTTATTTTTTATTATTATTATTATTATTACTACTACTACTACTCAGCTAAGAGTTGGGGGAAGAGAGAGAAGGATTGAGACTCGCTCCCCAAACTTTTTTTTAAAGCGGCTGAAATAGCCCCTAACAAGTTGGAAAACGCAGGACAAAAATAAGTGTCTCTTTTAAAAGTTTTCCTAGGAAGCCCGGGGGGGGGGGGGGGGGAGAGCGGCAATCAAAGGCCTAAAAGGGAATTTGAAATAAAACAACAGAGTTTAAAGGAGGAGGAAGGATAAAGCGTAAGGCGGTTCGGCTCCTATAGTACACGTGGAGACAGCCAAGGCTGACCTCGTTTTCGGAGGGGGGGGGGCCGCAGGAAGACTTCTTGGGCCTTACTTCCGAGTAAGCATGTACAGACTCGGGGAGATGAGAATTTGGAGGAAAACCAACTAAAGTTGTCCTTGAAAAAAGTGTAAAAAAAAAAAATCCCGAGTGAGATATTAGGAAGAAGAAAGTGGAATTTTAGAAGCAACCTGTCCAGAGGCAGAAAAGAGACCAGGAGCGGAAAAGTGAAAGGAAAGGCAAAAGGAGAGCAAAAACGCGATCCGAGGACGGGTTTGATCCCCGCCCCCGTAAAATCAATTCGAGTTCTCCTTTTTTTTTGCCTACGAGGTGGGGGCGACCTCATCTTCTGTAAGGTAGGAGAAGCTAATAAAAAAAATTAAGATATCAGCAGCATGAAACTTTCACATACGTTTTTCTGCAAGCAAGTAAGACAGGCAGGCAAGTCTCTAATTTAGAGAAATACTTTCTTTCCCCCTTTTTATTTTTTGCAAGAACCACCATCCTTAACCCTTTTTATCTCCCATCTGCAAACCTATGTAGTTTTTAAAAAGGGGTACAGGCTTGCCCCTTTTAACATGTCAGTGTCATTCATCGACCTCAGGGCAGGGATGTTAAAAACTTCCAAGTTCTGGTCTGCCTCCCCTTCACCAAGGGAATTATCTCCGTCTGCCTGACGCGGGGAAATCAATTTAAAAATCGTGTTTACAATAATAATAATGTGCTCCCTCTCTGGACATGTATTAAGAAGGCTAAGGATAGTGGGGAGAGAACTGTGAAGTTTTTCCAGCCACGCATAACCTTAAGCAACTTTATTCACCAGTCACCAGAATTCGGTGGAAATGCTCAGCACGCCGAGTGTGCAGCATTTATGGAATTTAGGAAAACAGGTTTAAAAAAAAGAGCAAGTTGAATCAATTACCTACTCAACAACTGGAAGTGGAAAAGTGTGAGTGAGTGAGTATGAGTGTGAGGTAGTATTAAAATAAAAACAGAGCCAACACGTTTTCTTTCTCCAGGACTTTCCAACTTCCTATCTTGGAACAGGTTTCGGCTGTCACTGCTCCAAAATACAGTCTGAAAAAGCAATCTTAATGTAGATCTCCAGACTCTGGAATTCTTAGCTCTGAGAAATCTAGCCCCCCTCCTTGATATACGGCGTTTGTTGCTAGATAACGAGGTTTCTATGCCTCCCACTTCCAAAACGCGGCCAGGCCGTAGCGCCAGGTAGTGGAATGAATGGAGAGAGGCCGAGAGTTTCTTCCCTTCTCAAATCCTCTTTTCCTCCAGTTATTCAGCCCTCCCCACACTGGAAAGGGAGGAAGAAGAAAAAGTTAGCCACCCTTTCTGGGAGCAGCTCCTCAACCAGCGGCCTGACGGTCAACCAGCGGCCTGGGGGCAACGCTACCCTAACTAGGCAGGCCCACCCGAAGGAAATGCCCAGCGCTCCCAACTTCGGAAGCGCAGCCCTCCAGTCTATTTTTCCAACACATCACCAGTTTCTCCACAAAGGTGGGATCGAGATAGAGAAGCGAATCAAAGGAAACTAGGAGAAGAAGAAGAAAGGGCACCTCTAGAACAGGGGGGGGGGCGAGGTGGGTGGCAGAAGAGAAAATAAATGTTTCACTGGCAAGGCTGCCAGTTACGCGTCAAAAGCCGCAACTCCTCTACCGCGGTTAGACAGGCGCTTCATCATGGCAAACCGGCTCAAATTTAGTGACGGTCTAAAGTTTTAAGAAGTCCTGTTATCAACCTTCTTCATCACTGGGCTGCTGGAGATTCCCCCTGCCCGCAAAAAAGGAACTTTAAAAATGAGGTCACCATGAAGACTAGCAAGTTGTCCCGCCATCCAGCCATCCACCCACGCACACCTAGACAAAGCAAATCACAGGCAAGGTCTATGGAGTCCCTCGAGGCCCTTTAATCTGGAATTAAGGCCACTAAAAGCAAATGGGATTTACTTTTGAACTGGGAGAGCCGGGAGCACGCTCTTTAACACGGAAAATGTGCGCTCGCAAATCGCACATTTATTTAGCATCTTGGAGGATTTAAATAGAAAGTGAATCTGGGAGGGAGGGGGAGGAATAATCATAAATAATTTTTACTTTTTTTTTTTTGAACCGTTGACTGAGTAATAAATAAGTCGGTAAATAAATGACAGTGCGCCCAAGGCTATCGCGGAGATAATTGGTGGCGTTTGAAAACGGGCCCTCTCTCACCCAAGCCATTTAGGAAGGACCTTCTGCCCACCTACCAAAATGGCATGAGATAAAAACAGAAGAGCAGATTCGAAATTATTCGAGGATAGGGATTGGCCTAGTGACCTCAAGAGGAAGCGGTTGCCTAGGTCTTGGTTTCTATCTTGGTAAGGGGTGGATATTCTCCCATAACAAAAAGAAAGAAAAAAATAAACCCCGAGAGACATCCTGCACGCAGAAACTCGACGAGGCAGAGTTGGCGCTTCCAGACGTTCTTTCTACCAGCTAATCTTCTAAGTGGGCCAGAAGCTCTTTTGTCACAAGATACCCGAGGCAAGATATTTTAAGAGACGAGAAGCACCTTCCCCGGAACCACAGTCGCTCATATGCAGGGCTCCCTAGCTAAAGCGAGAGTCCAACATTTGTAATCAGAAGTCTGAACTCGGGGCCACGGCCGACCCCAACGGTTGGCCGAGGCAGGCCAATTCACCTTTTACAGAATTTGTCCTTCGTGGTTCCCGGCAGGTTTCCTTCTCGGTACCTCCTTGATCTACCGGCATAGCCACGCTTGGAAGACGCAATCTCTGCCGCGCCTCAGTGGGGTCCTGATTTGTCCCAAGTTAGTACACCCCTCTCTCTCTCTCTGCTGGGATGTCCTTGAAATTTTTACTCCCACCCGGCCAACCCCCCCCCTCCAGAAAAGCTCATTCCACACTCTGGGTTAAAAAAAACAACAGAAATTCCGTCTCTCCTGGTTGACAGGTATTTTCGCTCGGTTTGAGTCAAGGTTACATGAAAGCACCGTCGCTCCTGCCGCCCGGCAAAGTCGGAGGGAAATTGCACAGTAACTGACGTGTGTGTGTGTAACAAAAGCAGCCTGCCTCTGATTTAAACGAGGCCAAGACAGACCGCGCAGAGGATCTGAGGTGCACCCCGAGACGCAAACTGGGGGCCCAAGAAAGCAGAACTTCTCTCTTGAAGTTACGCGTCGGGATGTTCAGTCGAACCCGGACACGGCGTCTCCTCACTTCTCTGGAGCCAGATTCTCTCCTCGTAGAAACCCCTAGGGCAAGATTCCAAGCGCAAAAGGAGAAGGGCCAATTCCGGACCTATTCATATTTATTTGGGGGTAACTCCCAGTGACTGTACTCCGGATTGACTCCCCCCCTTTCTCCAAGGCGGAGAAGATCTACGCAGTTAACTGGAAACAATCTCGGCCGAGAGAGAAAAGGCGGCGATCTTCACTTTAAGGAAAGAATGACATTAGGTCTTCTTACACCAGCCCGTCAATTCACCGCCCCTTCCTTTCCCCAATCATCTTTAGCCCTTCCAATGGGCGATCCCAAACACCTTTTACCCGGGAGAAAGCGCCACTGACTTTAACTTCTTTTAGGGATTGCCCCGAGCCTCCTTTTTTTTCCACGGGGACACACGCACGCACGCAGTTCGGCGGGCGCAATTCGTCCACCAGATTGGAAGGCAGGAGATCTGTGCAAGGAAACGCCATCCTGCTTTGCTTTGACGCAGCAGAAGTCGGCCTCGGCCGAGAGGCGCCCGCTTGCTCCGCGCGGAGGCTCCGGTCTTAAAGGCTGCAGCTGGGCAAGGACCGGCGGACGCGGGACCCGCAACGCGCACAATACAACCCCCCTCTCCAACATTAAGGCTGGGGTGGTGAGGCAGCTTCCCCAATGGGTATCTGTATATATGGGGATGAATTCTGGTGGGGGGGGTGAAGGAAAAGGTCGAAGAGCAAGAACTGGGAGGAGGAGGGGGGATGGCCGCTGCCGCAAAAGCTGCAGCCGAGGCAGCGTGTGTGCGCGCCGGGCGGCCGCCTCTCCCCCCTCTTGTCCAGCCGGTGCTCCGCAGCGGCACCTCGCAGCTTCTGCTGACGAGGCGGCCTGCCTCTTCCTGCCGCAGGGCCCAGCTCGCTTCGCCCGCGAGACAGCGAATTTTGACGCGCAAAGGGCTGGGGCGCGGCGGGAGAGCCGCTCTGGAGAGGGAGTTCCTGCTCGGCCTTTCCTGAGCTGGGCGGGGAAGGCCAGGCCGAGGGCGGGGGTGCTGGAGGCTCATCTGGCGCAAGAGAGGCCGGAGGGAAAGGCAGCCGCCGGAGCAGCCTTGGCGTTGCACAGCCGCGGTGGCTCTCCCTCCCCGCTGGGCGTCATTTTCAAGTTCAGCTCAGCTCGCTTGGCTCGCCCGCCCTCCTTCTCCGCCCCCCTCGCCAGAGCGGCCATTTTCCGCTACCTCGAGCCTGGGCTAAGCTGGCTGCTGCCGAGAGAGAGCGAGCGAGCGAGCGTGTGCCATACTTTCGCCTCCCGCCTCCTGCACAGATCTTACGCATTTCCCCCCTCCCCAATTCCATGCGTAAAAGCGCACCAGAGAGAGGAGAGCTATCCAGACACTCCGCAGACGCAGCTCGCCTTGGGTCTCCGCTTCTCTCTCAATCTCTCGTTTCACCCCCCCCCCGCCTACCCCGCATTAAACTGTGACACTAGCAGCACTTTGCGGCAACCGGGAGTGGGGGGGTGGGACGGGGAGAGACAGAGGTCTTCCCCTGGAGGAGGCACAATGGTTAAGAAGTGCACCGAATCGCCGGCGCACTCTTGCAAAGGGGGGGGTCCCCACTTAATCAGAACCCCTCACTCCCCCTCCTCACCCTACGGGCGGTACAACCATCACCCCCACCCACCCACATCCGCTTCACAGATCTCAGTTCTTTCCTCTTGTTTTGCTCCCGGCTGAACTCCCCTCTCTTTGCCCCGATCCACCTGCCGCCGACTTTCTTCCTCCGCCCTCCAAGAAAGCCCATAAACTTCTCTGGGCCCCCGCCAAGCAAGCCCAAAGATTGGAAAGTGAGGCGAAACTTACCATCACCCAAACGAAATTGGTCAGGGCGGAGGAGCGGATTGATGCCAACGGAAGCGAAGCTGGGGGCAAGGAAGAGTGGGTGCCTTTTTTTTTTAAGGTCCCACCAAGTTTTTTTTTTTAAAAAATATTTATGGAAGTCGAAGGGGGTCAAAATAGTGCAATCTTCCGTCCTTTCAGCGTTTGATCATCTCTCGGGCGCTTTCATCAACGGGATTAGCATCTTAAGGGGAGGCAGGCAGGCAGGCTCGTGTTTTGGTCCCAGCTGGCGCCGTCCCCCGATGGAAAAGGGGCTAAGGAGGGGTGGGGGTGATGATGTCCTTTTTGTGCAGCCCCCACCCACCCTCTTTATCTTCAGTTGGGGTTAGTTGGTGGATCACTTCGAGGATTAAATTCTTCCCGGGCTGGAGAGGGCTGGTGGATGCTTGTAACTCTAGAGAAACACACATTCAGAGGTCTTAATATGGAAGAGGTGGTAGCTGGTGAAATGGGGCAAGAGAGTAGTGATGGGGGGGGGGAAAGAGTGAGAGAGAGGGAGAGAAAGATAGAAAGAGACACCTCACTTTTCCTGGGACGCCCCACCCTCACCGGGGAGGGAGAGGGAAATGGCCAAAAAAAAAATATTTTAAAAATCTCTTCTTTCGCTGCCCGGTGCAGAGAGGAAATCAAGCTGCTTATCAAAGCAGGGGTGATGAGGGTTTGATCAGCAGGAGAGGGAAAGCACCACAATCTCTTTTTCTCCTTTGCAAAGAAAATACCGGGGGTGGGGGTGGAGAGGGGGGGGGTAGAGAGGACACCCTCACATCTCCCTCCTCCCCCTCCGGGCTAGCACGGCTCCCGCGGCACCCATGACCGACCTCTCCCGCTCTCTTCCTCCCCGCCCTCCCCAAGTCGCTAGTCTCCGCCCCTTTCTCCTCCTCCTTAACGGGGGGGGGGCGGTGAGTCTGGTTAGCGAACCTCCCCTGCCGCCTCCTGTTGGCTCGCAAAGGTGATCCAAGGATGGGGTTTGTAAGGGGCTGGGGGGGGGTGGAGAAAGGATGCCTGCCCCCCACCCCGAAGATCTAAACCGGGGATGGTACCCAGGCCTTTTACGATCAAAGGAGAGGGGGGGGGGGAGAGGAGGAAGAGAGGGCAAGAAAGAGAACATCTCCCGGTTGGAAAATTCTGTGCACCCGCTCTTTCGATTCGATTGAAATTACATTTTGTTTCAAAAAGAATAGTATTAGCGGATTAGAGGGGGCTATAGCCCCCCCCTCCCTCCCCAGCTACGCCACTGCAGGAGATATCTGCAGGAGATGACCCCTCGGGGACCAGAGGAGAGCACAACTGTGGTCTAAGCAATTAGGGGAAGATTTGGGTGGGGGAGGCAAAGGAATCCACTTGGTATCATTCAGCAGAATAAGCCAGAGAGGCTGCAAGGATGCCTTTCCTATTTGAAATAAGTGACATTATTTTCTCAAGCACATCCTTTCTCAATACAGGAGTAAGCGTCCTGCTGTACAGGTAGTCCTCGACTTACAACCATTTGTTTAGTGACCGTTTGAAGTTTTAACGGCACTGAAAAGAGCGACTTAATGACCGTTTTTCACACTTGCGACCATCGCAGCATCCCCATGGTCACATGATGAAAATTCAGACTCCTGACAACTGACTCATATTTATGACGGTTGCAGTGTCCCCTGGGAAATGTGATCCCCTGTTGCAACCTCCTGACAAGCAGAGTCAATGGGGAAGCCAGATTCATTTAACGATCATGTTACTAACCTAACAACTGCAATTGTTCACTTAACAGCTGTGGCAAGAAAGGTTGTAAAATAGGGCAAAACTCACTTAACTGTCTCACTTAGCAACAGAAAATTTGGGCTCAATTGTGATCGTAAACCAGGGGTCTCCAAACTTGGTAACTTTAAGACTTGTGGACTTCAACTCCCAGAATTATCCAGCCAGCTATGCTGGCTGAAGAATTCTGGGAGTTGAAGTCCACAAGTCTTAAAGTTGCCAAGTTTGAAGACCTATGTCGTAAGCTGAGGACTACCTGTACAAAATATAGGCTCTTAACTCTGTCCTGGGTTGTCTGAAAAATCTCTATTCTCTACACTGGGGGGGTGGGGGGGTGAACTCTGGTTTTACCAGTAGTCCCTGAACACGTTTACAGCACACAGCCTCACTCATAATTTGACCCTTAACCTCTGAACCGGTATTAATAATGTGAAATAATACTGGAGTCATGCTGCAACTAGGGAGAAAATGAGATTCATTCAACATTTTATGAAAACATACCTCTCTTTCTAGTCTCTTTTTCTTCCAATGAGTAACTTACGGTAGACAATTTCATGCACGAGGCTTTAGAAATGTGGAATGGAGATAACAGTGTGTGTTGGCAGGGAACAGGAAAATAATATCTCTATTATGGGGAATAATATGACTGAGTTGCTACTACGTTGGGCTAAGGACTTACAAGAAAGGCATGATTTAGATGCTAAGTTAAATAGGAATGTGTGTGGTCAGGAGGACAGATCTACTAAAGTTCAGCAGTGACCAAATATTTATGTTTTAATCCACCCATTCCTTCAGAGAACTGATATGCTGTTGTCAGAGCCAAAGAGGTATATTGCAATATATAATTGACAAGAGCAGAGGGAACTGCTGGGATCATTTGTAATGTTTACAAATCTGGCCTGTTAAAATCCTCTTAAGTCACTGTTTCTCAACCTTGGCAACTTAAAGACATGTGGACTTCAACTGCCAGAATTCCCCAGCCAGCATGCTGGAAATTGAAGTTCACACATTTTTAAGTTGCCAAGGTTGAGATACGCTGCTCTAAGTCACGTTGTGATAAGGTTAGTGTGTGTGCCTTAATGCAGGGGTGTCAAACTCAAGGCCCACAGGCCGCATCCGGCCCGCAGGGTGCTTAGATCTGGCCTGCGGGGCCACCCTGGAACAGGGGTGGGTTCCACTTACCTTCCCCACCGGTTCGTATTGTAACATTTTGCACGCGCATGCTCGCTCCGCTCGCGCGCGCGTGTGCGTTCCCTCGTGCAATTTTGCTTCCGCACATGCTCAGTAGTTGCAATCAGCCCGACACACAGCTGAGGAGCTGATCAGCTGCGCTTCGGGCGAAGGAATAAAGGTCAGTATAAACCCGGGGGTGGGCGGGAGGGCCCTTTTTCAAGTGGCAGAAGAGGAAAAAACCTTCAAAAATTCACAGAAAATTCCCCAAAAAAAGATGGCGGCGCCCACGGACCGGCACCGACCAAACCGGATCTGTGACGTCACCAGCGGGTTGCTAACAGTTCAGGCGATCCAGTCCGAACCGGGAGGAACCCTGCCCTGGAAACAGTAAGGGACCGGCCTACGGTGCCTCTGCCAGCGAAACACAGGCGCCCCCCCCGACATGAGTGACATCAACAGCCACACCCACTCTGGCCACACACACACACACACACACACACATCGAGGTCAAAC
The DNA here is from genome assembly GCA_003457575.1 of Thermophis baileyi. Taxonomy (NCBI): domain Eukaryota; kingdom Metazoa; phylum Chordata; class Lepidosauria; order Squamata; family Dipsadidae; genus Thermophis; species Thermophis baileyi. The sequence goes on from QLTV01002258.1 coordinate 586,831, forward strand.
ACAACCCTGATGCGGCCCTCAATGAAATCGAGTTTGACACCCCTGCCCTAATGAGTAGTATAACCAGAGGATAACTAAACAGAAAGCCATCGCTACCTTCAATAACCATAGCTTGTTTTAATCTCCAAACCACAGTTTCCCATATTGCTGAAATTTGGATTAATAGTGATTTATGTTTAAGTCACAGAGGTGCATGACCTGAATCCAATTAGATTCAAAGGGATTTGGAAGATCAATTCTATTTGATGTGGACATCTGAATTAAATTGGCTCATTCGTCTGAATCAGATCCAGTTTCAAGCCATCCAAATGTCCATATGCAGAAACTGTCTTGGCTGATCAAATGCATTTCATTCTGATTGGTGAATCAAGTCAATCCCTCCATTCAATTTGTGGAATTGCTAGTAGGGAAGAGAACATTTACTCAGTGGTATCAAGCAGTTCTCTTGGAAAACAATGCAGAAATTACTGCAAAAAAATAATAATAGTATAAAGCAGAATTTTCTCTTTGGGTCCTGAGAGCTCATACACGCAAATACATATGTGCAGTCATTACTGAGAATTCTAGGAGGAAGTTGACACACATCTCGTAGTGTATATGTGTGTTGGGGGTAGGTTCCACTTACCTTCCCTACCGGTTTGCATCGCGACAAAAGTGCGAGTTTTGCGTGCGCGAGCGAAGCGAGCACGTGTGCCTACGTCACGATGCGGAAATGACCCTCTGCGCATGCGCAGAAGCCTCTGCGCATGCGCAGAGGGTTCCTTTTCCAGCCGCGGCGACCGGAGAACCGGTTCGGGGGTGTGGACAGCCGGCCATCGCTGCCGGTTCGGTGAGCGGATGCAAATTTCCGCTACCAGTACGGGAGAACCGGTCCGAACCAGCAACAACCCACCACTGAAGTGTGTGTATATGTGGGAAATTAGACTACAAAAATGTTTAGATTTTACCCCACGTAGACAGTAGCTCTGATCTGGGTTAGATTACTGTCTACAGATAGTCCTTAACTTACACCAGTTCATTTAGTGACCTTTCAAAGTTACAACAGCACTGAAAAAGTGACTTATGATTATTTTTCACACTTATGACCATTGCAGCACCCCTATGGTCATGTGATCAAAATTCAGACGCTTGGCAACTGACTCATATTTATGACGATTGCAGTGTCCCAGGGTCATGGGATTCCCCTTTTGCGACCTTCTGACAAGCAAAGTCAATGGGGAAGCCAGATTCACTTAACAGCCATGTTACTAGCTTAACTGCAGTGATTCACTTAACAATGGTGTCAAGAAAGGTTGTCAAATGGGGCAAAGCCCACTTAACAACTCTCGTTTAGCAACATAAATTTTGGGCTCAATTGTGGTCGTAAGTCAAGAACTACCTATACTTGTCAGATAACAACAACAGGAAGTGCTGCCCAGCCCTAAAATGCAAAAGTGACTTGGTACTGGACAGGGAGGACTTGGGGGTTGGACTAGAAGACCTTCAAGGTCCCTTCCAACTCTGTTATTCTGTTCTGTGATTGCTTGTGCTGCAGAACGAGAATATGTTCTTTACCATCCATGGATAACACTAAGCAAGGTTTCCATGTTACATGGAAACCTGCCCATAATTTATATTCTATATGGCATCTGCTTTCAGATCACACCCTTTAAGAAGGAGTCAGAGAAACTTGGACGGGTTAAAAGAAAAAGCAAGAAGGAAAATCTGGAAACTGGAAACTAAGCCTTACAAAGACAGATGGAGGAAACTGCGAGATGGGTTAGTATGGCTGCCAGCTTGTGGGATTCAGTCTCCAAACAGTGCTTGCAGGAAGCTGCTCTAAGATAATCCTTGTGTTCCCGCATTTCCGAAGCACTGCTTTTTAAAATACTTTATTGTTATTCATACTTATATTTATTTTTATGCAAGGAAAGAGGAATGGGTATTCAAAGGTATGGTCAAAAAAGTCAAAATGCATCACACAGGTAAAATGGATAGCGTTTCAATTAGATTGCAATAAATATTATCTTGAGGTTTTTGACCATATCTTGTAAACAAGGAAGGAAGGAAGGCTGAGAGAGGATATGATAGCTTTTGTCAGATACCTGAAAATATATCTCATAGACAAAGCCCAAGAGGTATTCTCTATCATGCCAAAGTGTCAGATATGGAATACATAGACTTAAGTAACAGGAAGGCAAGTTTTGATTGAATAATACATCTGCAGGATACTAGATTATACAAGGTTTGGCCTTTATAGCATTTCTGCCCTGTGCCCAGAACATCTCAGTATCTACAGGTTGCCCCATTGTATTAATTAATGCAAAATTAGAGTTAGTGTCTTACTTTAAGGGGAGGGATGAGGAAATATAAAATTAGAACTATTTGGTTTCCTGTCTATCACTAAGCTACCCTTTAATTACTTGCAGCAATGAATCATCCCTAAAAAAGGACAAGAAGTTATACCTAAAATGGGAGCAATGATGTCAAAGTTTTGTTGAACAGATCTTAGCATTTCCTTCTGAGCAGAACATAACCAGGAGGAAAATCTGGAATTATTAAAAACTCGCACCTTCTGATGTTCATCAGATCAGGAGTTCTATAACACACACAGTCTTTGACTTATAGCCATTCATTTAATGATTGAATCATTAGATTCAATCTTTAGAAAGAGTGCAGAGGAGAGCAAAAAAAATGATTAGGGGTCTGGAAGCTAAAATATATGAAGAACGCTTACAGGAACTGGGTATGGCTGGAAGAGAAGGACCAGGGGTGACATGATAGCGGTATTCCAATATTTGAGGGGCTATCACAAAGAGGAGGGGGTCAACCTATTTTCCAAAGCCCCCAAAAGCCAGACAAGAAACAATGAATGGAAACTGATCAAGGAGAGATTCAACCTAGAAATAAATTTTCTGACAGTGAAAACAATCAACCAATGGAACAGCTTGGCTTCAGAAGTTGTGGGTGCCCCATCACTGGGGGCTTTCAAGAAGAAACTGGACAGCCACTTGTCAGAAATGATAAAGAGTCTCCTGCTTGAGCAGGGGGTTGGACTAGATGACCTCCAATGTCCCTTCCAACTCTGTTATTCTGATTGTTTGATGTTACAATGACTCTGAAAAAAAATGACTTACAACTGATCCTCGCATTTATGACTGTTGCAGCATGGTCACATGATCAATATTTTGGCAACTGCCATGTATATATGACATTTGCAGCATCCTGGAGTCATGTGATTGCCATTTGCGACCTTTCCAGCTGGTTTCTGACAAGCAAAGTCAAGGGGAGGAAGTCAGATTTGCTTAACAACCACATGATTTACTTAACAAGTGCAGGGATTGACTTAACAGCCATGGCAAAAAAAGGTCATAAAATCAGATGTGACTCACTTAACAACTGCTTCGCTTAGCAGTGGAAATTCTGGTCTCAATTGTGGCCGTACGTCACAATTGACTACCTGAATACATATTTTTTTTAAAAAAAAAAAACCTAACATGTCCCTGCAACATGTTTGCAGGGTAGCGATGTGTTGATAGCTCTCTCCGTCTCACACTGGGGGCAGAGCCTGCCAGACACCTGCAGTGATAGCACAGACACCTGCAGGGTCTTTGCATGGTCCTTGGCCCTGGATTCTCCGTGAGTCAGAATCCCCATAGAGTTGGGCTCAGGCTTGTACAAGTAAAACATCTGTGCAAACCCTCCCTTAGGACAGACATTTGTGCTGCACAAGTGAAATCCAGAAGATGGGGCCATTTAGATCAGATAATGTTCAGGCAGAGCTGTTTGATGCCATTACACTCCAGGCTCACAATTAGCATTAACATCTTTAAATATGCCCCAACAAGAGCAATACTTCTCCTTCCCATCCACTCCCACACATCCTATTTGTTCACCTCCTAGAGAAATCCAAATAGGGTATGTAGAGGTATGTAGATTTAATAGCTGTAAACTGTAAGCTGTAAGCTGATGTAAGCGGAGGCAACCGGAAGCTGATGCAATGGGAATGAGGCAGCAGGGTTACTGCCACTTTAAGAAGCTCGGTAAGAAGCTGCCTGTATAAGGGAAGCCATTAGAGGGTGTGTCCCTTCTCCTCATGTTCTCTCTTGTCCCTGTAGTCTCATTGCTCTTCTCCGTGTATCAGTAGCTGTATGATAAGGTATTTAACCATGTATAAGTTTGTATATATTTAGCTGTATATAAAACCACTATTAATTATCTAAAGGCTCTGTGTGCTGAGTGCTGTGTTTTGCTCCTGGTTTTATCTCATAATACTAATCACGCTGCCTAAACTCTGACATAATTATTGGGAAGACTTTTAGAAAAAATAGAGTTTGGGCTTTGTTATCCTAACTCCCCAAATTAAAAATAAAAACCTTGGAGAGTCAACCCTCTGTTTCTATGATATAGGAATTCTTTATAAAATGATTTCATTGTTTGTTTTTGTGGGGTGCATGCTAAGTGGTTGCCAGTATAGACTCACCATCTACATTTGAAGCCTTAGGACCAAAAAAAGGGGGTGGGGAGAGTGGTGGGCTGCTGCTGGTTTGGACCAGTTCAGGAGAACCGGTAATTCCGACGATCAGCTGGCCCTGCCTACCCGCCCCTGCGCTATCCTGTCCTATATTTCCTTCTTTCTGGCTCAGCTGATTCGAGCGGCACAGCTGATTTCCACGCCTCCGCTGTTCTACTTACTGGGGCTGCCTTAGAAGGTAAGCAGCTGAGCTTCAAATTGCTGTATTTTGAACTCTGCGCACAAGCGCGTTAGGCGCGTGCGCGCAAAGCACGCAAAACACAATCACCGAACCGGTTGTTAAACCGGTTGCAGCCCACCACTGGATGGGGACAGATTTGCTTTACATTCCTTTGTTCTGTATAATGAGGCATTTGAAAGGTTCTCAGTTCCATTGGAACACAGCATGTTTGCTTGCTTATTTATTTAATAGATTTATATGAATACCCAATTCACACACAGTTGACAAGAGTTGTAGCAGCCTCTATTTCAGGGGTTCCCAACCTTTTCTATACCCCGCACCCCTAGAACGCTTCTGATATATTCTCACACCCCTTTAAAAAATAATAATTATATGCATATAATTATACATATACACTATAATTTTGAAACTTCTAAACCCAAGTTTTTGCACCCCCTGGAATATCATCTCACACCCCCAGGGCATGCAAGGACCCCTGATTGGGAACCCCTGCTCTATTTGGTTGGAACATCAATTGATTATCCCAGACACCTTGACCTTTATTCCATTACAGGTAGTCCTTACATTCGAAGTTACAATGGCACTGAAAACAGTGACCATTTTTCACACAGCCATTGTAGCATCCCCGTGGACACGTGATCAAAATTCAGAAGCTTGGAAACTGACTCATATTTATGACGGTTGCAGTGTCCTGGGATCATTGCGACCTTCTGACAAGTAAAGTCAGTGGGGACCCAGATTCACTTAACAACCGTGTTACTAATGTAAAGAGAGAGAAAAATGCAAGACAATCTTGTTGTCAGTACCATGCATTATGTATCTCTATTTTATTTTATTTATTTATTTGCATCCCCGTGGACACGTGATCAAAATTCAGAAGCTTGGAAACTGACTCATATTTATGACGGTTGCAGTGTCCTGGGATCATTGCGACCTTCTGACAAGTAAAGTCAGTGGGGACCCAGATTCACTTAACAACCGTGTTACTAATGTAAAGAGAGAGAAAAATGCAAGACAATCTTGTTGTCAGTACCATGCATTATGTATCTCTATTTTATTTTATTTATTTATTTGTTTGTCAAACATGTACAAGATAGCAGGTATAGGTATAAACATAAACATAATCAAAGTGAATACAGATAGATGAGGACAATAGGACAGTAGGACAGGGACGGTAGGCATGCTGGTGCGCTTATGCACGCCCCTTACAGACCTCTTAGGAATGGGGTGAGGTCGACAGTAGACAGTCTAAGGTTAAAGTTTTTTGGGTTTGGGGAAGAAACCACAGAGTCAGGTAGTGAATTCTAGGCATTAATCACTCTGTTGCTGACGTCATGTTTTCTGCAGTCGAGTTTGGAGCGGTTTACATGAAGTTTGTATCTATTGTGTGCTCGTGTTACAGATAGATGAGGACAATAGGACAGTAGGACAGGGACGGTAGGCATGCTGGTGCGCTTATGCACGCCCCTTACAGACCTCTTAGGAATGGGGTGAGGTCGACAGTAGACAGTCTAAGGTTAAAGTTTTTTGGGTTTGGGGAAGAAACCACAGAGTCAGGTAGTGAATTCCAGGCATTGATCACTCTGTTGCTGAAGTCGTATTTTCTGCAGTCGAGTTTGGAGCGGTTTACATTAAGTTTGTATCTATTGTGTGCTCGTGTATTGT
>QLTV01002258.1:598917-621065 GCA_003457575.1 Thermophis baileyi
ACATGCAAGAAGGGCAGTGGTGGGTTGCTACCGGTTCGCCCCGTTTCAGGCGAACCGGTAGCGGCGGCGGAAGGCTCTGCCCACCCACCCGGACGTCATCACGGACGATCTGCGCATGCGAAGCGAGGGCGCGTGTGCACACATCTCCGAACTGGTAGGAAAGGTAAGTGAAACCCATTACTGAAGAAGGGACAGAAAAGGAGAAAGGGAAAGAGGAAAAACAAAGAAAAAGAAGGAAAGATAGGAAGAGAGCAAGGAGGGAAAATAAGGAAAGAGGGGAAGGAAGAAGAAAGGAGAATGAAGGGGGAAGGAAAATTATGGGAAGGAAGGAAGGAAGGAAGGAAGGAAGGAAGGAAGGAAGGAAGGAAGGAAGGAAGGAAGGAAGGAAGGATATTATAATGAGAGTGAGGGAGGGTTTGAGGGAAGTCCTTCCTTAGCACTTGGCCACCACAGGTGCCCCCCACATGAGTGACATTGAGCTGGCCACGCCCACCTTGGCCACACCCACCCTGGCCATGACCCCCCCCCGCCCCCTCCGAGGTCAAACACAACCCTGATGCAGACCTCAATGAAATCAAGTTTGACACCCCTGGTATAAGGTCTCCTCCTGAGCAGGGGGTTGGACTAGAAAACCTCCAAGGTTTCTTCCAACTCTGTTATTTAGCAATAGCAATAGCACTTAGACTTATATACCGCTTCATAGTGCTTTACAGCCCTCTCTAAGCGGTTTACAGAGTTAGCATATTGCCCCCAACAATCTGGGTCCTCATTTTACCCACCTCAGAAAGATGGAAGGCTGAGTCAACCTTGAGCCGGTGAGATTTGAACCGCCGAACTGCAGCTAGCAGTCAGCTGAAGTAGCCTGCAGTGCTGCACTCTAACCACTGCGCCACCTCGGCTCATTTCTATTCAGACCTGCACCATGGCAATAAGCATCATGGCAATAAACCCACACATCTGTTTAGAGTGACCCACTTCCTGTTAGGGGGCATTGGACCATAGGATCATCTGCAAAGCTGCAGTGAGGAATATTCTCAAATCTTGAGGATAAAGTTGCTCAGATTTGTTCACTCAGTGTAGCCAACTCGACGCGGCCAACTCGCTGCAGGACAAGAGTTACACTAATATTGAAGAAATGGTGGAATAGAATCATTTAAAAAGGATGCAAATGGAGGGACAAAATGAAATGTGAATTATAAAAATGAAAATAATTTTTTAATTATTTTAAATACTTAAATTGAATTCTTGAATTGTCTTGCAGCGAGTTGTCCGCAGCGAGTTGGCTGCACCAAGTTGTCCCATTCCGGCCCAGGACACAATCTTGTGAGGTTATCTGGAAGGAGTGATTTCCTGATGCCCAAAGTCCTCCTGCCTATTAGTTTGGCCACCTGCTTGTTAGAACTTGGAGCTTCCTGGGTTGTTAAGGTGGCCTGGCCTGAACTAAGGAATAGGTCCATGCAGTGGTATCTTGCCTCTTTGAAAGAGAAGTGATCTCCCTGACTTTGAAGGGTGGTACGCCCCCTCCTCAAGATCCATTGCGAGATCCTTGCAACCTTCCTTTTGTGGGGAAGTTTGCAGAGAAGGTAATTGGACAATATAGGTAGTCCTCAATTTATGACTACAATTGAACCCAAAAGTTATGTTGCTAAGTTAGACAATTGTTAAGTGAGTTTTGCCCCATTTTACCACCTTTCTTGTCACAGTTGTTAAGTAAATCACTGCAGTTGTTAAATTAGTAATACCGTTGTTACAGGTGTTGTAAAGTGAATCTGGCATCCCCGTTGACTTTGCTTGTCAGAAGTTCACAAAAGGTGATCACATGACCCCGGGACATTCCTGGGTGGTGTTTATATAAACATGATCATTAAAGCACTCCCCCCAAAGCCCCAGAACTGACATTTTTCTTCATTTCTCATACACAATTACTTCTTCCTTACCTTTTGCTCCTAGATTTTTTCAGCAAGCTTTTTCTTTATATGGCCCTACCACCTTTTCTTGGCCCCATAGAATCCCACTTGTGCCCCTGGCTGGGAGGATAGTAACAAGCAGATTGTATCTCTCTAGGGAGGAGCTTCCTAAGAACTGGCATAGAGATCTTGGGATGTGGGACCAGCTGAGGCAAGAACTCAGGGGAATAGCAGAGTGGAAAAAAAACAAGCGGAGGATACAGGAGATTAGAATACCAGAAGCTCCAGATGCTAAACTCCTTAGTAACCCCGGCTCACCTGAGGCTGGTATTCATTTGTTGCACAGAACCATAATCTAGACTTTGCAAAAAGCATTCTGCACATTCCTTCACTTCCCCCTACGGGTAGTCCCTGCCACATATGAAATAAAAGTATCTAGGAAAAGTTTTATAAAACCTTAGTAAGACCACACCTGGAATACTGCATCCAGTTTTGGTCACCACATTACAAAAAAGATTTTGAGACTTTGGAAAAAGAGCAACTAAGATGATTAAAGGCCTGGAGACTAAAACATATGAAGAACGGTTGCAGGATTTGGGTATGGCTAGTCTAGAGAAAAGAAGGACTAGGGGTGACATGATAGCAATATTCCAGTATTTGAGAGGCTGCGACGAAGAAGAGGGGGTCAAATTATTTTCCAAAGCACCAGAGGGCAGGACAAGAAATAATGGATGGAAACTAATCAAGGAGAGAAGCAACCTGGAATTAAGGAGAAACTTCCCAACAGTGAGAACAATCAACCAGTGGAACAGCACAGGGGTGGGTTCCAACTTACCTCGCTGCCGGCTCGCTCCCTCCAGCGCATGCGCAGTAACAAAAAATCTGGGGGGGGGGGAAACAAAGCCAAAAAAAAGATGGCAACCGCATGCAAGAGCCGAGGTGGTGCAGTGGTTAGAGTGCAGCACTGCAGGCTACTTCAGCTGACTGCTAGCTGCAGTTCGGCGGTTCAAATCTCACCAGCTCAAGGTTGACTCAGCCTTCCATCCTTCTGAGGTGGGTCAAATGAGGACCCAGATTGTTGGGGGCAATATGCTAACTCTGTAAACCGCTTAGAGAGGGCTGTAAAAGCACTATGAAGCGGTATATAAGTCTAAGTGCTATTGCTATTGCTATTGCTATTGCTATTCTGTGCATGCTCAGAAGGAAAAATAAAATTTAAAAACAAATTCAATCCCCCCCCCCAAAAAAAATCACAAAAAAGATGGCGGCCCTCACGGACTGGCACTGACCGATCCAGTTCAGTGACGTCATCGTGACATCACCAGCGGGCCGCTACCAGTTCGGGAGAACCGGTCCGAAACGGGAGGAACCCACCCCTGGAACAGCTTGACTTCAGAAGTTGTGGGTGCTTCATCACTGGAGGTTTTTAAGAAGAGACTGGACAGTCATTTGTCTGAAATGGTATAGGGTCTCCCAGAAGTGGGTTCCTCCCAGTTCGCACCGGTTCTATAGAACCGGTAGTTATAGAACCGGGCGTGCATAAGCGCACCAGCGTGCCTACCGTCCCTGTCCTACTGTCCTATTGTCCTCATCTATCTGTATTCACCTTGATTATGTTTATGTTTATACCTATACCTGCTATCTTGTACATGTTTGACAAACAAACAAATAAAAATAAAATAAATAAATAGTAAACCGGTGGTGATGTCAAGGAGCCAGTTCTGTCGGTGCCGGTCCGTGGACGCTGCCATCTTTTTTTGGGAATTTTTTTGGGGGGAATTTTTTTAAAAAAATTTTTTGCTGGTTTTTGCTTCTGCACATGCGCAGAAGCTGAGTTTTCGGCACTGCGCATGTGCCGCCATCTTGTTTTTGGCTTTGTTTTGGAATGTTTTGCTTGTTTTGCTTCTGCGTATGCGCAGAAGCTGAGTTTTTGGCACTGCGCATGCGCGGCCACGCGTGCAATGCACGCGCGGCCACTTGGCGTGGGAGGAAGTGAACCGGCGGCGAGGTAAGTTAGAACCCACCCCTGGGGTCTCCTGCTTGAGCGGGGAGTTGGACTAGAAGACTTCCAAGGTCCCTGTTGTGTCCTAGCACGGCAAGCCCTGCAAAATGAAGCACACACACTGTTTATCAAATAATATCCTTTTACTACTAATAAAATTCTTAGTAGCTAGATTTTAAAGTCCTTAAATCATAATAAAGTCCATCATGCCAAAAGTCCGGTATAAAGTTGGCCAGAATTCAAACCCCCAAAGTAAACAGGCAATTAGTTCCTCCATTATCAGTAACTCACAGAAGTTGGCAAAAAGCCTGGAATTAATTATCTCAGCAGCTGAAAGTCCAGAAATCAAAACCGTAGAAATCCCAAGAACAAGTCGTGGTCAGTGAAAATGCAACACGTTGTTTCCAGCGCCGGCTTCAGCGTGCTGAAGCCTTAAATAGCCTTAGGGCGTGGCCAATCAGCCTGCAGATTTACACGCGAGGAGACCTCCTCCTGCAGAGCCACTCCTGCCTGCTAGCTGCTCTGCGTGCCCTAGCATCAAGCAGAGGCTCCTCCTCTTCTCCTGAGCCACTCAGCTCCAACTGAGGAGGTGCAGAAGTCCCTGGTTGGCTGTCATCCTCTGGCACTGAGTCCCCCTCGGTATCTGACCCAGGTGCCAGATGCACAGGACGATATTGCCACGCCACAGTCGACTCTTGGTCCTCTGGATCCATGGGCGGCTGCGCGGGACTCGGGCAAGCCACAACACTCCCTTCCATTTCTATTCTGACAAAAGTACAGTGAAATAATATGTTCCGCCAGCTAAAGCACAATGATGATGATGATTTGTGATGATGATCAGCCCCAACCAGTCCATTGCAGGTTATGGACCACAGTCTAGCACAGGGGTGTCAAACTCAAGACCCAGGAGCTGGAGCCGGCCCTGTGGGGCCACCCTGGAAACAGCAAAGGACCAGCCCGTGGTGCCTCTGCCAGCAAAAACGGAGCTTGGGAGTGCCGTGTGCGGCCCTCCCGAGCTCTGTTTTCGCTGGCAGAGGGTTGCAGGAGGCCATCGCAACTGAAAACGGAGCTCGGGAACTCGTTTTCGCTGGCAGAGTGCTCAGGCCACCACAGGCGTTCCTGGCACGAGTGACGTCGAGCTGGCCACGCCCCCTGGCCATCCCCCCCCCCCCCCCCCCCCCGCCCCCCCCCCCCCAGCCCGATTGATTATGTGTGGATGGCAAGTTAAGCTGCAACTTTGCTTAGTATTTATCCTCCTCAATATCTGGCTCCTTTAGCAAATAGAATTGCTACTTACAGGTTGCTGTGTACATAGGACACAATGAAATCGAGTTTGACACCCCTGGTCTAGCACATTAGTCCAATAACAGATTGGTAGAAGGACATTTTTGGATCCCCAGCCTAAGGCTGGGAGAAAGGTAAAAGGTAAAGTAAAGGAGAAAGGACCTGTCCCAAAATTACTCAGCTGGAGTCGGTGACTGAGATGGGACCTGTTTTATTTCAGGACCTTCATGTCTGAACCAATGTGGTTCTTGGGCTGAGACTATCTCAAAGTTGCCTTGAGAGCTTCTGTGGCTGAACAGGGATGGAAACTGGGTCCTCCTGTTTCTAGTTCAACACCTTCACAACCATACCACAATTGCTCTTGAACTGACTAGCCTGGGTTCCCAGGAAATGTCTGAGGCTGGGGAGCAGCGTGAAGAACATGGGAAGAGATAGAGGTAGCGGTAGCAACCAAGACACTGATTTATGACAGAGTATATGTACTGTTATGTAGTGGGCTTCAGAAGCAGACCAGCATTGATGCAACAGCATTTATTGACTAAAACTGTAACTGAGGAACAGCAGGCAATGCCTGTAATTTATACTCTGAGCCCACAGGGTCTTAACCAATCATAATACTTGAAAAACCCACCCAAATATGAATATTCAAAGTTTCCCTCCAAAACAGTTGGAGTTAATGGTTAGGGTCATCTAAAGCAGAGGTCACCAACCGGTGGTCTGCCGACCCCTGGTGGTCCATGAGAAAATTTTGGTGGTCCGCAGCACACCCGGGTGGAGGAGCTGCTCTGGGATGACCAATGGCCAGTCCTGTGACTAGAGCTCTGGAATATGGGACTGGCCAGGCAGCTCATGGCTGGAAATCTCCACTGTAGAGGGAGGTACGTGCAACTTACAACTTTGCAGGTGGTGAACTTGCAAGGAGTAGGGCAGCCCTCGCCGGCCGGAACGAGGTAATGGTGCTGTTGTGGCAAAGGGGGTGGCGGTGTAGGCGGGCCAAAGCAACGGGTGTCAGTAACCCGTGGTTCTTTCGTCCCCCTGCTGTGGCTTCCTGTTGGATGATACCACCACTGGCTGTCCCTGCCCCTCGCCCTCCCAGTCACTCCTCACCTGGCCTGAGAAGGGAAGGGCAGGGGATGAAGATTCGTTCCATTTTCCAGAGTGGGAGCGAAGCTTCATCTCTTGCTGGGTCTCGCGGCCGTTTCTTCCATCCCTTGGTGCTGTGTGCACCTCGGTTGCGCCAGAGAATCAGAATGAGAGAGAGAGAGAGAGATGAGAGACAGAGAAAGAAAGAGAGGGGAGAGAGAGGAGAGAGAGAGGAGAGATGAGAGAGAGAGAGATGAGAGAGAGAGAGAGACAGAGAGAGAGGAGAAAGAGAGCGAGAGAGAGGAGAGAGGGGAGAGAGGGGAGAGAGAGAGAGAAAGAGAGAGAGAGAGAGAGAGAGAGAGAGAGGAGAGGAGAGATCCCGGTGTTTTGTTTTCTGTGGGAAACGGGTCCAAATGGCTCTTTGAGTGTCTAAGGTTGCAGAAACAGGCGGCCAAGCTAAGTGCCTGAAGGACCCCATCCCGTCATTGGGAGTCCAGGCACTTCAGTGAGCAGCGCACTGGATTCATATTAGTGATCCGTGGGATTTGAAATTATGAATTTAGTGGTCCCTGAGGTCCGAAAGCTTGGTGATCCCTGATCTAAAGGTTAGTTTCACTTTAGCACAAAACAGTTGGAGTTAACAGGGTCATCTAAAGTTAGTTTCACTTTAGCAGGGCTTAACACAACTATATATATTCAATACATAACATTTACTTTGGCAGCAGAGATTGTACCAGAGGTGGTTTCCTCCTGGTTCGGACCGGTTTGCCCGAACCGGTAGCAACCCGCTGGTGACGTCACGGAGCCGGTTCGGTCGGTGCCAGTCCGTGGACGCTGCCATCTTTTTTTGGGAATTATTATTATTTTTTTGAAAATTTTTATTTTATTTTATTTTTTCTTCTGCGCATGCGCAGAAGCAGAGTTTTTGGCACTGCGCATGCATCGCCATCTTGTTTTCAGCTTTTTTGGGGGGGGGATTTTTTGGATTTTTTGGCACTGCGCATGCGCGCACGTGTGGCCACACGTAGCCACGCGGCACGGGAGGAAGCGAACCGGCAGCGAGGTAAGTTAGAACCCACCCCTGGATTGTACATATCTACATTACTAGATTTCGTCAGAGCAAAATACTTTGTTGACCAAATCCTTGGTCCTGCATATATTCTCTCGTATCCACAATCAATCCTCACTTTCAGACCCATCCGAACTTGGTGCCTGCCCAGTATTTTGGACTACAGCTTCTATTAGCACCCGGCTGTCATAGAGATGGCTAGTTGGGGAATTGTAGGAGTTGAAGTCCACAGTTGGACTTAAAGTTGCTGAGGTTGAGACACATTGGTCTAGATTACTGTGAAGTACTTGACATGTCATATACCGGGGTCTTCAAATTTGGCAACTTTAAGACTTATGGACTTTAACTCCCAGAATTCCCCAGCCAGCCATAGCTGAGGAATTCTGGGAGTCTGGGGACCCCTGTCATATCCAATTGAAACCAGAGACTTTGCTTTTGGGATTGATAGATAAACATATGACAATAGCAGCGAAACTATTATATGCACAGAGGTGAAAACATTCGACTTTACACACAGTGGAGGAATGGATGGTGAAAATGATGGAACTTGCTGAGATGGTCAATTTGACTGCTTTAATTAGAGATAGGACTCTGCCTAAGTTTAACGATGACTGGAGACTCCTTACTGATATTTTCTGGGAATCAAGAAAAAAAAATGAAGTCATTATATACCAGGATTAGAATAAAAATAATAGACCATGGGAAAAAATGTAAATAATGCTATAGTAATAGAATAAGAGGCTAATTGGAAGTAACTTCTTTGTCATCCTTCTCTTCTCTTCTCTTCTCTTCTCTTCTCTTCTCTTCTCTTCTCTTCTTTCCTTTTTTCTTTTCCTTTCCTTTCTTTTCTTTTCTTTCCTTCCTTTCCTTTCCTTTTTTTCCTTTTCTTTGATTACTGCATTTTTGTTTTTGCTCTTTTCATTTTTTTCATTCTTGTTAGTTTTTAATCCTGTATTCAGAGTTCTAATAAACTTTATTTTTAAAAACTGTACACTGTGGATCTGTTTTTTGTGATTATTCAGAAACTTCAGTTGCTGCGGAAGAGGACTGTGGAAACATTGGCAAAAGGGACAAGGGGTTATTACAGCATCTATTCTGCATTATCCTTCGTGTTTCCAAGCCATTTTTATGATGTTCATTTCTTTATAAGGATTGCAGCTAACCTTTTTGAACCTTTTTAGACCACCCGTCCTTTAAAATTGGGGAATGGCGGGCTTTTCTCTCGTGTCCTTTTTGTTTGCTATTAGAATGGCTAAAACAAGAGCTTTTTTCCATCAGGCCTTCTCTCTGACATACTTTTTAAAAAAGAGATTGTTTTAAATCTTGTCCTGCTTTAGTTTGAATGCCGAGTTTTATGAATGTTTAATGTTCTCATCCATTTATAAGTCACCTTGGAAGAATTCTGCCCTTAGACCCAGCATAGAAACAATTTAAAGCAATCAATATACAAGATAAAATAGGGGAGGGAGGGAGGATGCCAAAAGATTTCTTTTGGTTCCCTCTACGCCCCGTGAAAGAAATAACATCTGGATGGATAAGATGCAGAGCTGGGAATATCCCTGCATGCTACATTATTTTGTTACCCTCTACCTGTGGAGCGCCTGGCTAGGTGGCAGCACCTAGCTAATCTTGCTTACCTTCAAAAGCTAAACTGCACCAGATTGAGTTAGTACTTGGGCGGGAGAGCCACCAGGAGATCCCAGCACTAATAAACTAGACAGGGAAATTTTAAAGAAAAAAATTACCAAACAGTCACTGTCAAACTACTTTCATATGATTGCGCCCCCCCCCCAAATCAACATGGTTTGTCTATATAATCATCAGAACTCAAGCTCCGTTCAAACAATGCAACACCTTTTTAAATCTTCTAATTTCTCATTGGATGGTACAAGGGCTGTGGAGAAGGGATGAGTAAGGCTGGTTTTCTCAAGTTTGATCAGTTTTAGAAGTGATGCTAAGGGTTGAAGCTGATGCCAGCATTGCTCAAGCCAGAGCAAGCTGTGGGGTAAACCTCAAGAAAATGCATTCCAGTATCAAGACTGGAAAATTTGGAAAGGGGAAAGGGAGGATAGGAGGCTTAAGCAAGTGTTTCCCAATCTTGACCACTTGAAGATGTATGGACTTCAACTTGGAATACTGCATCCAGTTTTGGTCACCACATTATAAAAAAGATATAGAAATTTTGGAAAGAGTGCAGAGAAGAGCAACAAAGATGATTAGGGGGCTGGAGGCTAAAACATATGAAGAACGGTTGCAGGAATTGGGTATGTCTAGTCTAGTGAAAAGAAGGACTAGGGGTGACATGATAGCAGTGTTCCAATATGGTATAGGGTCTCCTATTTGAGCAGGGGTTTGAACTAGAAGACCTCCAAGGACCCTTCTTCTTCTTCTTGTGTCATATCCGTCATCGGACTTTGGCGATCATGTTGGTGATCCTATTTTTATCAACAGCAGCACGAAAAAGTGCTGTTGAGTTTTGTCCAAACCAGTCCCTTAGATTTTAAAGCCATGATGTTCTTCTTCTGCCTGGACCTCGACAGCCTTCAATCTTTCCTTGGAGGATTAAGTGAAGTATGCCATATTTTTCTGGCGCATCACATGTCCAAAATATTCTAACTTTCGCTTTTTTATGGTTTTGATGATTTCCCTTGGCTTTCCCAGGTGGCTTTCCCAGGCGGCTTACCCAGGTGGCGGCCCTTACAACCCTTACAACTCTGTTATTGTCTTATCCTGCAAACAGAGTTTTCCTTTTTCTCCCAGCAACCACCTTTGCAGTGGGTACAAATCAGCACACTTCCCAGATCATTTAGCTCAGTGTTTCTCAATCTCAGCAAATTTAACACCCATGGACTTCAACTCCCAGAATTCCCCAGCCAGCTGTACCTCATAGATCAGTGTGGCATTCCTCAGCTGCAATTACATCTCACTACTGAGCACAACATGAGTTTCACTGTGTAAATTATTCCTCTTTCTTTATTCTCAAATGTAAACTTGGAAATAGTTTTCAGTCAGCCTTGGGGACTAATAATTGGCAGCATAAAATCTCCTCCTGCCAGGGTTAGTTCTGAGATTTTGCAGAATTTTCTCCCTATGGTTTTCTCCCTATAGTGTCCAATATTTTTATAAGTATGAAAACCTGTTAAAGCCATACTTTTTCAGCAGGTGCCTCCGGCTTCCAATCTACCTTTTAATTATATTAGCTACTGCTCTGAAACATCCATTATATCTATATGTTCATCATCCATCTATCCTCCTTCTCTCTTTCTCTTTACCTTACAGTATCTCTTTATACTGATGAAGATTCAGGAAACTAAGGTGTGTCTTGAAAAGCGTGTCTTCTCTTTTCAGTCATTATATCACTATCCCAAAATGACAGTGGTGATTTCAAAATCCCTTTTCTCACATCAGCATGTGTTGCATTGTTTTGAACTGTCAGTTTTTGGTAAAATAGCATATTATGAAAAACGGTTGGAGGAACTGGATATGTCTAGTTTAATGAAAAGAAGGACTTGATAGCAGTCTTCCAATATCTCAGGGGCTGCCACAAAGAAGAGGGGGTCAACCTATTTTCCAAAGCACCTGAAGGCAGGACAAGAAGCAGTGGATGGAAACTAATCAAGGAGAGAACCAGAGGTGGGTTTCAGCAGGTTCTGACCAGTTCTGGAGAACTGGTAGCGGAAATTTTGAGTAGTTCGGAGAACCGGGTTAGGGTTAGGGTTAGGGTTAGGGTCCCACCAAGCCACGCCCACAGAACCGGTAGTAAAAATTTTTGAATCCCACCACTGGAGAGAACCAACCTAGAACTAAGGAGAAATTTCCTGACAGTTAGAACAATTAATCAGTGGAACAACTTGCCTCAAGAAGTTGTGGGTGCTCTAACACTGGAGGTTTTTAAGAAGAAATTGGACAACCATTTGTCTGAAGTGGTATAGGGTCTCCTGTTTGAACAGGGGCTGGACTAGAAGACCTCCAAGACCTTCCAACACTGTTATTCTATTCTATTATAAATCGCAAAACAGTCATCATACTGGTTTTATTCAAAAGCAAACCCTGAGAATCTTACACGTATGTATTCTGCAGGAAAGGGAAGGAAGCAGATTAACTGTACAATCCTATATGTGTATAATAAGGCACAACACTCTTCAGATCCAGTGAATTTTAATCCCAAATAAAATGAATATGAAAATGATAATCGATAAAATGAATCCCCAAAATAAAATGTGTGCACGTGCTGAAAATATTTCACAAAACAATTTCTTCTCACCTTCAAAAATGTTTGATTTGATTTCTCATTAGCATCTTTTAAAGGGGGAGGAAATGAAATATTAAAAGCAGCCAAGAACTATTTTAATATTTAATCACTTTAAAATCCATCATTAAATGATCATATGTTTAACACATATCCAAATTAATAATACCTACAAGCATTCTCAAATGTTTAAAAAGTACTCCAGGTACAATCCCTTCTAATAAGCTCAACAGCCTTTAGAAAGTTTAGAAGATCCAGTACCTCATAATTATTTTCCCTATTTAGAGGAGGGAATAGTTGAGGCAGTTAAGTGAAAGCAAGAATTGCTTTCCTATGGCCTTTGGGCAAATTTCATGTCATTTCTTTGCTGTCCCACTTGACCTTGGAGATATCTCAAAATGTCTGACATTGAAAAAGTCCCATTTTGCAGGGGGATTTTAGGCTGCATTTCCAAATTGGCTCCAGATTTTGGCTTACCTAGGCAATTCTCTCCCACCCCCACCCCCAATAGATGAGCTCAGTTGTGGACAAGAGTCAATGAGCTGCTAGAGGATTACACTGAGCCATGACGATCAAAAAGGAGATAGGATTCAGACATAGAACCATGAAAATCAATGTAGCATAGTAGCTAGATATTAGGTTAGAAAAAAACCAAATTCAGTTCCACTATAAAATCTTTCTCGGTTATTTTTGGGCCAGAAACTCTCTCTCAGCCCAGTCCACCTCTCAGAGCTATTGTTATGGGGAAAGTTTGGAAAATAGAGTCTTATAGGATCCAATCCTATAAGGCAGCGGTTCTCAACCTGTGGGTCGCGACCCCTTTGGGGGTCGAACAACCATTTCACAGGGGTCGCTGCGCACGTTAGCCCGCCATCTTGGTGCCACCGTCACTTGCAGGGGTGAAATGCTCCCGGTTCGGCCGTGCCTGCGGGTTGCCGGACAGCCGGTAGCTACAGAAGCGGGAGACTTCGCCCACCCACCCGGACGCCGCCATTTGGGTTCTTTTACCCTCTGCGCATGCGCAGAATGCTTTGCGCATACGCAGAGGGTAAAAAACAACAAAATGGCGGCATCCGGGCGGGTGGGCGGAGCCTCGCGCTGCCGTCGCTACCGGTTCTCCGAACCACCGGCAGGCGGCGCACGGCAGCGGGCAGTGGGGGGGTCACGGGGGGGTCGCAGCATTAGAAAGGTTGAGAACCACTGCTATAAGGGAACGCGGTGGCTCAGTGGCTAAGACGCTGAGCTTGTCAATCAGAAAGGTTGGCAGTTCGGCGGTTCGAATCCCTAGCGCCGCGTAACAGAGTGAGCTCCTGTTACTTGTCCCAGCTTCTGCCAACCTAGCAGATCGAAAGCATGTAAAAATGCAAGTAGAAAAATAGGGACCACCTTTGGTGGGAAGGTAACAGCGTTCCGTGCGCCTTCGGCATTTAGTCATGCCGGCCACATGACCACGGAGACGTCTTCGGACAGCGCTGGCTCTTCAACTTTGAAATGGAGATGAGCACCGCCCCCTAGAGTTGGGAACAACCAGCACATATGTACGAGGGGAACCTTTCCCTTTAGGATCCAATCTGAGTCGGTCACCAGGACCAGAGGTTTCCGAGCTTTTAGACTCATGCTGGAGCCCATCCTCATCCTCATATTCTCTCTAGCAGAGTGTGTGTCTAAACCTCTGGTCCCGGTGACTGACCCAGATGTATCCTGCAACATTATCCTCGGACACGTATATTCGCCTTCATTCGACAGAGTGTTATGTATGCCACTTTGCTCTTGGAGGGAAAGTGGGATATAAATCTAACATATAAAGCATGTTTTGCAACCATTTCCAATGGGAAGAAATTCAGGTAATTTGTGTAGCAAAATGCATCTCCTTCTTTCAGTGTCCTTGTAAACTGCTCTCAGTCCGTACGGAAAATACTGGCTAAATCTGTCAAATAGCCTCAATCTGATCAGGGACGGTTCACCATTTCCAGTCTGTTTTTACCGATCTGGTTGCTAAACCGGAGAGATGTTGTAGAGCAGGGGTGTCAAACTCAAGGCCCGGGGGCCAGATCCGGCCCGCGGGGTGCTTAGATCTGGCCCGCGAGGCCACCCTAGAAACAGCAAAGGACCGGCACACGGTCCCTCTGCCAGCGAAAACGGAGCTCAGGAGGGCCGTGTGTGGCCCTCCCAGGCTCCATTTTCAGCTGCGACGGCCTCTTGCTGCCCTCTGCCAGTGAAAACGGAGCTCGGTGGCAGGAGGCTGTCGCAGCTGCAAATGGAGCTCTGGAGCTTGTTTTCGCTGGCAGAGCGATTGGGCCACCACAGACACCCCCGAGTGCATTGTCAAGCTGGCCACGCCCACCCTGGCCACGCCCACCCTGCCCTGAGGTCAAACACAACCCTGATGCGGCCCTCAATGAAATCAAGTTTGACACCCCTGTTGTAGAGCAAAAGCAGCCGAGCATCTTTTGATAGATGCTAGGCTCCTTCTCACACTTGCCAAGTAATTGCAATTCCAGCCGTTTGTAGAGCTGAGTCCCACCCCCAGATGTGCATTGTTAAACAAGATGAAGTAACTAAATGCATAATGCCTGGCCTTTTTTTGTTGAGCAACCCAAAGGTTGTTGTTTAGCAGATGTTCTAATTGTGCAAACTCCTGGAACATTTTCTGTAGCACGAGGAGTTTAGGAAACAGAAAAACCCGTGCATAAGAACATATTGTTCCAGAGTTAGGTACAGATGTTTTCCAAATCAAATCTCTGGCTTGATCAGAAAGAAGGCACAACGCTGGCAACAATGGGCATCGTGAAACTCTCAGGTGAGTCAACCAGGGGTAGGCTGCTGGGGGTTCACAGGGGTTCGGGAGAACCTCTAGCTAAGATTCTGTGCAGTTCGGAGAACCCCCAAATCCCACTCCTGGCTGGCCCCGCACACCCCACCCCGCCCCTCCCAGGAGTCCCCA
This sequence comes from Thermophis baileyi, assembly GCA_003457575.1. Taxonomy (NCBI): domain Eukaryota; kingdom Metazoa; phylum Chordata; class Lepidosauria; order Squamata; family Dipsadidae; genus Thermophis; species Thermophis baileyi. Next base: position 613,456 of record QLTV01002258.1, read on the forward strand.
CGCGGCCCATTTTGGATGCAGGTAAGTGCAGGGTGCGCGCCGAGGCTCAGGGAGGGTGAAAAACGGGCCTACCGGAAGTTCGGGAAGGATGGAAATGGGCCTGTAGGAAAGCCTCCGGAGCCCGGGGGGGGCAAAAACGCCCCCCCACCACCACCATGGTGCAGGAGGCTGACTAGGCCACGCCCACCATGGCCACGCCACTCAGCAACCGGGCAGAGAACCCCTTGCTAAAATTTTTGAAGCCCACCCCTGGAGTCAACCAGTGCCAGGGAGAATATTACCAGCTTCCTTAAGCTGGAGTCCAAAGCAGATGGGTATAGCAGCCTTTGCTCATGGAGAAAGCAAAATCTTAAGGTTCATATCAAACTGCTGGCACAATCTGGCTGATTTTCCACGAGATTGTCTTATTGTACATGATAGGAAAAAACCCACAGAATTAGTCATTCTAAAGTAGCAGGTAGCAATCAAAGGGTCACTGGTTTCTTGAAACCTTCTCTGGAGTACCCTGATCAATTGGGGAATGCAAATTTCTAAATTTTCTTTCTTTGGAAAAGATGCAAGGGCCAAAATGAATTTATTCAGCTTTGCAGAGACCTAAGGCACTCATTGCAACTCTTAAAAAAACAACAACCTCCAAGCTCTTTAAAAAATTCAGTCTAATTTTTCTTGGGGATTTTAAAGGGCTGTGGGGTTCTCTTTAGACCTTCCAAGATTTGAGCCACCTGTTTCTTTTCTCACTTAAATTTCCCTCCCAAAACCTAAAACTTATTTTAAGTGTGAACACATCAGCTGTGCCTAAGTGATGATATTGGCCACTCCCTGCCCCCAATGGACCCCAAGCAAGCTATGTAAAATTCAAGTGGAGCCCCCCCCTCAGTCAAGTTGCTTAAAATCAGTGTAATCATTGCCCCTTCTTCACATATAATCTTTAAAACGGTTGTTGATTTCCCAAAAGTAAACTCGGTAAACTAAGTTGCAAGCTGATGGATGTATGGAGGAAGAAGGGCAGAATCAGAGGTGGGTTCCTCCCGGTTCGGACCAGATCGCCCGAACCGGTAGCGACCCAATGTGACATCACAATGACATCACGGATCCGGTTCGGTTGGTGCCGGTCCGTGGGCGCCGCCATCTAAAAATTGAAATTTTTTTTTTTGGAAAAAATATTTTTTTTCTTCTGCGCATGCACAGAAGCCGAGTTTCTGGCACTGTGCATGTGTCGCCATCTTGTTTTCAGCTTTTAAAAAAAAATTGAATTTTTTTTATTTTTTTGCATTGAGCATGCGTGCGTGCGCCCACGAGGCACAGCCACGTGGCGTGGGAGGAAGTGAACCAGCAGCGAGGTAAATTAGAACCCACCCCTGAGCAGAATCCACTTAAGAGCCGCAAGTGAATGAGTATAAGAAACACATGTGTTTTTTTACTCTGGATTTCTTTATTTTCTACTTTAAGCATTTTGATTTTCTCCTTGCCTTGCTGCTAGTTGCTTGATGGAGGGCATCAGAAACACCAAATTCTCTCTTTGTTGCCATCTAATGGCTGCTTGAATTTTTGCTGCTGGATTCTAGTTGCCCTATGCCACGGGTTTCAAACTGGCAACGTCACATTGGCATCACGTGACGTTTTCCCCCTTCGCGGAGCTGGGGTAGGCATGGCCTGCGTGTGACGCATCCGGCCCGCAGGCCACCAGTTTGACACCCCTTATGCTTCCCCCACCTACGTACATATAGTCCTCAACTTACAACAGTAATTGAATCTGGAACTATGGAATGTGGCAGTCTGGAAACACAACACACAAATAAATAATACAATGTTTGTCATCCCCACCACCACCCAAAAATTGAGAAATGGAAGCACTATTTTGCATAAATTACTATTTTCTTTTGAACCACCCCAAAGGGTACAAAATAATTTAAAACAGTTAGTCCCCTTTAATAATTTTAAAAATGCACTTAAAAAATGAATGTAGAGGCAAGTATTTCGTATTGACTCGTCAGTACCAAACTTACAATAACACGGTTAAGGGTCTAGCGAGAGCATTAGTTAGACGTGTGACGCAGGGGTGGGTTCTACTTACCTTCCCTACTGGTTCGGGGTCGCACCGGAAATATGTGTTTTGCGCGTGCACGCGAGCAAAGCGAGCACGCGCCCCACCGTCGCGCCCAGGTTAAACTCATCTGAGCATGCGCATGAGGCTTTGCGCATGCGCAAAGGGTTATTTTTGAATAAATTTCACTCTGGTGGATGGATTTAAAGCTGGAGGACCAGTTCAGGGGCGTGTCCAGCCAGCCGTCGCTGCCGGTTCGGCGAGCAGGGGAAATTCCCGCTACCGGTTCTAGCAAACCGGTCCGAACCGGCAGGAACCCACCTCTGGTGTGACGTATGCGGAAGCCAGCCCATGACAAACTTTACGCTTACGGAAGGCGTAGATTGACATACAGTTGTTTCTGCACACACAAAGTAGGCTTCAATCGATTAATGGCAACCGCTTCGGCGAAACGTAGAAAACGAGAGTTCCTGTGGCGGGGCAAAACTTTGAACGTAAGTGTTTGAATCGACTTGGTGACCCATAGCTAGTATATGTCTCGCGATAGCTGAAGAAGGCATTTTGTGGCCATGATTTGCTGTTGGATTACTCAGTACTGTCTGAACCCACTTCAGAAAGCGCTCCTTCATTCTGAAAGCCAGGCACCTATCAGTTCTGCTGATGTAATTGACTCCGCCATTACAAACAAATTGGTAAATACAATGGGCTTTGGCACTGATAGGTTGCCACCGTGTTATTGTAAGTTTGGTACTGACGAGTCAATACGAAATGCTTGCATCTACCGCTGCTCGTTTTTTAACTGCATTGTACAAAATAATTGGAAGCCAATTGCTTGTTTGACTTGCTACATGGAAATTCGTATTCTCTTAAACCCAACATATAGATTTTCAAAAATTTGTGTTCTTTGAAGAACATCAAGCTATGTATCCTTTTAGGGCAGTGTTTTTTTAAAACCTTGACAAGATAAAGATGTGTGGACTTCAACTTCCAGAATTTGGAATTTCCGCCCAGAGTCCCTTGGGAGTTGGGCGGCATAGAAATATAATAAATAATAATAATAAATAATAATAATAATTCCCCAGCCAGCCATTCTGGGAGTTGAAGTCCACATACCTTTAAAGTTGCCAAGGTTGAGAAACCCTGTATTAGGGGAATCTCTCTGTTGTTCATCACACAAATATTTTTGGAGATATGAAGTTTCTCCTATTAGAAGGAATCCAGGAGGTATATAAGTTGCAAGCCAGCACTGCACCCATCTCCCAAATTCCTCCCAAATCAGCCTTTGGTAACTGCCAAAACTAGAAGGCAAAAGAGTTTGGTTCTTGCCTGCCTGCCAAAAGATAGCCCGCCCCAGCTCAAAGATATCTCATCATAATTTAACAAAACTCTCCACCTGTACTATAAATCACTACTAAATTCCTGGAATTTGACCATGATGTGGCACGCACAAGCCCTCGGGTTATCTGACAGAGAGCAGCAAGCTTAGACAACCTGTGGCATTTGCCTCTCCCTTCCCCACTACTCCTCCCTTTGCCATGTTCCTCATCCTTGATCCTGGCTACTGCAGGATCCTTTGGATAAAGGGAAAGCTGCTTCCTTTTTTTTCTTCCCTGCCTGGAAGTGGAAAGACGTGGAAGGCATCTAAGGTCATCTCAGGCTTGTAGGCCTGGTGCCCCTCAATGATTAATAGTAAGGCATCATAGAACATAGAATAATAAGGTTGGAAGGGACTATGGAGGTCTTCCAGTCCAACCTCCTGCTCAAGCCAGGGGCGTCAAACTCAATTTCATTGAGGGCTGCATCAGGATTGTGTTTGACCTCGGGGGGGGGGAGTCGGGGTATGTGTGGCCAGGGTGGGCGTGACCAGCTCGACATCCACTCGTGTGGGGGGGGCACCTGTGGTAGCCTGAGTGCTCTGCCAGCGAAAACAGGCTCCCGAGCTCCGTTTTTGGCTGCAACGGCCTCCTCCAACCCTCTGCCAGCAAAAACGGAACTCTGTTTTCCCGAGCTCCATTTTCGCTGGCAGAGACACCGCGGGTCGGTCCACTGTTTCCAGGGCAGCCCCGCAGGTCAGATCTAAGCACCCCGCCCTATGCCGTTCTGTCTGTCTCTTCTTGAACATCTTCAGTGATGGACCCACAACTTCTGGAAGCAAGCCGTCCCACTGAATAATTGTTCTCACTGTCAGGAAATTTCTCCTTAGTTCTAGGCTGCATCTCTTTTTAATGATCTTCCACCATTACTTCTTGTCCTGTCCTCAGCTGCTTTGGAGGATAAGTTGACTCCCTCTTGTCTGTGACAGCCCCACAAGTACTGGAAGACTGTATCATATCACCCCTAGCCCTTCTCTTCGTTACACTAGACATACCTAGTTCTCTCAATCGTTCATCATACAGTTTAGCCTCCAGACTCCTTATTATCAATGTTGCTCATCTCTGCACTCTTTCTAGAGTCTCGACATCTTTTTTTGTGTAATGGTGACCACAACTGCACACAGTATTCCAAGCAGGTTGAAGATTCCCTAATGGGGAATTATACTAGTCTTGTCCAGAACTGCAATGGGACCATCATTGAAAATACAACTTCTGCAATAGAGTAGTAAATGTCTGGAATACTTTACCTGATCCTGTTGTTAGTTTCTCTAACCCCCATACCTTTTACCTTAAACTGTCTACCGTGGACCTTACACGTTTCTTAAGAGGTCCCTAAGGGGGCGTGCATAAGCGCACCAGTGTGCCTACCGTCCCTGTCCTACTTTACCCATTTGTATGTACTCATTTTATGTGTTTATGGCTATGTTTGCTTCTTTATATCCATTTATTTGTGCCATTTTTTCATGTGTCCTGTTTCCTTGCACTTGTTGACAAATAAATAAATAAATAAAATAAAATAAAATAAATAAATTGTAGAGAAGGGAGAACACAAAGGTGGCAGCTCAGCCAGCTATCTGAGATTGTGAACTCTCCACTTAAGATAAGTCTGACCTACTTATTCCCTTTGTAGTATATTATTTATTTATTTATTTATTAAGTAGATTTATGGTTGGAAGTATCAAGGTATCTGAGGAGCCATCTTACCCCAATAGGATTGTCCCATCCCACTTGATCCAGTGGAAGAGGCCTGCTCTGGATACCAGCTGGTTTTTTTTTTCAGCTGTTTTTTTATTTCTTTATTTTTTTACAGATTGTATTAGTTTTTAATCTTTTTAATTGTAATTTTTAATAAAATAAATACAAAAAGGAATGCATTCCAAATCCTGAATTTAAATACATTTAAATAATTTTATTTAAAATAATATTTAAAAATGTAAATCCATTTTTAAATAACTATTTTAATTTAATAAGTAGGTCATATAAAGGGTTTAAGCGATTTAAATAAATTGAAGCTTGATCTTCTCTCTCCTCAGTTATAATTCTGAAATGTGGTTGTGGGGCCTTAGCCAGGTTGATGCCCTACTCTCAGTAGTCCTATGGGGTGCTATCAAAACATTCCTTTGTAACAGCATTTATGTACATGTAAAGATGGCTTGGTAAAATCCCTATGCCACATGCTCCTTTGTTGATAGATATCTATCTATCTAGTAAGGGGCGTGCATAAGGGCACCAGCGTGCCTACCGTCCCTGTCCTAATGTCCCCATTTATTTGTATCCATTTCATGTATTTATAAACATGTTTATACTTTTATCTGTTATCTTATACATGCTTGACAAATAAAATAAATAAATAAATTTACACAATTCCATCATTTGAACATGAAGACACCGCAGTAAACATCCCACCACTCTAAACATTGGTTGCTGAAACCATTGTCTGCTACACTACCAGCCAAAATTCCAGTTTCCCACATTTTAAAAAAAAATTCTTCATTTTACTGGGTACAACTGGGAAAAAGTCAACCTTCCGTGTCCCAACGCTCCCCAATCTCTCCTCAATAGAAGTCCAGAGGACTGATCTCTGGAAATTTCCTCCTGGACAAACCAGGATCCTACTTTCTGAAGACACAAGCCTGATAACCAGCCTGATGATGACGAATGAGACTTCGTCGAAACGTCGCAATGACATCTCCAACTTCACGCGGGAGAAAACCCGAATAACCAAAAATAAATAAAATAAATACATAAATAAATAAAATATCCCTTGAAGGCAACTAGTCTATCCCTCAACCCCTGGGCAGAAGTGGGTTCCTCCCGGTTCGCACCGGTTCTATAGAACCAGTAGTAAACCGATGGTGACGTCATGGAGCCGGTTCTGTCGGTGCCGGTCCGTGGACGCCGCCATTTATTTTTTTGGGGGGAATTTTTTATTATTTTTTTGGGAATTTTTTGCTGGTTTTTGCTTCTGCACATGCGCAGAAGCCGAGTTTTCGGCACTGCGCATGCGCCGCTAACTTGTTTTTGGCCTCTTTTTTTTGCTTGTTTTGCTTCTGCGCATGTGCAGAAGCTGAGTTTTTGGCACTACACATGTGCGGCCACGCCATGCGGCCACGCCATGCGGTGCGGGAGGAAGCGAAGTTAAGTTAGAACCCACCCCTGCCCCTGGGCCACGGATTGTACTGGTCTGTGGCCTGTTAGGAACCGGGCCGCACAGCTGGAGGTGAGGAGCAGATGAGTGAGCAAAACCAAAACCATCCCCATTTCTGGTCCGTGGAAAAATTGTCTTCCATGAAATGGGTCCCTGGTGCCATTAAGGTTGGGAACTGCTGATCTATCCCATTTTAAAAAGTCACCCTGGTAGAGAGCATAAGCTCGTCTGTCTCTTCTCTCTGACCAGAAAGACCTTGGCATATCTCTCCAGATCCCCCAATTGTGCCATCTGTCCTACCTATGATTGAAAAGTAGAATACAGGTAGTCCTCGATTTATGACCACAATTGAGCCCAAAATTTCTGTTGCTAAGCGAGACAGTTGTTAAGTGAGTTTTGCCCCCTTTCATGACTTTTTTTGCCACAGTTGTTAAGTGAATCACTGCAATTGATTAGTTAGTAACATGGTTGCAAAGTGAATCTGGCTTCCCTATTGACTTTGCTTGTAAGAAGGTCGCAAAAGGAGACCACGTGACCCCAGGGCACTGCAACCTGTCATAAATGGTGCGACCTTGTGGTGCGACCAGAACAATCTGGAACTGAACACACTCAATAACCGTAGAAATGGTGGTAGACTTTAGGAGAAACCCTGCCATTCTACCACCTCTTACAATACTAGACAACACAGTATCTACAGTAGAGACCTTCAAATTTCTAGGTTCTACCATATCGCAAGATCTAAAATGGACACCTAGCATCAAAAACGTCATCAAAAAAGCACAACAAAGAATGCTCTTTCTGCACCAACTCAGGAAGCTCAAACTGCCCAAGGAGCTGCTGATACAGTTCTACAGAGGAATTATTGAGTCTGTCATCTGCACCTCTATTACTGTCTGGTTTGGTTCTGCAGCCCAACAAGACAGACACAGACTTCAGAGGATGATCAGAACTGCAGAAAAAGCAATTACTGCCAAACTGCCTTCCATTGAGGACGTGTACACTGCACGAGTCAAAAAGAGGGCCGTGAAAATATTTACAGACCCCT